>CDMY01000367.1:74856-99106 GCA_001179505.1 Vitrella brassicaformis | reverse complement strand
GCTCCCGGGTCGGCTTGTGGTTGTGCCGATGGAGCGGTGTCTAGTAGTAGAATGGGTGAGTGATGTAACTTTGACCGACGGACACCATGCCAACCTCCAGAGGGCCTGAGTGGCCACACTGGAGCATGAAAAAGCTTTACCAAGCAACATTGAATGAACGGTTCAACAGTCCAATACCAGTTCATTCAATTTCATCACCATTCTCTCTGATCTTCTTCCTGTTTTGTCCTTCCCTTACTCACTTGGCACAATAAGGCCGGTGACCTTAGCACGTCAGTTTCATGTCAACGGCTACCCTATGCTGCTCAATTCTGGAACACGGGAGAGATGCTGACATCTCCCTCCCTTCATCAGCGCAGCGGTATATCATCAGCTACGAGGCGAAATGCTCTTCATTGTCATGTTTCTTCCTGTGTGTTAACTGTCCGTGTGTCATTTCATGCCACCCTGTAGCAAGAGCTGACTATATTACACTCCCGTCCCATCCCGTTGGATGCAGCGGAGCCAAAAATCTTCGCACCCCAGTACCTAGACTGCTGGATAAACACACACAGCCAGAGAAATGCCGGTCGAAAAAGACCTCAGGTGAGGACTATCCTCACGGCAGGCAGGCAGGCAGGCGGGCAGCTACCGTCATAAAACTGACTGACACAAACGACATCAAACACAGCACAGGAACGACGACAGCTGACCATCACACATGTCGAGAGGTCAGCTCAAAAAGAGATACACGACAGCTGGACAAAAAAGACGGGCCACTTATCTTTTCCTCATAGTTCACATCGCCTCTGTCTTGGCTGCCTGAGTCAGCTGTTCGAGTGTGGGTGGCTGGGGCACATTGGGAAGGTCATTCAGCAGATGATGGCCGGTCACAATGTCCAGCGGCGTGTAGCCCAGCACGTGAGTCGCCGTCACCATCGCAGACGACACAGCGGCTGAAACGCACACACGCCCATTGGTCATGCCGGCTGCATTTATGGGTGGTCTGCTCACCTATGAATCCGCCCGATATCAGGTCTTCGCCTGTCAGGAAGAATTTGCGGATGGCCGTGCCGACGCGAGGCAGGGTGTGGGTGAAGCGCTCGGGAGTCTGGCGGAGGCCGTAGCTTGCGAATCTCTTGAGGTAGTGGTGCATCGACAATGGAGTGGAGACGTCGAAACTTGTGATTCGACCTGCAAGCACACAAGATACACAGGCGCTTCTTAGACACCTGCAGGGACCCTCAGGTATATTTATGGCCGACCTTCCAGCTGCGGGAAGTGTTTGAGCAGCAAGTTTTTGAGTTTGGTCTGCAGCTGCTTCTTGGTATCCTTGTAGGCCTTGGTGCGCCTCTCCGTGTGAGCGCCTCCCAGCGCTGTCAAAGCACACACAGGATGCAGAGACGGCCAATCAGATCGCAATCCCTGCCCGTATGCCTCTGGGCACCCACTTTCATTGAGCTGTTCGTACGCCTCTGGTGCTGCCTCCGCCATGATGAAGCAGGAAGTGGTGCCGGGGTGCAGATGCGTGTAGGCAGGGTCACGCGCAGAAAGGAAGGCTGCACAAAACAAGAGAGAGGCCATTTGCGTCAATTGAAGCACATGGGATTAGGTGCATCGCGCGCACAAATGAAGCAAAAGCCGTCTTCGACTGAGAAGTCTAGCAGCTTGTTGCGGTACTTCATGATGATCTCGTCCATGTCATGACCCTGATTGATATTAACAGACACGGCACACATCAGAACACGTTAGCGTCTTCTGCGCCTAGCTGACCTCAGTGGCCTCCTCAGGGAACCAGACCAAGTTGCTGGAGGGCAGGTTGAGCTCCTCCGCGGTGCCATTGACGCCGACAGACCCACACACACACGACACCCCCTCGCCGACCTGGCGGAGGAACTTCATCTCAGCCGCCATATAGCGCTCCACGTCAGCAGGCGACAGCAGGTGATGCTGCGAAGCAAGCGAAAAAGGAAATCATGAGCAGGGATGCCGTGTATGTGGCGCATGGCAGCATCACCAGTGTCGCTGACAGCCCTGCAGCGGATATCACGCCCATGCGGCTCTTGATTGTGTCACCGTTGGCGAGAACAACACCAACAGCCTCGCCTACACACACGGCACCACCAATTCCTCAGCACGGCTGCCTCGTGGCACGCATCTCATCTCATCCCTGCTCAGCTCACCGTTCTCCACGGGGATCCTCTCGACATGCGCCCTCACGAACACCCGACCGCCTGCCTTGTGGATGGTCGACGAGAGTGTCTTGACGATCGACATCGGGCCACCGACAGGGAAGTAGCCTCCTTGCAGGTAATGGTGTACGACCGCCGCGTGGAGGAGGAAGCTCAAGTCGCGAGGCGCCTCGCCCGTGGTGCCGTGTTGGCAGCAGAGGATCTGCTCTTCGCGCGCAGAGAAACCAAGACTGGCGATGACCTTCACATAAGACACACGATGCGGGCGTGCATCGACGAACGTGAGAATGCGCATGTTCTGCGTGGGTACCTCGTGTGTTGTCTTGCCAGCCCACTTAAAGCCGTTGCGGCCCAGCAGAGCGCGCCAGATCCGCTGCACCGTTGGTGTCCATGCGCGGGAGACTAAGAACACCATTGTCTCTGCCGCAGCCTCCTTAACCGTCTTGATCCACTCCGCCACGGCCTGCTCCTTGCCAGGGAGATGGCGACACAACTCCTTCTCGTACTCATCAGTGCCAGCACGCAACCTACCGCCCACATACACAGACGGCAGCAATGAGCCTCTCTGTGTGTGTTCATCTCATTGGCCTCTCTCCGGTCCCCTCCCGCCCTCTCTCTCACCTGACCAGCGGTTGGTCAGCAATCTTGATGATATCGTATGCGCCCTTGCCGGTGCCGTCTCTCTCATGCGTGTCTTCGTTCTCGTAGCCCATCTTGTGCCACGAGATGGGGTACTCGGGGTCGCCGGCAATGGCAATCATTTTGGCGGTCAGCCAGGTGTCTTTGGCGGTCAGCCAGGTGTCGTCATCGGCGACAATCCGCTCGCCGATGTAGTGGATGCCGGGCGAGAAGGTGGCACCTGACGAGTGACAAGGCGTCCAAGGTGGGCACACGACCAAGGCCTCATTCATGTGTCTACCTTACCTTTGTCTGTGTACGCTTGACAGCAGCCCCCGGCTATATAGTGCTGCTCGAGGACCACCACCTTGTAGCCACATTTGCTCAGACACGCACCCAGCCACAGACCGCTCACACCTGCATCAAACCAGCCGCACACCCGCACATTTCGTTAGACGCCTCTCTCCCCTCCCTGCCTTTCGCACCTGATCCGATGATGATATAGTCGATGCCGTCTTTCGGCAGCCGGTCTGCCTTGTACGTGTATCGGCCGATCTCCGTCTCGTCCACATCGCACGGCACCTCCCACCGCACGGCGCGATAGCCTCGCGGCTGCCATTTCGGCTTCAAGGCGCACAGCAGCGTGCCGATCGCCGAGAGCACCGCAGTGAGCAGCTGCAGCGGGTGCAGCAGCATGTGGATGAGCCACGCCAAATCCGCCACGAGGGAATGGTGAAATGCGGCGGCGCGGCGGATGGCGGCATACTGATGGACAGCGGAGGACTTCGCAGGCATGCTGATGTGTACAAACGTGATGGGACGGCGGATCCCCGTTTGGGTCAAAGATCACAGACCTTTCACGGACAATCTTACCCTTAACCACCACCACGTCCACGAGCAAGATGGATGGACAGGTACGTGAGATGCCCCGATGCGGATGCTTGGATGATGCCAGCGCGTCTCTTGGACTCTGACTCATCCAATCGACGGCTTCTCTGATGCAGGGCGGCGGGCGACAGGAGCTGCGTGATGTCTATGAGCAGCTGCGGTGGGTAAAGGCGCAGTTGCCGCGACTCGAAGCGCAGGTGAGTGAGGAAGTGGGTGCACATGGCTGCAATGGTTCATGGGACGGAGGGAGGGACACGGGTGGATGGATGGATGGTTTGTTTGCAGCTGGCAGGGCACGTCGACCGACTGGACGATGTCGTCAATTTCTATCCCTCTATCTGGGTATGTTTGTGTTGTAAGAATGCACTCACTGCACAACCGCAGAGAGCACAGATCACCCATCCATCTAGCACACTGTCCTCTGTCTGTGTGTCAGCAACTCGATCCGCCGCCTCTTCCCTCGTTGCCTCTACAGCTCAGGTGCGGTCTCACAGGCTTACGCTCCTCCCTCAAAGTCCTCCTCGACCACAATGAGTTGATAGCCGAGAAACTCACCGTCGACGAGGAGCGTCCCGCCCACCATGCCGACTGGCTGGTTGAGGCGCAATTGAACATGAAGCTGATGTATCTACCTGCACAGCACCGGCACACTGACTGACGTATTCTTATCCAACCATCACCTTGGTCGTGTGTGTTTGGTGTGTGCATGTGTGCAGCACTAAGTTGGAGGAGGTGCGCGATGAGCGTCTGAAGCTGGAGAGGGAGGTGGTGCGTCGGTGTGGCGGGTGGCCAATGGGCTCCAACGGCATCTACTGGCAGCGGGCATCGGCTCCAGATTCCGACTCACCACCACCACCAGCAGCAGCAGCAGCAGTGGCAGCAGTGGCAGCAGCAGAGAGCGGTTCGGTCTCATCTGATGAGGACGATGACAGTGGCAATGGCGATGTCGACCTCAGCTTGACAGAGGGCGAGGGCGAGGCTGAGCCTACGCTTTCCATCCCCATCGCAGCTGCATCACCTCCAGGCCTCAAGTGCATCCAGGAAATCAGGAAACAGGTCAGCACATTGGCTGGCCCGTGGGCTGCCCTTCCCTGTCAATGCAATGTTTCTTCCTTCGTCAGATCCCTGCGCAGTTGCTCAAGGCGGAGAAGATCTTGGGCGACCCTCACCGATTCATTGTAGGCAACACCGACACACACACCACACACGAAGGTCATTCGTTGTCTTCTCTCTCCCTCTGTGTGTGCAGCTGCCTGGTGCGGGTGAGTTCGTAGCCATGTTGTCGTCTGCCGTGGGCATGGTGTCGAGCGCAAGTGAGGTCCTCGACGCCGCCATCAAACCACTACTACCCATAGCCACCGGATGGAAGCCACCCGCCCAGGTACGACAGCTCGGCCGTCGAGCAGAAATGCATCCCTCACCCATCCGTGCTGTTCTTGCTTTCCCGTGTGCAGCCGTACGGGCGGCCCTGTTTAGACGGGCTGCTGCAGAGTGTCGTGAGCGGCGTGCTGGTTGGCTTCCTCGAGGCGGCAGACGTCGCCAAGACATCACTGACCAACCAGACGATTCATAGTCAAGTGGGTGGGCGGGTGACCACACAAACACACCACATTCTTTCCACAGAGCATTGTGTGTGAACCCTGTCTGTTGTCGTCAGGTTCGTTGTCGCGCCTCACTGGACGGGCTGCCCGGCGGCCTGTTCGTCCAGGGCATCGCGGCCTTCTTCAGTACCAAGGCGGCCGCCCGACTGTGCCGCGTCAGTAGGGATCTCCGCACTCAGATCATGAGCAAGGAGACCGGCATATTGCAGCACTTCATCATAGCCAGCGGCGACAAATACACACCGCAGCAACGGACCCTGCTCAAGCAACGACTGGTGAGACACCTAACACACGCATGCTGCGGTGGTTCTGACCCCTCTCCCTGCGTGTGCGTGCAGACGAGTGTCAAGGCAGCCACGATCGAGGCGCGCTCAGACAAGGAGCTCTCGGCGTCGGTGTTGGCGGCAAACAGCAGCACACTCACCCGCCTGAGCATCAAGGGCACCCCAAATGAGCGGCCAATGAGTGTGTTCGCCCATTGGGGCCGTAGGGCCTTCATAAATGTGGACCAGCTGAGCGTGACGAGCGACGCGTGGCTCGCATACTTCAAGTAAGGGGGACTTCACGACATGGCACACCAGCGCAGCGCATCGTGATGGATGTGGTACACGGTTTGTCTTGCAGACGTGATGGGTGGACGTTTCCCGGCCTGCTGACGCTCCACATCGACAGCAGCCGCAGCGAGTGGGTCCAGCACATCATCAAGACATCCCCGAAGCTCAAGACCATCACCGGCTACTTGTCGGCCAGCGCCGCCGGCGACTCCGGCTACTTCGTGCATTTCATGCGACGGCTGCCCAGGGCAGAATGCGACAACAATTGCGAGAACTTCCTCACTTCGCTCAACAGCTGCCCCCCCATCGCATCGCTGCCCAATCTCAATGTCGACGCCTTCACCGACCCGAGCAAGGCCCTCACGCCACTGTCAATGGTCAAGAACGCCCTGTCGGCACAGTGGGGCAAGCCATCGATGCTAGGTGGGCACAGTGGGTGGGTCGACGGGGAGCGTCAATCGATGTGGTGCATATGCGGGTGGGTGTTTGCACACCTATGTGTGTGTGGGTGCAGGCGTGCCCAAGAAGCTGCGTTTCGCTATTGAGACTGTACGTGTTGGCGCCGACTTCAATGACCAGGTCTGGTGCACTGCACTCCATCGCACTCCATTGGTTGAAGTGCACAACCGCATAGATCGCATGTTTTTGTGCTCTCCGTTTTTGTGCTCTCCCTACAGGTCCATTCGTTCCCTCGAGGACCCGGCTCGTTCGGCATCCCTTCATTCCTCTCATGGGCACAATCCAGCAGCTGCCAGGCAATCAAGCACGCCTCACTCACTGCACATACGCGTGTGCCTATGTCTGTCTGGTTGTCATGTATGTGTGTATCAGATTGAGTGGGAGTGTGACCACATGTGGCTGTCGTGCGAGAGCGACAAGACCGCCGTGTCATTCGCTCCGCCTCCAGACCGCACGGCCGCCCGCTTCATCGGTCAACTCGCAACCAAAATCGACAAGGTACCTTAAACTAAATGCGCACACACCCATCAGGTCACCAGCGTTGTCTCCATCCATCCATCCATCCATTGATTGTCGGCAGGTGACGTATGAGGGCGGCCTCTTAGCTCTGCATGACGATTGGAGTGACCACCTCTACTTCCCTGAGGCGAGCAAGCTCGAGATCTACGCCAACAAGCCCTCCCAGGACATCCCCACCATGGCCCCCTGGCTGGCCGACCGAGACGCCAGCGGCAAGAGCAGTCGATTCCCCAACGTCACCAAGCTGGAGGTGGAGGTCGGCTGCATCCAGGGGATGGGCAGGGGGATGGGGCAGGAGGAGCGAGACGAGTACGAGCAGCGCCCGCCGCTTCCACATACCCCGGGGGCGCTCCTGGGGTCGCTCCGTGCAGTGGAGGACGTTGAGCTCATGACCAGTAGCCTCGGCATAGTGAGGGAGGTCGTATTGTGTCTGCCAGCTCGTGTGTCGAGCCTTTTCGTATTCTGTGCCGCGTGTCTGAGTGAGCTGCCTGCCGATGCACCGGCTCCTGCCTACCCCCGCATCGACATGCTGATCATGAAGGCGGGCCGGGCAAAGGGGCACGCTGTCTTGGATGAGCAGCCTCTCACGTCGTATGCGTGTGTGCGAGGGTGCGTGAGGCTCATCTGTGCCATGCGGCCGCTTGCCTTCACCCTGACTGCGTTGGCCGACATGTCTGCGGGAAGTGAGGCGTTCGTCGAGGGGTGTCTGAGTGGGTGTGAGGGGGAGATAGAGGCGCTGTATGAGATTACGGTTCGGCGGATCGATGTGCACGAGAATAGGTACCGTCTGCAGGGCCGCCTACTGCAGGGGCCTGCCTGCAGTGGGTTTGGATAGGTAGATTGCACGCATGTGTGTGCGCATTCGTAGGTGGGTGTGTGGCTAGATGTGTGTCAGTGGCTGAGGTAGACTATGGGCTTGTACAGCGGGGGGTGGATCGGTGGGGGTCGGGGGTGGGTGTGCATGGTCCACACGTTCATGTGATGTGGCCGGACCGGACAATTGAACGAACATGAGGGTCCCACGTCTCTCTCGCTCCATCGCATATTCACAAAGGCTGAGTGAGTGAGTTGACTGGCCTCGCTCGCCGGACAGCGCAGCGTTCATCAGCTGACATGACATCTAGCCTGTCTGATGCTGTACAGTACACTTACTTGGCATACAAGCACAGATACATCCCAACCATTGCTCGAAGACACACAGGACAGGACCTCCTCTTAAAACACCGAGACATGCACATATCGATCCGACCCCATCTGCCTGTGTGTGTCTTTATGTGGTCATTATATTGCCCCCCTGCCGCCCCGCGGGACAACAGGGGCGCCACCACCGGCGGCCGCATCGTCCGGTGGATTCAGCGATACCACACGATCCCTCTCCTAAACATGACACACACATACGAAGAGAGAGACACACACAGTGGCGTTTCGGATGTGTAGGCGTGTGTGTGTGCGTTGATGTGACCTCTGGCGTGACGTCCTCGAGTCCCTGGTAGATCTTGACGCGCTCACTGGGGTCGCGACCAAGACCCCACAGCTCATCCTCCTGCACGCATCCATGCGCAAGAATAGAAGGGTAGAATGGGTGGATAGCCTCGTGACTCACCTCCAGATTGGGATTTTCCATGAATTTCTGTCGCTGATAATTGAAGAGCCGCAACTCCTGGCAATGCCAAGCCACACAGACAGACAGACAGCTGCTGTGCTGAGTGTTGAGTGTGTTTCGGTGCTCACCTTGCGCAAGTGTTCTTGCATGACGTCTTCGTACGTCATCTTGGAGGGGTCACGCTCTTCCTTAAGCGAAAACTTGGACGCGGTGCCACGAACGCCGTCCTGACAAGAAAGACACAAAACACAGAAGACATCCCTCCCTGTCTGCGCGACCCACCCACACTCACCTGTAGCCTGTTGGCTGCCACCAGTTCCCTCTCCTTGTCCGTGCCGCCAGCTGACGCCTTGGGCAGTGCGACGTTGAATGCGGGCAGCTGGAGTGAGTAGTCGGGTGCGGCGTATCCCATCTCCTGCTGCATCATCTCCCGCCTCCGCTCCTCCTCTTCTCGGTCGAACTCCTCCTCGACCTCACGGATGCGGGCCTCGTCGAACCGCCACATGAACGACATGCGGTCCTGATGCACACAACAGACAGGCATGCGTCAGGGGATGGGTGTCGCGCGTGTGGGGGGGCGGGGGGGGGAGGGGGTCCGCGTACCTGTGTGATGTTGTGGACCTCCCAGTCGAAGTCGTCCATCAGACCGTATATCATGAAGTCGGGCAGCAACGCCTGCAGAAGCGAGAGGGATGCCACAGACACACACACACACGGAGCCCTCTGTATCGGTGCACTCATCATACCAACTCACCTCGATATCGACCGAGAGCTGTCGAATCGCATCGGTAAGATGTGGCAGAGGGACGGGCTGGCCGGCACGGATCTTGCTGTCCCAGTAGTCGCAGATGTTGCGCACGACCATCTTGAACTTGGCCCACTCGCCCTTGGGCGTCTTGGCGATGAGCAGCTCCAGCATCGACTTGCGCATGTCGGGGTAGCGCTGCGACACCAGGTGGCTGATCTGATAAACCTCCTGCAACACGCACAACACACAAGAGGGTGCCGCAGGCATTGGTCTACGGCACATGCACCTCTGAGACTTCTTTCTGAAAGACATTGGAGACGCCCTGCTCGATGATCATGAGCACCATGAGCCACGGGGTCGGCTCGAGGTTGGGGTCATACCCCTTCTCGACGAGTATCTCCCTTTCCCTCTCCATAGCATAGTGGAGGTAGCCGAAGAAGTCCCTGTCAAACAGGGGCTTCATGCTCTCGGCCAGTTCGTTGAGCCGCGTGTCGTCGCGGATGGCCTGCTCGCAGATCATCTGGATCTTGCGCAGCTGCTGCTTCTCCAGCCACACCCAGCACACCTCCATGTAATGCAGCATGTCCAGCACGATCTCCGTCAGCTTGCGAAACACCTGACAGACATCAGTTACATCAGCCACACCCATGTGCATCTCTGTCAATTCAGGTGGTCTGTGCGTACTCGTCTTTCGTGGGCGGTTTTGGGGGGTTTGACATCGAGTCTGTGTCTCATGAGTGGGACAAAGCGGTCTGAGAGGAGGAGGTCTCGGTACTGCTCGCAGATGGTTTCCCACAGGGACGAATCGGTCGTCAGCAGCTCGTTCAACAAAAGCTCCAACCGGACAGCCTGCATTGCATGCCATCCATCTTGTGTCTGTCTGCATCTATGCGATGGATGGGATGCCTGCGCACGTACCTCTTTGGTCCACTCCTCTGTGATCCGTTTCTTTGCGCCAGGATCGAGCGCCTGATACTCTCTCGCACGCTCCTCAACTGCACTCAAAGACACACACACCATGCACCCACCATCCATCCCCTCTCGCTGTGTGTCTCGGTCTGTCTGACCAGTGGGCAGGTCATCCGGGTCATAGTAGCCCTGCTCCTGCCGCAGACGCCTCTGCCTCTCCTCCACCTTGGCCATCAGCTGCTTGTGCGTGTCGGGGTCCAGTGTGTTGTTGGTGTAGATGGCGTACTGCTTCAGATACTCGGACTGACGCTGCCGATGCGCCGCCGAGCCCGACACAAAGTCGACCACCGTTCCAAAGAGCATGTAGTCGTCCTCGAACTCGTCGCCTTGTGCCATGGAAGAGCGTGTGGGCTGCCCCTGCTGTTCAAGGGTCTCCTGCTCTTGGTGGTGGCCCATCAGTGCACCCTTGCGCATGGCCTGCGTCATGCAGATCACGGAACACATGTACCGTGTGTGAGTGGGGAGAGGGCGCTGAATGCCTACCTGGAATTTGGCGAGTTCGGTGGACCGTTTGATGCTGCCGTCCTCCTCGACGCGCTTGATGCCGTCCCTGGAGACACACCCAGACAGACAGACAGACATAGGCAGAACGTGTGTGCGTGCTGTGCATCTGTGCATCTGTGCATGTGCTGACTTCCAGAGCTCCTGGAACTCGTCGTCGGTCTTGCCGTAGCTGCCCTTGGTCACATTGGCTATCTCTCTGCGTGTTAGTCGGAGACACAGCACACAAGAACAAATGAGTCCGGTGTAAATGAGTCCGGTGTGGCGCCCTAACAGGTCAGCTCAGGTCAGCTTACTGTATTAGAGGCAGTGGCGGCCCTCCCTGCAGCAGCTTGTACTTCTCGTCAAACAGCTCCAATGACACATTCTGCATCGCCAACTTGTCCTGTACACATACACATACACATACACACACACACATGACCGCTCCACCCCTCCACCCCACTTCTCCACCCACCCACCTCCGGCCGCCAGTCCTTCCTCTTATCGATCCACTTGGGCCTCAGCTCATCACGCAGCTTCCGCATCTCCTCACCCATTCCCACAGCGAGCCCACCCATGCCACCTCCCATCCCGTCAGCCGTCAAGTCCCCCTCCAGGCCCCTCTCCACCCCGTCGTCATGCCTCTGTCTCTGCCGCTCCTCACCCATCCACTCCTTGTGCAGCCGACCAGTCGTCACCTTGCGCCTGTTCTGGATGGGGGCGCCCTCGGGCAGCTTGACGGTGCCGTCGGCGTTGAGGAGCTCTGGCTTGATGGGGCGGGAGATGGCGTTGCCGGGAAAGCCCTCAGGGACGGGCTCGCGCTTCTTCGGGTCGCCCAGGTACAGCGGCATCAGCTCTGCGGGAGACCTGACAGACAGACAGACAGACAGGTGGGTTGATTGATTCGAGGATGTGTGTGTTATCTCTTCACCTCGGCAGTGGTCTTCCATACTTGTCGAGACCTATCTCGAAGTCGTAGTCCCCTTCAGACCACACCCCCTTGACGTCGTGCTGCAGCTTCCGCAGCAGTCGTTGCTCCGTGTCCTGCACGGAGGCGGCTGTACGGGCGCCGTGCCGACCGCTGAGGCCCGTCGCCTTCGGACCGCGCAACACGACGATCGTGCAGCCGGCGGCCTGGTCGTCGGCAGCCGTTGTGGTTTTCTCGAGCTCCGGTGAGTCGATGGCGAGTATGTCGACGTGGTCTTCTCCGTCGCTCTCGATGAAGAGGCGCACGCCGTCGTCGAGGGCCTCTGGGGTGACCTCTAGGAAGGTCTGCGGCAGACCCAGCTCCGCCTCATAGTCACCCTAGGGTGAGACAAAACACACACATCACGCACACACGAAGACAATGAGTCCCCCGCACCCCTGCTCACGTCGTCGGTTTCATGTTCCTTGCTCATGGTGGCGGCCTTCCTGCTCAACAGGCGGCTCATTTCCCTGGACTGAGTGGTGGCCCACGACTGCAGCCACGCCACCACGTCGTTGCTGTCAAACTCAGCGAGCGGCAGAGTCAGCAGCGGACGGCCGCTCGGCCACGCGTGCCAAGCGGCGGGCGACGGTGCCTTCTGGATAAGCCCAGGCAGCTCGTCATACGCCCGCTCGTAGGCTGTCTCGCCCTTGATCACACCGCACCACTCGTCCAGCCGGTCCTTCTTGGTCAGGTGCAGCTTCAGGTATAGCGGCCTGGAGCTGCCGGTGTCCGTTGCGGCGGCAGAAGCAGGGACGCCTAAGCCCATGTCCTTGAGTGACTGGCGGTGGGTTGGCGACATGGGCACGAGATCGTTCCTGGGCTTCGGCGGCCGCTCGCCCAGCACCTTTGCCAGCTGGTCCTGCTGATCCTCGCTAGAGAGCGTCCAGAAGGAGTCCTCCACCATCACGCGACCCTTAAGCCTGCCCTCGATGATCGGCGCCTGCGCCGTCCTCAGCTTGAGGAACAGCGTGTCGGGGGTGATCTGACACACCACATCCGTCGACCTGGTCGCTGCGGGCACCATGAGCGACAGCTCGACGGCCTCGTCGTTCTCAGCCCACTTGTACACGACCGCATCGCCGTAGCCGCGAGCCACCAGCCATCGACGGCGACGCCTGGTGCGAGTGCGATGGGTGACCGATAACAATGCAGGCCTAGGCCTTTGGAAGCGGCGTGAGGGGATGGATGAGGAGAGGAATGAGGGAGCCGGCCTTCGGAGGGTCGAGATGGGCAATGCGATGGCAGGAGGGACGAACAGGCCAGCCACCGACAGCACCATTAGAGCACTTAGATGAATCCACAAGCAAGAGAAGACGCCGACAATCATCCTGATCACTTAGATGTGGTCATTAACCGCCGATGAGATGAGGGAAACCGCGAAAACTCATGGATCTGGCGCAGATCACCACCAGCAGCCTCTGCAGAGCACGAAGAATTCCAGATCTCCATAATTAGTGCAGACTCTTCGAACGCTCGCATTCTTAGCTCGCAATCGGTTTTCCGAAGAGCGCAATCTCCTTCAATGCGGTGGAGCCGATTGACACATCGCAGAGAGAAGGATGTCAGTGGAATGCGGGTACCACTGTGACATCATCTGCCCATCGAACGAACAGGCAAGCAAGCAGACAGACAGCCAGGGAGGGAGGGAGGGAGGGAGGCAAACAGACAGGCAGACCTGCAGGCAGGCAGGGCAGACGGGGATGCACGAGAAATACACAACGATATGTCTTTGAAACCTGCCGTTTGTTTGGTGTGTTTGTTAGGTGAGGTGATGGGGCTGTGAGGTTTTGAACCACCATGCAGATGTCTGACGATGCTCCGATGGACGTAAACAAAGATGACGGCCCTGCCGACTCTGCAGGTCTCATACGCCACCACCACCACACACGTCTGATGGACAGCCCGTGTGTCATGCCGTGTCTGTCATGATTGTGTGCTGCAGGTGGGCAGGGCGGCGGGCCGGGTGCAGATCACGGCGGCGGTAGCTCTCGCAATCTTGTGCAGATGATGAAATCGGTGAGAGAGAGTGGGGGAGAGAGCTACTCACATGACATACAATCGGCAGGACCGACATGGGTGTGTCGCTTTTGGCTTGCAGGTTGCCTCTCAGATTGTGTCTGACCTTGAGCGGGCAGAGGGCATCATAGCCACACATGCCGACAACAACGCACAGGTGCGCGTGGAACAACACACAGTCGAACAGCAGCACTCAGTTGTCATTCACCGGGCTGTCGGTGGCCTGCAGGATGGTGCATCGCTGGCCGGCAGCCTTGCTTCCATTCTGGAGACCCTCACCGACGCTCAATCGGCCCTCAACAAGCAGCTGGCAGAGACATCGACTGACCACATAACCCGTAAAACACATGTACGATTGGGACGACAAGTGGATGGCTCACACAGGCCGATCTTTCCCTGTCTGTCTGTCTGTCTGTGTCAGGGCAATTCGAACGACATTGAGGCGTTGGTGTCTGGGGGGCTGGATCAGACCGATGAGGACGCACAGCACAGCAAGGCGGTACGCACAAACTCATAGACAGGCCGACGCACACACATGGGTGGACCACGTCACACGTCATGTGCTCAGGTGGCGGTTGGCGAGGACGGCAAGCGTGGACGTGTAGACGCCCTGGCTGATGCGAGTAGTGGAGGTACAAGACACACACACACACACACACACATTGATGGGATGTATGGCTGCGCGGTGCGGTGCTTTCAGATGGTTCAGTTGATGTGTGTGGTTCTGCAGCAGCGACACAGCAGCAGGGCGTGCCCTTAGAGGTGACAGAGGGAATACGAGGATGTCCACACACATTTCTCAACCTGATGCCTGACTGCGTGTCAGAAGGATCACGGCCGTCCGTGTCTGCCGGGTCTGCCCGAAGCCGTCATTGGCCACCTGGGCTCCTTCCTCACCACCATCGACCACATCCGCCGCCTCTCGAGCATCAGCAGGGGGATCCACGAGAAGGCCACCGACAAGACGTATGGCGTGTTCCGCAGCTTGACCGTGACGCGTGCCGAGGAGCCCACCTACCACAAGATCGAGACGCTACACAACGTGGTCAGATGAGAGGGGGGGGAGGGGGGGTCGCTCGGCTGAGCTGTGATGCCTGACCTTGTTGTGACCGGTGCAGGTTAGCCAGGTCGAGAAGACGCTTGGCCTCTTCGGCAAGTTCGCGGACGCCTCTTGGGTAGAGAATGCCAATAAAGTGAAGAATGCCTACAAGGTAAGCGTGTCTGTGTGTGCAGCCCTGTCGATGCTTGTGTGTGTGAGTGCAGGGCAAGATCCAGGTGGCTCATGTGGAGGCTGACCGTGTGCCGTCTGTCGCGTCGGAGCTGCTGGAGGCCAACAAGGACACACTCAAGAAGGTGACGCTGGACGTCGAGCCCCATCTTCCATGTGACTTCAAGAAGATCACGCCGAACCACAGCGCCGCCGTGTTCTCCCAAGTGACACACCTGGACCTCCTTGGCCGTGCAGGTCTTGACCACATCAGGTACGCAGACAAGGGAGTCAGGGTTGACGCCACCGCCGAGTCATTCATCTCGTTACTCGACGTGTGTGTCAGTGATCGTTGCTGGACCTTCCCGGCAGTCACCACACTCCGAGTCGGCCGCATCTCCAATAGCAAGAGGGCCGCCCTTCTGGTGCGTCTGCTCCGCGAATCGCCCAAGATCGAGCGGCTGGAGTTCAGCGACGGCATCACATTCGACGACGCCCGGTGGAGCGACTTCCTCGATGCCCTCGTCGGCTGCCCCCACCTCACCACCATCGCTGGCATCGGGATCAAGATGAAGCACTTCGGCCGCCTCTGTCAGCTCAAGGACACCCTCGACCAGAACTGGAGCAAACCAGACAAGAAGGGTACGTGACCAGAAGGACCGAATCGCTTTAGTCGGGGGGCCGGATGGTTTGCCTTTCTGTCTGTCTGTCTCTCTTACCCGTTGCATACAGAGGCGCCGAAGAAGCTGGGGTTCGTGATGGTTGATTACATTTCGTCGATCGGTGTGGACTACGGGCAGGGGCAGGGGGCGGCCGACATGGCGGGCATCACCAAGTGGGCGGCAGACGTCCGTTGCCAGATCGAGTGGCCGAGAGTGAGCTGGCTGACCATCGACTGCAGCAGCGCTGCCACTGCTCGTCCTGCGCCCGGCGGACTCTATGGGGACATCGCCACGCAGCTGGCGGCCAAGGCGACCCATGTAAGGAGCGCACAGACACGGGGAGGCGAGAGGGAGTGCATCAGGGTGAGTATCTTTTTCCAGGTTGAGTTGGAGCTCGGTGGCACAGCGCTGCACGAGTCATGGCGGGACAAGCTCATCTTCCACAACACCAGCAAGCTCACCATCAACATCAAGCGCGGCGCGAGTGCATCAGCAGTGGTCGACAGCATCCCCACATGGCTGACCGAGAGGGAGGGGGCGACGAGCCGCCACCTCCCGGCTGTCAAACACCTGACGGTGCGCGGTTTTTGCCTGTCTTTGGCTGACGTGCGTGCCGCCAGTAGCAAGCTCAGCCCGCTTGTGGGCGGGTTGACGACACTGAAGAGTGTCACCTTCTCAGACAAGTCTAGCTTTGCTGCTGCGCGTGAGTTTCTCTGCTACACGTCGGTAGAAAGACTGGATGTGGTCGACATTGCTGGATGCGTTGGCGATGTGGTGTCTGAGTGGCCGGCGGACGCCCCCGCCACGCAGGGTGTCCGCTGCCCTATCATACACCGCCTGGTCCATCCATCCATCTATCCATCCATTGGTGCACTCATTGGGGTGTCGGTGTGGTTGTCGGTCGAGCACACAACAGCACGTGCGGTCACTCGCTGATGCGTAAGCACACTGTAGAGACATGTATGCACAGCGCTCGGTCACGCGTTTTTCTCTTTGGACGGCATGGCAAGGGTGCGTTGCTGGTTGGACGGCACACATCTGTCTGTCTGTGGGTCGGTGTTGGTTGACACATGTATTTGGGAGGGGAGGGGAGGGGGGTTATGCGTGCTGACAGCGTCCATCGATGGATGTTTGTATGTGTATATGGTCTATGGTGTCCTCATTCATGTGTGTGCGCTGAGATGCGTCCGTCCGTGTGTATAGCGATCGACCGACCGTGGGTGTGGGCAGACGTACTTGTCAATCTGTGTGCAGCTGGTCATCACTGTAGCCATGTAGAGGGTCCACCACGGATGTGTCCTGTCCAGCCATGCATGGCATGCACGACGAACGGAGGTCAGTCAGGCAAACGGGTCTATTAGTGTATGTCAGAAGAGCACAAGCAGGCACATTGATATTTAGAAGAGAGGCAGGACACATCCCATAGCCACAGGGCATCGAGTGCACCCTCACCGCCCCGCCTGTCAGTCTGTCAGCCAGCCCTATTGAAAAAGCAAGCCAACACCACCACCTGCCCTCCTGAACACCCACCCACTCATGCACCCGCACGCAGCACCCTCCGCCCGTCACTCACATGACAGTGACGGTGATCTTGGTGCCATCGACAACCCCCTCCATCATCTTGTTCATCGCAGCACCGCTGTTGGTCACCATGGGCCCCTTCTCGTCCGTGGCAGTGCCCGTCCCCGGCAGGATGCAGCCCGTCACATCTTTCACCCAGTTGCCGGTGTGGATCTGGATCTCGGTGCGGCCTGGGACGTCCTGCAGCTGGATGCGAGGCATCTGACGGTCTCGGCGGACGAAGGCTGAGTAGGTGCCCGTGGGAATCTTCTGGCCCTCGTTCTCTAGCGTGTGGCCGCTGCTGCTGTTGACGCCTGAGCATGAGAAGGTGCCCATGCGTGCCGTGATGCTGTTGTGCGTCGTGGGCGATGAGTCGCGGGTGATCACGATGGCAAGGCTGCTCGTCATGACTGACGCTGGCCGATGACGAGAAAAGAAACGATAGGTGGCGACGGAAGTGTTATTTGTGGTTTGTAATGTACGTGATTAGCCATTCTTCCCCGTAGGAATTCCTCGAACTGCGAGCTCTTTCGGCTAAGCTCGCAGACATGCTCCACTGAAGCGCCTCCTGAGCGCCACGGCGTTTTGTATCAACTTCTTTGTCACATCATCGGAACGTGGTTATCTGATATTCGTCATCCGAGCCTTCGGCATGAATGCTGCTTCGGCGCCGGCGGTGAGCCAACAAGACATCAGCCGGCCTCCAGGCCAAGCAGAAGAGGTCACGATGGCACCGGCAGAAGAGCCTGAAGCACCAGAAGACTCTGCTTCTCTGGTAGAGGAGCGGGATGAGCAGCTGACGGCGAGGGAGACTGAGAGTGAGACTGAGCCGTGGCCGCCATATGCGTTGCGCAGCGAGATCTATCGGATGTGGCATGAGCGGTTCTGCGACAGCACGTTCAAGGATGTGGGCATTCGCTACTTTGGTCGAGAGATGGGCATGGGGCTCGTGGCACTGAGGGACTTCCAAAAGGGAGATGGTGAGAGAAGCCAAAGGAGAGGCAAAGGGTCGCCTGTGTGCTGTGCATTGCCGGCCTGTTCTGCTTATGCAGTTGTGTACCGGGACACACCACTCAAGGCCATGCAGCACCTGTACTCCAAGTGAGCCCACACCACAGAGAGGGAGTGAGTGAACCACAGCTGTGTTGTGCCGCACTCATGTCGTCTGTCTGTGTGCCTGTCTGTCTGCCCTTTCCACAACAGACGCTGCTGCATAGCGTGCAGCCACTGCTTCCGTATAGTGGGTGGATTTCGCCAGCAGCTCGACCACGTACTCGCCAAGTGGGTGTCAACAGACCCCATCCATGAACACTGTGCCCTTCCTCATATTATGCATATCGGTCTGTGTGGCTGTCTGTCTGTCTGTCGGCATCAGTGCGGGCAAGTCGTTGGCCAAGAACTTTCCCGAGGCGCACCAGGCCCTGACCTCACATGTGACCAAGGTACGCAGAGAGAGGCGGCTCCAGCCACTCACTGATGCGGGCATAAAATGGGTGTGGTTGGGTGTTTAATTGGGTGTGCAGTATCTGGAGGAAGGGTTGCCTCGCCCCCTCAAGTGCCCACACGGCTCTGGGGAGGTCTTCTGCTCACACGAATGCATGCAGGTGCGGCAGGCTAAACACATCAACGAACACGCATTCACGACTGTTCACATGTCTGTGTTTCCTTCCTTCGTCCCTCAGACCGCCCTTCGTTCAACGCATCATCGCATCCTGTGCGCCGAGATGACCCCCGTCAGACGTCACAAATGGAAGGACTTCTGCAAGTACACATACGCCACAGAGCAACGTGCATCCATGCATCTGCCTGCCGGCCATTCACAGCTCTGCTTTCTCTCGTCAGGCATGCGCGTCGCTATCACGAGAACTTCATTCTCGCCGGCCTGGTGTACGCCGACATTATCTGTCAGGTCAAGTACGAGGAGCGGCCCCTCGACCTGTGCATGGCGGAGTACGCCGTTTTCTACCAAAAACCCTGGTGAGAGGCCAACAACACAAATCATATCCCGTGTTGGCGTGAATGGCGTCCTTTCTGTTGCGTGGATTGGATGGCTCTGATGCGATGCAGGTATGACTTGGTTGGTGAGGATAGGGTGCGGCGGCAGCCGTCGAGCCTTCACTATAGAGAACACAGACTCAAGTGGTGAGTGAATGGTGGCAGGGACGGACATTGAGCCGCAAATTCTCAATTTCCTCACTGCCCGGATCCCTGCCTGTGCAGTCTGTCGGAGTCTCTGAGTCGGCTCAATCAGGTGTTCCTGGACGTCATCACGCGCGACACCAAAGACGCACACACGCACCCGTCGATCCCGCCGCCAAACTGGCTGGAGCTCTTCTCGCTCGAGTACTACGCTAACCTACTGGTACGGTACATGTGGAAGACATTGGCGGTCAAAGAGCCAGCCATCCATCCTCTGTCCGGCTGTGTGTGAATGGTGTGCTCTCGGTGCACCCATTCATGGATCAGGGTCAGTTCGATCTGGTCAACATGAACGTGGAGTTCCCCCACCCCCTCAACCGCATCATCCGCCGCAACATGGCCAACAGAGTCACCACACCACAGAATGTGCACAGGGCACTCATTGCATGCCAACCGGTACGTCTTCATACGCAACGAGACCCCTCAATAGATGGATGGATGGATGTGTGTGTGTGTGCAGGTGTTTCGTGAGGTAAAGCGTATAGTGGATTGTGTGGAGGAGGAGGAAGAGGAGCACGAGCTTCCTCACAGCCCCACTGCCGCCATGGCCGCCGACACACGCGACGCAGACTCTGACGAAAACGACGACAAGAACGGCATCTTCCCGCCGTTCCTCGGTATCGGGCTCTTCAGATCAGGTGAAACACCCACATACCAACACAAATGATGGCCCCTCGGCCCAATATCTTTCCTTATGTCTGTGTGTGTGTCGCATAGTTGCGTTGACGAATCATTCGTGCTGGCCGAATGTTGACGTGGATTACGTCAACTGCAAAGAGTCGGTGGTCAAGGCGGCACGGCCCATCCGGGCGGGCGAGGAGATCCTCCAGTCGTACATCGACGAGGCCAAGCCGCTGGAACTCCGGCAGAAGCAGCTGCAGCAGGTAGCCGTACGGGTGATAGAGTCTGCAGGGGTGCGGTGCATGGAGGCATCTGGTTGTGTGTCATCAGGATTATGGCTTCACGTGTCAGTGCCCCAAGTGCCGGACCCAGGCGGCGATGAAGCTGCTGCAGCGGAGGCGGATGACCGAACCACTGCCGCCATCTGGACTCCCACCTCCACCGGTGCGCATCGCATCGGCGCATTGGTGTACCTATCGTCAGTCATGCACAAGGGATTCCTTCTGCGTGTGTGTGTGTGTGTAGGGTGTGAGTGAGGTGGCCTCTCTCGTCAATCTGCCAGTCGACATCGTCGCCGAGCTCCTCAGAATCGACGTACGCCACACCACCACCACCACCCACCCTCCCCAGACAGTCAGACACACTGCATGCCTTTCCTTTGCCCCTTTCCCTTCAGTCCGATGACAGGAGCAGCCGATCCAAGCACCCCCCGCCCCCGCGACAGCAGGTGGCGGCAGCTGAGGAGTCATCGTCCGAGTCAGAAGCAGAGGAAGAGGAAGAGGACGACGAAGAGGAAGATGAAAACGAAGAAGAAGAAGGAGAAGAGGAGAGTGAGTCAGATGAAGAAGATGAGGAGGAAGACACTGAGGAGGTCCCACCGAGGAAGCCCGCCAGACGGTACTCGGCCCCAGGGGAGGTGCCCTCCTACGCCAAACCCACCGTCTCGTCTTCATACCGCATCAACCCCCCTGCCCCGCCCCCACCTCAGCCCCCACCATCGCCGCAGCCACGGCGGTCGTCCACCACTGATGTACAGCAGAAGAAGCCTCGAGTGAGTCGGCCGGTCTCAGCGGTGCAGCACCCTGGGGCACGGCTGGCCTATCCTCCGTCTCCTCGGCAGCAGCAACGGGGCCAGGCTGTGATGCACATGAAGCAGCAGGTGCTGACGCTGGATCTTGCTGACTGAAGGCGACAGACAGGAGGGGGTGACTGGGAGGGTCGGTGGTGTGCTCCATGTGGCTAATTGAATTGACGTGAGACCTGTGACGGACGGATGGTCTTTGGACACCTGCACATGTGTGTGTCGGTGTGTGACAATGTTAAGTGGATTTGATGGATGGATGATGTGAATATATGAGTGCGTTGAATGAAATGAAGGCGGGGTCCTGCTCAGCTCGGTTGGTCAAACATTCGTTGGTTGATGGTAGGCAGGCAGATCCATAGACACATCGGTCCTCTCACCCACTGCTTAAAGCGAGAGCCACCCATTCCCCGTGTCACGTTGCACGTAGAAGAGGCGCATTCCGTCAGTCAGCAATAGACAAACAAACACCACCGCGTGTGTCCATCCATCCATCCATCCGTCCATGGCCGACACGGCAGGCAGGCAGGCAGTGGGGCAACGGCGTCAAACTGCGACGCGATCAGATCCCTCTCAGACAGGCTCAGCTCAAAACATTCGATCCATCCCTCCCCATCTCTCTGTCTGTCTGTCTGTCTGTGCATTCATCCATTCACGTACCCATGCACCCATCACACCGTTGACAAAACCGCGTCAGTCAAGTGCTGTGCAGGCAGGCTGATCTGGTATTATATATACTCACTTGAGCGAGACTGACGGGCAGGGCCATCAACTTGACTGACGGCACGGCCCATCGTGCATATCCATCCATCCAGTGAGTGATACCCATGTAGAGTAGACAGACATGTACGTGCGTTGTGGTGACTGGAATGGATGAGATGAGTGGGACGGAGGGAGAGCCATTGGCTGGCTACCCAACACACACAAGTTGCAAACACGAGCTCATCTTCCTCATCTCGTTGGTTTGTGTCGCACTCACCACCCACAACACACCGACCACAAGAGCACTTTCGAATGTGCTCATTGGAAGTCGGTCTGGTGTGAATGGTGGAACCAACACAAATCACCGAGACGAAGGAAAGGAGGAGAGAGCATCCATCCATCCATCCAGTCAGTCAGTCAGTCAGTCACCACCCCGTGTGTGTGCACACAGCCTCTGGCTAGCTCGCTATCGAACACCACTGGACCACGCACACGCCCACACACGTGTCTCCCGTCTCCCATCCGTCCGTCCGTCCTTCGCCTGTTGTAGTACTTTGCCGTCACCGCATGCCCCTCCCCCACGATGAGAGGCAAAGCCACACGGTGACGGCACATCGCACAACAGACAAAAAACGGAACGAACGAGACCGAGAGCGTCTCAACCAAAACACACACACAGAGAGGCCTGCCTTCTTGTCCCACCCACCCATCCATCCACCCACCCACCCACCCATGTATCACCAAACCGCCCCCCGGTCTGTCTGTCCGTCATCGACTACTTGGTGGGGTCGGGTCGGGTCGGTGGTTCCCATACTGGTGATGCCATTATTGTTATGCTGATGTGTTTGGAAACTGCAACCACACAACACACACAAACAGGCAGACAGGCAGGCAGACAGACAGAAGAACGGTGATTCGATTCAGACACACGCATAGGCGCCACACACACATGCACACCACATGGACGCCAGCGAGCCTAGCCGAGCCACCCAAGCCAGGCCCCCCTCACCCCTTCTGTCTGTTTCTGTCTGTCTGAGCTAGTGGGTGCCTGCCTGGCTGTCTGGCTGGCTGGCAGACTGGCTGGCTGACAGCGCACATGTCTGTCATGTACCCCCCCCAGGCGGCCCTGTCTTGTCTCGTCTGTCCAATGATTGACCAACCCATGTAGTCATTCCGTGTGAGCCATTTAGAATGATGCCTGTGTGCCAAACCACCAAAACATCCCACATGGACGGACGCACATGGCGGGCTGCCTGGCTGGCTGGCTCGGCTGGCACGCTAACGGATCGAAGTCTCGTATGTACTGCTTGCCTGATGGATGGATGGAGAGATGGAGAGATGGAGAGATGGAGAGATCGACCATCAGCAGCACGAGCACCAGCGGCAGGGTTGAAGGAGAGACGGCGCAGAGGGGAAGATGACCACAACCACCACCGGTCGCCAGCAGCACATGCAGACAGAAACCACACACACACAGAGCAAAGCAGAGAGACAGCAACGTAACGTCCGTGACGTGTGTGTGTCGACACACGTGATCGTATCGTCGTGTGTATGTGTCAGTCACGATATGCACACACACACACACACACACACAGACCCCTCAACCAACCCACCCAATGCACACACATGACTGACTTACATGAGTACGGACAGGGCTGTGTGTGCAAGTCAGGTGCCTGCCTCGGTCGACTTGCCTGTCGGTAGCTGGCTGGCTGGCTGGCTGGCTGCAGGATGGGATGACTGGCAGTATCTTTTTGTTTGTGATGGAAAACGCTGCATGCACCACACCACACGGCAGGACGAGCCAAGAGACGAAGCGGTCGGCTAATGTCCAGAATCCCGTGATGCACAAATCTACAACACAACACAACACACATCACAGCAGCAAAACAAAAGATGGGCGGTGAGTCAATGTGGGCAGCAAACGTGGCTGGCACCAGGCACACACGAGCGGGCATTCGTACGCATCAAAACACACAGCCCTTTCACCATGGGTAAGGGAAGAGAACAGTCGCTCTCTCTCTCTCTCTGTGCCTAATCTTGTTGTCTCTCTGTGTCTGTCAGTCTGTCTGTCTGTCTTACTTTGTGCTCGCAGATAAGATGTTGAGTATTGAGTAGCCTGAGTGGGCGACACCACACCAGCAGCAGTCAGAGCACCACCCACGCCATGGCCACCCCATAACGATTTTGTTTCGATAGCTAATATGCATCTCAATAGATTGGTGCGGACTGCACACAACACACAACACACAGCACACAACACACAGCACACAGAGAGAGCGGTGTATATCGCGGGTGGAGGGGATACGTGTGCAGACACAGACAGGCATGCACTGGCTCGGTGGTTGGATGGCATGAAGGACGCACACACAGTAACTACACTACACTGGTGGCATGCCAACGAAGAAGGGCACAACCAATGGTGGTAGTGAGTAGGTACCTATATACCATGCATACCGGTGTGTCGGTATTTGACTGGCTGGAATCCCACTAAGTGCATTATGCCAACACCTGACTCACACACACAACAGCACAGACCCAGACTGTCGATACATCGACAAGTCATAAAGTAAGAGGAACACAACACGGAACTACGACTCTCTCCCGCTCCGCTCCCTC
>CDMY01000367.1:0-68079 GCA_001179505.1 Vitrella brassicaformis | reverse complement strand
CCCCCCCCCCCCCCCCCTACGTCTGCGGCTACACATGTGCATCCATTCGGCCACCCGGCATGAGTCAGCTCAGCTACCCACCCTGCTCGTCCTCTCCACCAACACCTGACACAAGGGAGACCAAAGCAGTGAGTACAGACAGAGAGGCCCACTCATCAATGGCATGCACTTGGCCGTGTGAAAGCACCTCCATCGAACTGCTCGCTATTGTGCATGGCCCTCCCCGCCTCCCACAATGTCGTCACCCGCCGCACCTGCAGCACAAACATCCACCCACCACACACCAACATGCACACACTGGCGTCGCGTGATGGATGCACCTCCCCTCCGAGTCGCGCTGTCTGTCTTACCCCCTTCCTCATCGCTGCCGTTGGGCTCCCCGTCACCGACATCGTCACCCATATCTGCACACAACACAATACAGCACACAAGTGAGACCGACCTAACCATCCACCAAGCCCCCCTTCTGCCGAGAGACCCACCCACCTTCATCGCTACCGTCGCCACCGTCGTCCTGCCCATCGCCGTTGTCGTCCTCATCGGGGTCCTCACCGTCGAACACTATGGGTGCGATGGGGCCCAGCACTGGTCGCGCCATGGCGGTGGTGCGGGGGAAGCGCTGCTTGAAGGGCGCATCAGCAGACACACCAGCTGCTGGCGGCTCGGTCGTCATCACCCTCACACACACTGCAGACACACAACACAGCGGAATGAATGGGCTGTCTGTCTGAGTGACCCTCTGTCGTCTGTGGCTTGCCCTGTCCACCCCCCAAGTCGTCGACGCCGATGAGTGCGATGAATGAGTGGTCAAACGGCGTCAGCAGCAGCTCCTTGTGTGACAAGTCGTTAACAGTGGTAAATGCTATGGCGGCCGTGGTGCCCTCGACCGGCTGGTGGACCGACTGGTCGAGCAGACCCGCCAACACGCCGCCACGGGCATCACTGCAGGCAGACACACAGAGCCAACCAAATGAAGCATCAATGAGGATAGGGAACGTCGTGGGCCGTCCCAACTGGCCGACCGGTCTATGTCTTTGTCGGTGAGATGCATGCCGGCATAGGTGGGCACCAGGATGGTGCCCCTCAGGAACGAGGAAAATGACGCCTCGGTGATCACAGAGGCACCAGTGTACCAGCCGTCGTCGTAGCAGTCGACGATGTGGTTTCTGACGGGCGGGTCGTGGGGGCTGGTGTGTGGGTGGTAGGGGTGGGCGGGGGGCAGGGGGGTCAGATCGAGGCGGTGCTCGGGCTCGTCCTTGATGGCCCGCAGGTCGCCATTGCCGTGGTCGAACAGCTCAAATCCGCCCCGCTCGCCACCGAAGTTGACGTGGCGGCCGACCATCTTCCACTGGGCCACCACACGCGGCTCAGCCAAATACGCCTGACGTGGCACATCCGTCACATCACACATACACAGAGAGAGATGAGTGCCATCCGTCCCCTTCCCCATCAGCCCACCCACCTGTTTGCTACGGTGTTTCTCTAAATCTTGCTGTGTGACGATGACCGGCAGCTCACAGTAGGTGCGCTGGTGGGCCAGCCGCAGTGCGTCGGCCGCCTCGTCCCACTGCTGGCCCTCCACCAGCCACCACGCCTGCACACACACACACACACACACACACACAGAGATACACAGGGTATCCATCCATCAATTCATCCATCCCACGTGTGCAGGGCACCCACACCTGCAGCAGCAGCTTGCTCTCGAGATTGTCTACGTCAAACGTCACCACGGCATCCAGCGGCGTCCCATCGGCGAGTTGAGTGTCGTGCAGGGCGCGGCGAAGGCGGCGGCGGAGGACAGCCGGCTCGAAGTCGACGCGCGAGAGGAACCGGGCGCTGATTCTGAGGTTGCCGACCGCCTTGATCTTGTGCAGTTCATCCCTGCCCTCTCGATGAATGACGTCGAGGCTCTGGTTGCGGATGGCAGGCCAGTCCTGCTGGCTGCTCGTCCTCGGCACATTGTTGCCCATCAATCGATATCATTCCGATTTCGCCGAATCACGAACATCTGCCCTCCGCATGCTCAGGGGACCTCTCCTAACGAACAAAACAAAACAAAAGACTCCTCTCCCAATCCGATCTTGCGAGCTTATTGAAACTCCCCTCCCCCTTCCGGCACAGACCGCCGCCGGAGATCAGCAACAACTCCGCAAAGATCTGATGGTTTGTGCTCCCGGGCTGCATCACGTTTTTGTGGCTGCTGGTACGGCATCTGATCTGCACTATCTCACGCTATCTGTGCGCTCGGTAGCCACAACGGACAGCCCATGAGCGAGCCGAAGCGGCGGCAGCAACAAAACTGACGATGGCCAGTCAGCCTACTCATGCTCCTGCCGGCGGCTCGCCACCGGCGGCTGAGGACGGCTCTCGGGCTCTGGCAGCCGCGCAGGCGGCCTCAGCGACTCATGGCTCGTCGTCACATGCTGCCGGCGCGGCCGCAGTATCGGGAGAGGTGCACCAGGACAGCTGTCGATCTGTATCTTCTCATCTGCTGTCAGGGGACCTCGGACAGCAGCCGGATACCGGCTCCCAATCGCATGACATTGTTGATCCATCGGCAAGTCGACCGTGTCAGAGTGGTGGAACAGCGAGTGTCCAGGGCGACCGACGACCCTTGCAGACGACAGACGCCCAACCCAGCCCCTCCCCCTCCCCACTGGGACACAGCCTGACCCCCCCACCGCCACCAGCACACGCAGGCCCACCCACAGGGGCACCGCATGGCAACACCAGCACAGCAGAACAGCACATGTCGTCGGCCGATCACCATCACGAGCCACGCGATCCGAAGAGCAAAGCAGTCGGCGGGTCACGTGAGCGCGAGGGGCCTCCGGCGCCCTCCCACAGCAGGGAGCGGACGTCAAGCCGCCGGCCGATCCCCTTGGCGGATGTGTTGCTCAACAAGGGCATCCCCGGCCACCGCAAGTACTCGGCTGAGTATGAGGTGTGGACTTCAGTGTGGCCGGCGAGGGCGACGGCCAGCGGTATTTGGTGACGGCATGATGGGGAGAGGGGGGAGGGACCGACCGGCCGCCGGTGTGGGTGCGAGCGGTTGTGAAGCGTGACGATGTGGTGAGGGGCTGGGACACGAGCATGCTGAGCGACCTGCTGGTGGCCGTCCGCAACGGCACGGCAGACAGTGACGATCGGTTCGAGAGCGTGTCGGATGTCATTGATGGCGTCGAGCGGATCGTCACACAGTGGAAACCTGCAAGTAAGACCGGGGCAGGGAGGAAGACACTCGAGGGCATGATGCAGATCGTTGTGTGCGTGCTGTTGTGTGTGCAGGGGAAAGCAGCTTCCCTGGCCGCGCCAACGAAGCGCCGCCCGCCGATGCAGCCAACCACTCGCACACGCCCCCTGTCGCTGGTGGGGCGGCTGATGCATCTCACGACGGACCACACGACGACAAAAGTACGCACGTTGGATGCGACAAGAGCCGCACTCGAATAATCGACCGGCGCCCATCCACTGACTGTGGCTGTCTGTGTTGTTCTCATAGTTGTGTCAGCCGAGAAGGAGGCACGCAGGAAGCCTCGTGACGGTCACAAGCCACGATCCACTGCGAGGGTGGGGGAAGTGGCGCAGCCGGCGGGCCCCGCCATCGAGGAGGCCGTCGATCGCAGCCCTTCCCAGGAGCATCGCCTCACACATCCACTCGGCAGGAGCCCCTCAGCGGATGAGCAGCCCAACTCCAGCGAGGGCATGTATCAGTCGAATGTGCGGGGCGTCCGCTGGCGTCCCAAGGATGAGGTCTGGGAGGTGTGGTGGTACGAGAAGAGCGGTCGCAAGTGGAAGCACTTCTCGGCCAAAGAGCACGGCGTCCACAGAGCAAAGGTACTGACTGACAACAGGGACGCCAACTGCCATCCTCAAGCTCTCCTCGTGTGTATCGTGTGCACCAGGCGTTGGCCGAGCAGCATCGTCTCGAGATGGAGAGCACCGGCCAGGCGGTAGTCAAAAAGCGGTCGGAGCACCAGAGCGGCGTGCGGGGCGTCAGCTACGACAAAAAGTACGGCGGCTACTGGACTGCCGAATGGCGTGAGGGCCGCAGCAAGAAGAGCAAGTACTTCTCCGTCAAGCAGCTGGGCTACGAGGAGGCCAAACAGGCGGCCATCGCACACAGACGGGAGATGGAGCAGCGGCGCCATACTTCAGAGGCAGGGGCGACGAGAGATGAGAGCCTTTCCCGCAGTCCCCCCAAAGATGATGATGCGATTCACTCGGCGCCCCGCCACGGCCCCCCCAGCAGCAGGCCAGGTGTAAGTGGGATGGAGGGCGGCGACCTGGCTGCTGCCCTCGTTGAGGTCCTCAGCAGCGACGGGTAAGACAAGACAAGGGAAGACAGGAAGGGCCAGATTTGTCACGTGTGTGGTGTGTGTGTGGGGTCGGATCTTTCGGGCAGGTCATGCGGGTTGTGTTGGCAGAAGGGCAGCTTCCGTGTCCGTGTGCCGTCCTCTGTCGGGGAGGGTGCGACTGAGCGCATTGTCGATGTGCCGGTGGTCGACCTCGACTCCCGTTCGGCCGTCATGGACGCTTTTCGCCGAGCCGTCGAGGAGCTCAACCGTCTGAGCACGGCTAGTGAGGGAGAGGCCGCCGTCCCCCTGGACCTCAGCTGGCTCGATGACATCAGCTCCCACGGCTCCGCTGGCCCTCAGATGCGCCGCAGCAGGAGAGCGAGGCGCAAACCCATGCCGCTACGGCCTGTGTCTCAGAGTCCCAGTGACCGTCCACTGGGCACCGACGTCCCCATGCCACCCCACATTCGGCCCCGGCGCCGTCACCGAGGCAGGTCGTCGCATCGTGTCAGTGAGCGGCCAGTAGCCGACTCGTCGTGCTCTGAGAGCGAGATGCTCATCGACCGACCAGCGGCCAAGCGCCATCGCGACGAGTCGGGCGGTGGGAAGGAGCGGTGTTTGTCGGCGAAGCTGAGTGAGGCGGGCGGCCATGCGCTGGCGGCCAGCCTGGTGGAGCAGGCAAGGCGGCAGCTCGTGGACGTAAACCAGGAAGGTACCGCCAGGTGGGCGCAAGGCATGCACTCTGGTTGGTGGAATGGGCTACCCATTGACCTTTCGTTGATGTGTGTGCCATGCAGCTTTGGTCTCGAGTGGCGCGCCGAGGAGGCCAGCTTTGCGGCCTATCGACCAGACGGAGAGGCCATGCACGACGAGCGTGTCTTTCGGGTGTCTGACGTGACGTCTTCACGGCGCATCTTTCAGTCGTTTGCGCAAGCGGCCCACCACCTCAACATCATCCGCCATGCCCACCACGGCGACACTGCAGCGACCATCTACGTCCAGCGGGTCAGCCTACAGCCACAGGAGCTGCACAACCACGCAGTCGGCAGCCGGGCGAGTGCTCGTGCCAGTGGCGACGATGGTGATGAGTCGAGTCATAGTGAGATGGATGGATATGGCGACGTTACCTCACCCGACGGCCGATCGAGGCCAAGGGCCAGCAAGAGCAAGACCGCCGCCCGCAAGCCTGCCGAGCATCAGTCAGCCGTGAGGGGCGTCTCATGGTCTGAACAGCATCAGGCGTGGCAAGCGCAGTGGTCCGAGAAGAGCAGCGGCAAGAGGGAGCGCAAGCGGTTCTACGTCAAGGAGCATGGCTACGACAAAGCAAAGGTGCAACAAGCAAGAAGGAAGCACACCCAAGCCAGAACCTCTCTTGCTCTGCTTGTTTCTTTCAGGCGTTGGCCGAGCGGCATCGTCTCGAGATGGAGCGCACCGGCCAGGCGTCGTTGCAAAAGAGATCGAAGCATCAGAGCGGCGTGCGAGGCGTCCACTACGCCAAGGCGACCAACCTGTGGATCGCCTGTTGGCATGTGGGCGGCAGGAAGCAGCGCAAGTCCTTCTCAGTGGCTGAGTTGGGCTATGAGGGCGCCAAGAATGCCGCTATCAACCACAGATGTGCCATGTTGCAGCGGCACTACACATCTGAGGGAAGCGTCCACTCCGTCCACTCTGCCTGTCGCCCTCAGTCGTCGCGCCACACAGCACAGGGCTCCGATACCCACATGCGCGACAGCAGCGTCGGCATATCGGTCTCGAAGCGTCCAAGCAAGGGAGTTGCCAGGGGTCATTCTCCATACGACGGCCATCGCGATGAGTCATTCGACGACGAGAGCCTTCCCCTGTTCACCCGCCTCGTCGGCAATAGGGCAACCGACGGCCCGTCGGTGGAGCGCCACAGTGGTGATGTGGCAGACGTCACGAGCCCCAGTATCGACAGGAGGCACATGGAGAGCATCGGACGAGCGACCGTCAGGAAACGATCTGAGCACCAGAGCGGCGTCAAGGGCGTCTACTACCACAAAAGAAGCAATGCGTGGACCGACGACTGGCGGACCGGCGGCAAGAAGAACTTCAAGTCCTTCTCCGTCAAGCAGCTCGGCTACGAGGATGCGATGAGTGCGGCCATAGCATACCGACGGGCCAATGCAGGGGTAACGGCAGCCTCTCATGGCGACGTCCACCCTGCCGTCGGACATCGCAGCCGCACGCCACTACCCAGTCCGCCCAGCCGCGACGCCGCCATGGCCTCATCCTCAGACTCAGAGCGGCGGGGCTCTTCATCGTCGTTCTGTGGTGACGGACGTGAGAGCGAGTCCCATGACAGCCGCCGCCCGCGCCCACCGCCCCACCCCCTCCCCAAACGGAGCAGTCACTGCCACAAACAGCCGCTCGAGGGGAATGACCTGAGTGGCGTGGGCGGCGGTGAGGCGGCAAAGGCGCAGAGCGGCGAGATGGATGAGGCGAGGAGTGGCTCGGATGAGTCAGTGCGGTGCTGGAAGTGCGGCAAGGGCGACAACGAGAAGTTTCTCCTCCTGTGTGACAACCGGCGTTGCTCTGCCGCCTACCACACCTACTGCATCAACCTCACGGCTGTTCCGGAGGGCCAGTGGTTCTGCCCGGAATGCAGGCACAGCAAAAGGGCACAGAGGGCGGACCCTCTCATGCGTCGCGGGAGAGCTCAGGAGGGGGATGGCCCGGCATGTCGTCACGCCGGCAAGCGGAACGCCGTCGGCCGCAAGAGAGTCCGCGACGACCCCAACCTGGATGGGCTGACTGGGGCTTTCCTTGCCACGGCCCTGGTGGACCGACTGGTACGACGGTTCAACGACGCCTGTCCGCCCGCCGATGGAGGGTGAGCAACACACACGACAAGGGGGAGCGACATATCTTCGCATCCTATCTTTGGCGTCCCGTCAGGGTGGGCGTCTGTATGGCTTCACCGAGACGTTTCGGTGCCTACTTCTACAAACAGGGCAAGTACCTTGGCTTCCGCAAGTTCGTCATCGACGACCCCAACTCCCGTGACAGCATCCTCGAGGCTCTTCGCCTGTGTGTGGCGTACCGCAACACCATCCACCGTGACCAACTCGGCGATCATGCGAGCGTCATCGACCTCTCATGGCTCGACCGGCAGCAGCAGGGGGGGGGGGTGCGGTGGGGCCAGAGGCTTCGCTGCATGACGAGTCATCCGACCACAGCCCCTCTCGAAAGCAACGCCGCAGAGATACGGCTCTCGCCAGCAGCAGCAAACCATCCATCGAGAGGCAGCCGAGGCCACAGACCAACACGACAGCCAGGGATAAGGGCGAGGCCGTCACACGAAAGGCTGCCGAACACCAGTCGCACGTGTCGGGCGTCTCGTGGTCTGCGAGGGACCAGGCGTGGATAGCGCAGTGGTACGAGAAGAGCAGCGGCAAGGAGAAGCGCAAGACCTTCTATGTCAAGCACCACGGATTCGACAAAGCAAAGGTACCGACATCGCATCGCAGCACCCTGCCTCCATCTCACCCTCTATTCTTCTCACGTGTGCGTCAGGCGTTGGCCGAGGAGCATCGTCTCGAGATGGACCGCACCGGTCGGGCGGCAATGAAGCGGAGATCTGAGCACCAGAGCGGCGTCAAGCGCGTGAGGTTCGACAAGACACACAACACATGGGAAGCCCGCTGGAAGGCGAGCGGTCAGGAGAAGACCAAAAGCTTCTCCGTCAAGCAGCTGGGCTACGAAGAGGCCAAAGGCGCCGCCATCAGCCACCTACGGGCCATCTTGAAGAGGCAGTCCCACACGTCCGAGCGTGCGGCGGTGCTGGATGGCGACCCGGCTGATGCAAGAAGTGCCGACGATGGCGACGATCCTCTGCCTGGCAAACAGCGACAGGCGCCTCAGCTCCGTCAGGCTGGTGTGAGAGCCGGTGTGCCTCTGGACCCTACTGCTCGCCGTGACACCAAGCCACGGCGCCGCAGAGACGGAAGACTCGACCGCAATCCTATCCTCAAGAGCAAGACTCCCAGTCGGCTACAGCAAGACGCTCCGCCTGAACCGCCGACGAATCGCACGGCCGGTTGCGGCCCTCGTGTGACGCCGGTCCAGCAGGGGGACCTGATTCGTCACTTCTACCAGCAGCTGGAGGCACTCGGCCGAGCCCATCCCGACATGCCCCTCTGTCTGCGGTTCAGGAGTGGGTCTGCGCTGACACAGCTGGCCGTCGAGGTGGTCCTGCCCGGCACCCCAGTGCAGTCGGTGCCCCTCTCAGCGGCCACCAGGGAGGCCATGGGGGCGGCCATCGATGCCGCTTGGGCATGCCGCCAGCGGGAGATGGACACCGACGGCACTGAGGACCAGCAGCCCATGACACACGCCCAGCGGATGGTCCTCTGTCGCGTGTACGGCCAAGTGGGTCACAACATTGGGGCGATGCTGGCGGCCGTCCCAGCTCTGAGCTTTGCGTCCGTCGACTCGTTTGTGCGTCATAAGCTGCCGGCCATGGTGGGGCAGCGTGACGGCGAGGGCGTCAAGGAGGCCGCCAACCGATTCATCAAACAGCTCGGCCAGCACCCCCGTCAGGCGCACGCCACACCACCCAGGCCCAAGCAGCTCAAGGCGGCGGACGACGAGCAGCTTCCAGCTGGCGATGAGGCACCCAACATCGCCCTGACGATGCGGCCACCGCCCCGTCCGCAGCCCATGAGTCGAGACGCGGCCGATGTGGTCCCGCAGACGCAGTCCCCCTCGCCAGCCAATGGCCCGCACACACGAGATCCGGCCGCTGCCCTTCGCATGGTGGATGGGCCGACGCACGAAGGGCGGGACGGTGGACGTGGCGACGGGGATGGCGAGAGGGAGGGCGAGATGATTCCGTTCGATGAGCTGACGAATGGTCAGCTGGTGGAGCTGCTCAAGGCCAACCCGTCACCCGACATGCAACGCGTAGCCGACAGAATCATGGTCAGCAACGAGCAACACACATGAGTGAAGTCGGGATGAATGTGTGTGTTGTCATGTCGGTGTGTTGTCATGTCGGGTCAGACGGAGATCGGTTTGGCGGTGAGTTTGTTGGACATCTTGGATGACATCGACAGTGTGGCGGCGTGTGAGGACATCGGCCGCGACCTCGGCCTCCACAAGGGCATCGCACTCGTCATCATAGCGCAGCTGCGGCGCTTCCTGCAGTCACTCAAGCGGCGGGGGGCCGTCCAGTGGCCACCTGGGGATGGTGTGAGGGGGGACGGAGAAGGCCTGGCTGCCGGCCAGTCGTGGGACGCAGGTCGTCTGGTGTCGGCCATTGAGCGTGAGATGGGCATGATGGCCGAGGACAAGAGGCAGCGGCACGGCGGCAAACTGCAGCACGTCATCGACAAAATCAAAGAGGTCAGTCAACACACAACACACAGCACACAGAATGCGGCACATGGATTCCATTCGTGTGTGTGCAGTATGGGATATCAGGCATGAGCATGTCACTGCTGGTGGAGCCGCCCCAAGACAGCGATGGGTCTGATAAGGGGAGACTGGAGGCGGCACTGATCGATGCGGCGAGGGAGGCCATCTTCATGGGCATATCTGATATGGCCTTGGTGAAGTCGTTCATCCGCCGGGCATTAGCCGGCAGGACGAATGACACACAGCCAGCAACTTCATGTACTGTACTGTGCAGCAGTAGCTCGGTGTCCATATGCACATCGCACCCTGTCTATCTATCTTTGTTTCTGTGGTGAGCGTGTCCACACACGCGCTTTCGCCTCATGCTGTCTATCGCCCGTGGCGGTTACTCAGCCATCAGGCAGTCAGACAGACAGAGAGAGGACCTTGGCCTTTTTGAGACAGAGAGAGAGACAGACAGACAGATAGACAGCTTGACGATGTGTCGATATAAATGTTTTGAGAGCTGTCGGCGGGGGCGAAGGCCACGCTGCTTAGCTTTGCTGGTGTGCGGTGAGATGGGGCGCTGCTAATTCCTTGATATACAATCCCGGTGGAGCGTCTGTGGCCGTACTCGTGTATGTGTAGGGTTGTCTGGGCAGAGAGGGCAGTGTGTGACAGACTCTGACGCATCTCAGTAAAGTGAGACGTGACGGATGGACGGGCAGTCTCGTGTGTGCGATAATGGAAGACAACAGACGTGATTTCATCATAACGTTTGATGCACACACGCATGGATGTGTTCAGTCAGTCAGGAGTCACTCACAGCAGGGATGGCCATTCACCACGTACACACAGGCCATCCATCCACACACACACGTCTCGCCCCGTGTCTGAGATGTGGTGTCCCTCATGCCTCTCTCATCTCGTTCCCTCTTGTTTGTCTACCCCACTCCCCCTGCTCCAACACGAGCTACGCCGCCTCGCCGTCGAACACTACGGGTGCGATCTGTCCCAGCACTGGTCGCGCCATGGCGGTGGTGCGGGGGAAGCGCTGCTTGAAGGGCGCATCAGCAGACACACCAGCTGCCGGCGGCTCGGTTGTCAACACCCTCACAGACACTGCAGACACACAGCACAGGGGAATGAGCGGGCTGTCTGTCTGAGTGACCCTCTGTCGTCTGTAGCTTGCCTTCTCCATCATCCCCCCAGTCTTCGATGTCGATGAATGCGATGAAGGGGTGGTCAAACGGCGTCAGCAGCAGCCACTTGCATGATGAGTCGTTGGCAAGGATAAACGCCGTGACAGCCGTGGTGCCCTCAATCGGCTGGTGGACCGACTGATCGAGCAGGCCCCTCAACACGCCGCCACGCGCATCACTGCAGACACACACAGCCAACCCAATGAAGCATCAATGAGGATGGGGAATGTCGTGGGCCGTCCCAACTGGCCGACCGGTCTATGAATTCCTCAGTGAGATCCATGTCGGCATAGGTGGGCAGCACGATGGTGCCCACAAGGAAGGAGGAAAATGACGCCTCGGTGAATGGGCCACCAGTGTCCCAGCCGTGTTTCTCGTCGTCGTAGCCGGCGATGTGGTGTCTGACTGGGGGGTCCTGGGGGCTGGTGTGTGGGTGGTAGGCGTGGGCGAGGGGCAGGGGGGTCAGATCGAGGCGGTGCTCGGGCTCGTCCTTGATGGCCCGCAGGTCGCCATTGCCGTCGTCGAACAGCTCAAATCTGCCCAACTCGTCGCCGAAGTTGACGTGGCGGCCGAGCATCTTCCACAGCGCGACCACACGCGGCTCAGCCAAATACGCCTGACGTCACACACATCCGTCACATCACACACACACACAGAGAGATGAGTGCCATCCGTCCCCTTCCCCATCAGCCCACCGACCTGTTTGCTACGGTGTTTCTCTAAATCTTGCTGTGTGACGATGACCGGCAGCTCACAGTAGGTCAGCTGGTGGGCCAGCCGCAGTGCGTCGGCCGCCTCGTCCCACTGCTGGTGCTCCACCAGCCACCAGGCCTGCACACACACACACACACACAGAGTATCCATCCATCCATCCCACGTGTGCAGGGCTCCCGCACCTGCAGCAGCAGCTTGCTCCCGAGATTGTCTACGTCGAACGTCACCACGGCATCCAGCGGCGTCCCGTCGGCGAGTTGGGTGTCGTGCAGGGCGCGGCGGAGGCGGCGGCGGAGGACAGCCGGCTCGAAGTCGACGCGCGAGAGGAACCGGGCGCTGATTCTGAGGTTGCCGACCTCCTTGATCTTGTGCAGTTCATCCCTGCCCTCTCGATGAATGACGTCGAGGCTTTGGTTGCGGATGGCAGGCCAGTCCTGCTGGCTGCTCGTCCTCGGCACATTGTTCCCCATTATGAGACGCTTCTCCGCCGGACCACGACCTGCGCGCCAAAACCCTGAAACCCAAACCCAGAAGCACATGTATCTATCAGCGCAGATCTGGTGAGTTTTTGAGCGCGCGATGCGCCTCCCGCCCTTGTCAGATCTGCATCATCAGTGGAAGCCGCTCCTGTGCTATGTGGTGCTGACGCAAGCGTACAGCCCCTACCGTCGCACCATCCGCTCGTTGGCGTACTGCCGACTCCCGCAAGGCAAGAACTTCACCAGTCGCCTATGGCACTGCTTCATCGGGAGGCCGCACCATCGAGCCCGCCACATCGCCTTGACGACAGCGGCGGCCAGCGGCGGGGCTGTGGGACTCATCGCCACAGACGCGAGTGTGGGCAGCGAGGAGGAGGGCGGCAAGGCCAAGTCGGGTGGTGCGATAGTGCGTCGAGTGGATGGCATGGACAAGGCGGACGTGGACGACCGGACCTATCGGACCATCTGGCTGGGCAATGGGGTGCAGGCCGTGCTGGTGAGCGACCCCACTGCAGACATGGCCGCTGCGTCCCTGCACGTCAAGGTCGGCCACTTCCAAGACCCCGAGGAATTCGCGGGCCTGGCGCACTTCCACGAGTGAGCGACCGGGGTCTGGCGTGGCGTCAGTCAGAGGCACTCTGCCCTGCCACTCATGGGATGTGTGTGTGCGTGTGCAGGCACATGTTGTTTCTGGGGACTGAGAAGTTTCCTGTCGAGGGCGAGTACAAGCGGTATCTCAACCGCCATGGCGGCCGCAGCAACGCCGTCACATGGACCGAGACCACAAACTACTACTTCAAGGTGGCCTACGACCACCTGCACGGCGCCCTCGACAGGTAGGTATGCGCCATGCCACAGCTGAGGGACCAGTCCGAAGATGGGTTGGTCTCTCTCTCTCTCTGTGTGTGTGTGTGTGTGTGTATGTGCAGGTTCTCTCAGTTCTTCATATCTCCGCTGTTCAACGAGGACGCCACAGACCGTGAGGTGAATGCGGTGGACAGCGAGTTCTACAAGAACGTCCAGTCCGACCAGCGCCGCCTGTGGATGCTCACCAAGACCATGGCACACCCCAAACACCCCTTCTCAAAGTTCGCCACCGGCAACCTCCAAACACTCTCAAATGAGCCGCATAAGGTCAGCTGGCCTGCACCACAAACCCTGCCACGCAAGGTGTGTGTATATCTCTGTGTGTGTGGACCAGGGCCGTGACGTCCGTGCTGCTCTGAAGCAGTTCCATGAGGCGTATTATTCGGGCAACGCCATGAAGCTCTGTGTGGTGGGCCGAGACGACGTCGAGCAGCTCGAGAAATGGGTGCAGGAGGTCAGCGAGCCAATAGCCAGCCACCACCCAAGGCCTACATTCACTGAAGAGAGCGTGTGCGTGTGCTGTATTGACCAGATGTTTTCGCCTATCGTCAACAACGACAGGCCGACGGTGTTCGAGTACCCCGTGGAGCCCTTCTCATACCAGTCGCTGGGCAAGAAGTACCAAGTGGTGCCCATCCGCGACATCAAGAGGATCGTCTTCTCATTCCCCTACCCGCACTTCGAGGACTTCAAGTGAGGGTTACCATCCACACCAACTCACTCACCCTTGTGTTGTGGCCGTGTTTTGATGTGTGTTGTCTCGTTGTCAGGGAGACCAAGCCGGATATGTATCTGTCATACATTCTCGGATACGAGGTACGAAGGCAGCCAGACGGGGGGCCATGGCGGCAGCGTGTCTGTCTGCATGGCGGTGCTGTCTGTCTGTCTGTCTGTCTGTGCAGGGCGCCGGCAGTCTGCGAAAGCTGCTGGTGGAGAAGGGCTGGGCAGAGGAGCTCAACGCCGCCCCATACTTTGAGGCCACTGACTTCAACATCTTCAGGTGAGCCATGCCATTGACACACCACACCACACCACATAGCACAGCACACTAGGACATCGCCATCCATTGTGTGTGCAGGATAAGCATCGACCTGACCCACGAGGGTCTGCAGCACCTGGAGGAGATCACATCGCTGACCTTCCAGTACCTGGCCCTCATCAGCAACGCCCCGCCCTCGCAGGCGCTCTTCGACCAGATCGCCAAACTCAGGTCCATGAAATTCCGATTCTCAGAGAAGATCGACCCAGCGGTGAGCACGCCACACACACGCGCAAGGGCAGGCGAGATGCACATTGCCTCTGTTGTATCTCTCTGTGCAGTCCTTTGCGACGCTGGTGTCGCGGAACCTCTTTGACTTCGAGCCGCCCCGTGTGTTGAGTGGGCCAGCGCTGCTGACCAAGTGGGCACCGGAGGACATCCACGAGCTGCTTGACCACTACCTCATCCCACGCAACTGCATCTTCACCATCATCTCAAAGGAATTCGAGAAACACGCTCAGGAGGTACGCGCACACACAACCGCCCATCTATCCATCCATCCATCCGATGAATGTCTTTCTCTTCATCCCTCCCTGTCTGTCAGCGGCCCGACGGGTGGAAAAAAGAGAAGTGGTACGGCACGCTGCACCGGGAGGTCAACATCGACCCCAAGAAACTCCGGGACTGGGCCCATCCCTCATCCATCCACTCCAAACTCACCCTCCCGCCGCCAAACGACCTTGTTCCCGTCGATTTCTCCCTGAGATGCGACCAGGAGAGTCCCCCGGCCGACGCCGAGCGGGCGGCGACTGATGGGGGGCCAGGCGAGGCGATGGTGCAGGTGTCAGCGAGGCGGCTGGATGAGGATCGTGGTGGTGGTGGTGGTGGTGAGGACGACTTCCCGCAGCGATTCCGGGTGTCCACCCCTGGCGAGAGCGGCGAGAGGACCGTCGAGATCCTACACAAGATGGATCGCAAGTTCCGGGTGCCGAAGGGCCATCTTTATCTGCAGCTGACGGTCCCATCCAGTCAGCAGAACCCCGCATCGTACCTGCTCAACGACATCTTCATGCAGCTGTTGGGGGAGGAGCTCAACCCGCTGCTGTACGACGCCTCTCAGGCGGGAATGGGGTGCCAGATGGACTTCTACAGCCGCGGCGACATCACCATCAGCGTGGGGGGCTTCAGCGAGAAGCTGCCTTTGCTCATGACCCGGGTGCTGCAGGCCATGCAGAGCCTGCTGACCGAGTACAAGAACGTCCATTTGCCGCCGCCCGAGTCGAGTAGGGAAGAAGAGGATGACGACCGGTGGGAAGACGATGACGACATACAGGTGAGACGAGACGGGGAGGAACGGGATGTGTGCAAAGTACACAGACGGTCGGTATCACCTCACCCGCGTGTGTGATGTATGTATATGATATGCATGAATGTGTTTGTTTGTTCTAGGAGGGGTTGACCAAGGGTCAAGCGAGGAAGCAGAAGCTGCTCGAGAGATTTGAGACCGTGAGACAGAAGGAGAAGAGGAGATACGAAAACAGCAGATTCGCCGAGTCGTACCATCTCGCAAGGTAGGTATGTCAGGCCACCCCACCGTCCCGTCCCATTGACACACCTGTTAGTATGTGGTTGGTTGCAGCCGGTCTGTCAACGAGGTGTTGAATCCCCGAGGCTACTCGTGGGACCAGCACATCTCTTTCCTGTCCAATCCGCGCCAGTGCAACCCCGAGGAGATGGCCCGCAACGTGCAGGAGTCCCTGGCGAGGGGCGACATCACCTGTTTCGTCTCGGGCAACTTCCACCGCGAAGAGGCAGAGGACACCGCCAGGCAGGCCGCTGATGTCCTGCGGATCGACCCGCTGCTCGAGGGCGAGGAGCCCGTCAACCGGTGCGTGGAGCTGCCGTTGGCGAGCGGCACACCGGGCGGCAGGGGAGTGGTCGTCGAGAAGACAAGTGTCGACGCCAACCAGCCCAACTCGGCCGTCGAGGTGCACTTCCAGGTCAGTGGAGTGGACCATACATAGATGGAATGAAGGTCAAGGGAGGGACGGAGGGATGGAGGAAGGGAGGGATGGGTGTGAGTCTAGTCTGCATGCGTGTGTGTGTGTGTGCAGGTTGGTTTGGAGGATCTGAGCTTCGAGAGGGACCTCTTGCTGGACTTGCTTGACCAGATCGCATACCGGTACCGTACCATATATACACACACACTCCTCACGCCCCCCCTGCCCTGCCGTGCACCATCCATATCCTCTGTCCGCTCATCCATCTCCCTTGTCTGATGCGACGCAGGTCGGCCTTCAATCGCCTGCGCACCGAACTCCAGCTCGGATACATTGTGGACACGATGGTCCGGTCGCTGTACGGCACGAGAGGTTTCTCCGTGCGTGTGCAGTCCACCGTGGCCGACCCCCTGGCCCTGGAGCAGCACATCGAGGGCTGGCTGGTCAAACTGCGGCAGGAGGTGGTCGACATGAGCGACCAGGAGTTCCTCAACAGCGTCAACGGCCTGCTGGCCAAGAAGACACAGCGAGACAAACGGTAACACACACACACGCACACACACAGAGGCCCGTTGGGCATGACCGTGGTCATGTGTATGTGTGTGTCGTCTGTGGCTGTGTACAGGTTGGCTGAGGAGAGCTCCCGTATGTGGCGTGAGATCTCCCTGCGCCAGTTTGTGTTCGATCGCAAGGAGAGGGAGGCGGCAGTGCTCCAAGACAACACCAAAATCAGCAAGGTATGTTCGGACCGGACCGCATACGCGCCCTTCCCCCTCCACACACACACACACATCCATCTGTTTTTCCCCCTTCTATGTCCTGCCTCCCTCAGAAGCGGCTGCTGGCGCTGTTTGACGAGCACATAGCCAAGACCGCCCCCTCCCGTCGGCTGCTGGCGTCCCACTTCTGGTCGATCCCACACCGAGAGAGCCACGACAAGACAGCAGAGGCACATGCACAACAGGCCGGTGACAAGAAGGCGGGCGAGGCGGCTGCTGCGGGTGATGGGGGGGTGGTTCTGCGGACGCATGATGATATAAGACAGTTCAGGAGGACGCGGCCGCTGCATCCCGCGAGGCCGCTCAGATGAAAGAGGTTGTGTTGGTGTGTCGGTTTGTTGGCTGGCTGGTTGGATGGATGGAGGGTCACTGACTTGTTCATATGTGTGCCGCGGGCGGATGGAGGGCTGGATGGATGGATAGATGGAGGATGGGCGTTTATCTGTGGCCGGCCGGCGATGTAGTGTATGCGAGACGAGACACACCCACATATAGATTAGATTGTTGGTCAGTGGGTGCGATGCGATGCGATGCGATTTGTGTGTACTCAACTCATGCGACTGACTGACTGACATTTAATCCGAGTTTAATCGTATACAGCGTGTGCAGCCAGCCCTACCTACGTCGTCATGGGTCACGCATGGCATGCAAACTACTCAGTCAGCAGCCAAGACAACACAGCCTACAGCGACAAACAAGGAACACACTACAGCAGCCGACTCGACTCACATGCAATTCACACACACAGAGGGCTGTCAGGTCAGCCAGAGTGCTACGAACAACACGAGCGTCTCTTTCTGAACGCCCATGGCGCTCCTTTGTTTGTTTCCATCTCTTTCTCCTTCCCCTCTATGACAATCTATCTGTGAGGATGGAGACCGACCGAGCCTGTCGACAAATATCCCAGACCATATCCCCACCCACTTTTACTGTACAATCAGCTCAGGAATCTCCCGCACAACGTCAAACGCCAGACTGCCCCGCAGCCTCACCATGGGGCTCTTCCTGCACGAGCTGCACCGCCAGTGGTGCACAGCCACGCTCCTCTCACTCGACACATACCTCGTAGCGTTGTCCTGCGTCTCGGCAAGAAGCGCACAACCCTTGTGGACGTGCGAGCGGTTGGCGAATGCATCCGTCGGTGTGGCCGTGATGCGGCGTGTCCGAGGGTGTCTCTGGCACTTGTCGCGCATCGCACCATCGACATTCCAATGCGCCAGCTCCGGGTATAGCACATCGAAGTCGGTCACCATAACAGAGCCCAGTGGAGGCGTCACCTCACACGAGCGGCTGGCAAGCCGCATCTGGTCCTCCAGCTGAAGAGCCTGGTGCACCAGCCTCGTGAGCGGCCTTGGGCCAGTGCATTGCACGGCGTCCTTGCAATCGACCAAGGCCGCTGACGCATTGTGAAGAGTCTGGTTGAGGAAGGCGCCGATAAGTGGATGGAATGGGGTCGATATCATGGCTGCGTTTGAGACGAAGGGCCTCATGCTGTCATTCACATGCTCGAGCAGATAAACGTGCACCAGATGCTTTTCTCCGACAATCAGGTCATTCCCCTGAGCCTCAGCTTGCCTCAGTAGTGCCTCAAATGGCTGCAGGCATTCGTAGTCGACATCGAGATAAATCCCGCCGTACAGCCACAGAATGAGCAGCCTGCCCAGGTCCGCACGGATGATGCCGGGTAAGTCGCTCCACGGCCTTCGCCATTCGGGGAAGTGCCGCATGACCAGCTGAAGCAGCGAGAAGTCGGTGTAGAAATGGTGCCGCGTCTCATGGTTGACGTCACGGCAGCTCCTCATCCACGCCTTGAACCGAACAGGCAGCCGGCGATGCTTCCACGTCTGGTGGATCACACGGGGGAAGGTCACATTCCTCCTCCTTCTTGTCTGCCCGTCGGCCACGGGATTAACGGAAAGCGCGTCAGCACGAGGAGTCCATCAAGAATGCAAACTTGTCTGCCCGTCAGTGCATGAGGGCATACTGGGGTCTTGCTCTCTCCGCCTCAGGCACTCTGCCCGCCATTGTATCCCGTGCAGATGACGCGACCGCCTCATCCAGCCCGCCGCGAGGCCGTGCAAGCTGGTGTAGCTGTGCGTCAGGGTCATCAGAGTGATAGACAAGGCTGACGAAACCACCACCAGGCCCAGAAGAACACAAAAGCCCCGTGGAGGAGTGGCGGCGTCGGCTGTCTTGTCGGCGGTGAGGGGACTCATCAGAGAAGGCGGCCGCATGCGCATGCAAGCGCAGATGATCCCTGTGCTCCCAGGTCTCCTCACTGCATCCGATGAGTATCCCGCAGCACATAGCCTGGCAGAATTGCAGGAGAAAAAAGACAATTAATGAGCTGCGGACGTGTGCCTGCCTTCTTGGGCTTTTCTTGCCCGCAAGGGTTCAGGGTTTAGGGTTTTGCGAGCTAAGAAAAGGTAGCGGAGTGGGCTGCTCTCCATTCGAAAGATCCAACACAGATCTATCATCATGAAGGCAGCGGTGGCTGTCCTGGCGCTCTGGGAGGTGCTGTCATGCTCGTTTGCGCGGCCTGCCTGCACCAGAAGAGACCAACACAGCTGCGGCCTGCCAACCAAGAACGAAGTCAAAAGCAGCATCTTCTTCAACGAAAAGATGTACACAGGTCAGCCAGAACGCACAGCATGCACGAGTGAGTCACAAGGGAGGGCATGATGGATGGCATGAGTGTGGGTGATTGCTGTCTGATGTCGTGCTGTGTGTTGGTGTGATGCATGCAATGCAGGCCGGGTGCCCATCGGTGGCGGATCCATGTTCTTCGTCTTTTTCCCCTCACGAGGCAACGCCAGCCACGATGCGCTGACGATGTGGCTGACCGGGGGGGACCTTCCAGACATGGGGCTGCAAGGTGCGGTGCGATGGGGAAGAGTGTGATGTCTACAAGGCCGTTTTTGAGCAGTACTTGCATTGTCTGCGCCTGTGTGCGTCTGTCTGTAGGTCCTGGATGTTCCAGTGAGCTTGGGTGGATAGCTGAGAACGGCCCTTTTACTGTGCTGCCGAACGGCACTCTCGCACTCAACGAATACTCATGGTATTCGCCCGCAAACACGCTTGCACCTTGAAGGAACTGTCCTGGTGTGTGCTGGTCTGGTCTGGTCAGGACGGCCGCTGCGAACATGCTGTTCGTTGACCTGTCGCTTGGTGTTGGTTGGTCGCACACCAAGGGACCTGACGGCTACCCAGCCACCGAGGAGGATATCGCCTCTGGTGAGCTGAATGTGTCCTTCCTTGCACGGCTGTCTGTCGTAATCATGTACCCACATATTCGTTATTCTCTCAGACATGGGGGCTTTCCTGGAGGGCTTTCTCTCACTCTTTCCTGACTTTCACGACCGGTGCGTGACGTGTAGCTCTATCGTTTCTGAATGGACCTGCGCTGTCCAAGTGGTTGTTGTGTGTCGTGTCATGTGCAGTCCGTTTGTGCTTGCGGGAGAGTCGTACGCCGGCCACTACATCCCCCACATTGCCAAACATCTCGTAGACAGCCCCATCGACGGCCTCAACTTCAAGGGTGGGTGGGTGCCCTTGACTTACTTGGAGCGCATGGAACCATGTCACTCACCGCCCTCTTGTTCGTTCACCCATGCCATGCAGGGATCGCGATCGGCAATGGGTGGACGAACCCATTCGTCCAGTTCCCCTCCTTTGCGGCCTTCGCCTACGCTAACGAGATGATCGACGATGCCACGTTTGCAGAGGCAAAGCTGGGTAGGTTAGGTGGGCAACGCGACAGACAGACAGGCCGAAGCCAGACGCACTCCACAGATTCGGTTGTGCGTGGTGTGTTATGTGTAGGTTATGGTCTGTGTGAGGAGGCACTGCGGAGTGGCAAGTGGGATGCAGTGGATGCGACGTGCTATCCCCTGACCACGCGTCTGCTCGGCAGCACCAGCCCATATGACATACGCGAACAGTGCGAGGTAACTGACACACACAGATAGAGGGAATGGCGCAACGCATTGGAGTGAATGGCTCTGATTGATGTGCGTTTGTTCATTCATTTTGTGATGGCTGGCTGCAGTTGCCGCCCTATTGTCACGACATGGATGGCATCGTGTCGTTTTTCAACCAGAAGGAGGTCAAGGAGGCCCTGCACGTCAGCCAAGACTGGACTTCCTGCAGCAATGAGGTCAGCAAGGGACGCAGGGAGGGACGGAGGGAGGGAGGGGGGGAAGCACTGCCCAGGAAGGGCGACAGACACACCGCACCGACGAACGCCAAGTGCAGCCATGCTGTGTGTGTATGTGTTCATGCAGCTGCACAAGAATCTGCGCACCGACTCGATCAAGAGGTGAAGAACCAATCGCCATAATACCTCCACTCGCTACACAGGCGTGTCATCCCCCATCCCTGTGTCTGCGTGGATGCTTCTGTGTGCAGCTCGGGCCCTGAGCTGTCGTATGTCATCGATGCGGGTGTGCGTGTGCTGCTTTATTATGGTGACCAAGATTTCATGTGTAACTGGATGGGCGGCCTGGAGATGGCCAAGCAGCTTGAATGGGACCACGCCGAGTCATTCAGAGCCTCACCGGTGAGCAGTGCATGACGACGCACCCCACAGCCACACACACTCACACACACACCCACATACGAACACCACCTGACCGCCCACCCTTCTCTGTTCTGTTGTGTGCAGTTTGTGGAGTGGGTGGTCGACGGCCACCAGTATGGCGCGTACAAGTGGGTGGACAAGCTGTCCTTCCTGCGGGTCTACAACGCGTCCCACATGGTGCCGATGTCATCGCCCGCCGCATCTCTGCGGGTCTTCAGGGAGTGCATCGAGTGGCAGACGGGGCACTGCCACCCTACAGACGGCGCAACATCTAACAAGGAGACGGCCATCTTCATGTGAGTGACCACTGTTTTTTTTTTGGTGGCTGGGTACGTGACGCGGGTGGGCAGGTCGACCCAAGAAGGTACGTCTGAATGGGTTTGGTTTTTTCCTCGTCGTGCCAAACGAGAGAGTCCCCCAGACGTTTTTTTCTGGATGGTGCGTGTTTGTGTGAGTGCGTCTCTGCATGGCGGGTGTTGCACGCGTGGCTTCGGGTCCGCTGTGTTGACGAATGTGAGCGCGCGGGTTTTTTCCTGAAGTGGCCGGCTCGCTATGCATTTAGTTGTGAGGGTTTTAGCCACGGGCATCATTCTGATTGCGTCATGTGTTGCGTCTCGATCTCTTGTCTGCACTCTTTGGTGTCCAGGCCAAGAAAGAAGGTGTACACGACCTCACCTTCTTATCCTAGACACCGAGCACTGCAGACAAGAGATCGAGACGTGGCCACGAACATTGATCGATTATACAAGACAATCATTCTGAGCAGTTGAATGCTTTGAGCTGAATCGCAATTGCACTTCAAGTCATTCATTCAAGTCATAATCCACACCACATGCAGCCAACAGACATCCCTCTTCAAGCAGACAAGTGCCTTGTATGCGATCAGACAGACCCTGTCAGTCATGTATGTCAGGCCTCTTCCTGCACGACCACCCCCTCCTCCACCCGCCCATCCCCATCCCCCCCGCAGTCAGCCTCACAAGACATCACCACCACAGTGCCCCACTCCCCAGACGCCACACGACTCAAATCCCACATACACGACCTAACACCCTCAGCCGTCTCGCCACCATCGCCGCCTGCCTCTCTCTTCCTCTCCTCGGCCAGCAGATGGCCAAGTCGCGACTGCAGCTGCGTCAGGAGGGTGGGCAGCAGCTGCATCTCAAACACACGACGGCCGCCACACGCCCCGCACCGCTCCCCGTCCCCGCCACCGGGCTCCTTGTCACGCGCTTTGAGCCAGAGCGGCGTGCCGCCGAATGAGTAGCGGACGACCTGCTGTGGGCTGCGGGCAACGCGCAGCTGGAAGGCGCGGAGAGCCCTTACGTCGGGGTCGTCGGCCTCGTACGGCTCCTCGCCCATGACCTCTGAACCGTCGCGCTCGTTGCCTTCGTTGTCGTCGAATGATGACGTGCTGCCTCGCCTCTCTGGCCGCTTCGTGTCTGCGGTCTTGCTGGCCTGCTGCGGCGGCGGCGGCGGCGGCTGCTGGCTGGAATCGTTGCAGTACCGTTTGTAGAGTTGCATGACGTGTGCGTCGGACGCAGCGGCCTTGTCGTCGTCCTCCAGCTCGTCTTCATCGCTCTCTTCCTCAGGGCTCTTGGCGCCCTGGTCGCCAGGGTGGTAGGGCTCCTCGTCCACCGAGAGCGAGTAGCCGTAGACCGGTAGAGACGATGTTGGCTCGTCGGTGGGTGTCGCATGAGCAGCGGATGCCGAAGCCTGCGATGCCGCTGTTTGCTGCTTCTCCTGGGTGGTGCTTGCCGCTGAGGGCTGCCAGTTGGTGACCTTGTCAATCAGAGCCTCAAGCTCATCGTCAACGTTGGCACCCCAATCATCATAGGACACGATATCCGCCGCCACGTTCTCAGAAGCAGACCCCGTTGTCCCACCTGACCCAGGTGGGTCAGTCTTCCTTTCTTCCACCGGTGGTGTGGTCGCCTGTAGTGCCGCCGTTCGTTTGACGCGGATGGCCTTCCAGCCCTGCGTGTAGAGGCAGCATGGTTTTGGGAATGCGGCCGATGCGGCTGTGTCCAGGTGATGGAGGCACGTGAACAGGTACAGCACACGGTGGTGCGAAGACTCGTAAGTGGTGTCCCTAACCGTGAAGACATCGACAGAGCCAACGACCAACACAGTGAGTGAATGAGTGAGTGAGTGAGTGGACGGGCCCTAAAGTGTCGCCACGGTCGCTTACATTTGGGCGACGAATGTCAGATCTCCCACACAGATGCCGCAGCGCAGCGAAGACTCAAGTGGTGCCTCACCCAACCAGGCCTGCGACTCACGCAAGAGAATCCATGTGAACAGCATGCATCAGCAAAATCGTTTCCTATCTATCGTTGATGTGGCGTACCGGTTTGCCTCCAATCCGTGACACCGATGGGTCAGTTGCTTCCGATGCACTCAGGGGTGGCCCGACGAAGCCAAGGAGAACATCACCTGATGTGGAACTGAAGCGAGGAAACAAAATCATCATGGATGTGCGTCTACATACGTCTGTGTAGATCTTGAACGCATCCCTCACCTCTTCTTTGTTGTCATGCTCGTCACAAGAAGGAAGGGACCAGTCAGACTTCGCTGGAACGGGCGGAGGGAGCTCTTGTGATGCGCGAATATGGGAAAGCCATCCGAGTCCCTTCCTCCTCCCGATTAGCATCGGTTTCAGGAAGCCCGATCCTTCTGCGCGCTTCGCTTGCAAAGAAGAATCAAAACGCAGCAGCTTTTGTGGCGGAAGATCTCAGCATGGCTCAAGCAAATGAGGGTACGCCACTTCCTGTGGACAGCGAAGCCGATTCACACGCGGCACGTGTGGCTGGCGTGCCCGGCGGCTTTGCTGATACGGGCGAGGAGGAGATCACAGAGGAGCCATCAACAGCAGCAGCAGCTTCAGCAGCAGATGAGGATGCGACAGTGCCGCGGGACAGATCTCTGCTGGTCATTCAGGATGAGGCCGACGAAGAGGATGCTGCTGGAGCTGACTGGTCTGACTATGCCCAAGAGGGCTCGCCCCTGCGGACGGCAAGAGGCATGCGGACGGCGGCAGCGGCAGAAGACCGGGAGCGGGTCCATCCGCCAGTGATGTCGGGTGCGTTCCTCAGCGTGACAGAGGGTGCAGAAGACGCCGAGGAGCCGGCGCCACGTGTTGGTTTGGAGGATATCCTGCTCGAGAGTGAACAAGATGCTTCATGTGACGACTTCTACGGCACCCAGGACACAACTCAGCCAGCGAGCGCTGCAGCAACAGACCAGGAGCGAGTTGATGAGCCTGATGCCGGCAGCAAGGGCGACGACATCCAGCGGCCATCTGAGCCCTTTGCAGCCTCCGCCGAAGACCTTCCCAATGGCGTCAAGTGGGGCACTTCCCCTCCCCTCCCATCAGTCCCCCTGCGCTACGATGAAGGCTCATCCGGCGAGTCATCCCCCACCAGCAACGAGGGCAGCCCTCTCGAGGGCATATCGCTGGAGCCCTCGCAGCCAGCAGAGGCACCAGCCAAGGAGATTCAGGCAGAGCCCGAGCAGGCGACGACAGACAATGGCGAGGTGGTGCTGGCGGAGAGGCGAGAAGGGCGCGGCGACAAGGGAGGGGAGCAGCCCGAGGGCGATAGCGAAACGAGGAGGCCGCCGGGTCTGCCCGACGGCCGGCCGGCGCGGAACCGGTCCTTCGCTCTGCGCAAGTCGGTGGATGAGATCCACAGCTCCTACGACTTGGCCAGCAAGTGTGTGGACGAAGACGACTCGGTGCCTGAATGGTACAAGCATGACGACCACGTGCTCATCTTCACCTACTCGGGCAAGCCCGTGTGGAGCCGATACGGCAGCGAAGACCGCCTCAGCGCCTTCACTGGCACGCTGTCGGCGATTGTGTCCAAGATGGCGTCGCTGTTTGTGCACTCCAAGGGCACCGACTCACTGCGGTACATCAAGGCGGGCGACCACATTTTCGCCTTCATGGAGCGGGGCCCACTCTGGCTGGTCAGCATATCGCGGGGCGTCAGGGGACGCAACAAATGGCAGGAGTCCATCGACGCCCTCCAGTCGTTCTCTGTCCCGTCCACTGCACCCTCCTGCCCCGTTACCCCACCCACAGCCACAGCCCCACACCCCTCTGACGGCCCCACCGTCTATCCCCAGCATCACCACCAGCGCATCCACACCTACAGCATGCTGGCGGAGCTGCTGGATCGGATCCACCAGCAGCTCATATGCATCCTCACCCGCGGCATCGACAAGACACTCAAGGCCCGCCCCTCCTATGACGTGAGGGCGCTGCTGGGCGGCACGGATGCCGTGCTGAATAACCTGATCGAGTGGTCGGGGAGGGACATGTTCGCCCTGGTTGACAGCTTCGAGCCGCTGCCCCTGGCGCCCCCGATGCGGGTCATCGCCACCAACGCGTTGAAGGACTTTAGGGCGGTTGGGAGTGGTGTGAATCCGCAGCCCCACGTGCTGGCGGCCATTCTACTGGCGCACCACCGGGTGGTCACCATGGCCGTGTCACGCGTCATCAAGAACCAACTGCACCCCACAGGTGGGTACACTCGGACAGACAGAGGGAGGCGCGATTCATGGGTTAAGTGAGTGAGTGGCGAACTATTTGTCTGCCTGTGTGTGTGTATGTGTTCACATATTGTATGGATTGGCATGTATGGTCAGATTTGGTGATTCTGATCAATTTGGTTCGGTCGTCGGCCCTGCGGCAGTCAGAGTCATGGACACCTGTCTGCCTCCCACACTACAACGACAGGTGGGCGGGGCGAGGCGTGACCCACACCAGAGACAGAGAACGAGAGGGAGAGAGGGAGGGAGGGAAGCATCGCGGCATGTGCCGCTGTTTGTCTGTCTGTGTGCAGCGCGTTTTTGTATGCGTACGTCAACTTCTCTGGTCGCGATTTGGGTCTGGTGGTGCTGTCATCCACGTCGGACGGCGACCAGTTCTATGCGCTGTCACAGCACTTCCACAGGATGATGGAGGTAGGGAGGGAGGGAGAAAGTAGGTTGACCAGACAGACAGACAGACAGATAGGAACCGATGTGTCTGTCTGTCTGTCTCACGGTTGTGGCGTGGCGTCATTCTTCATTCTTCATTCTTGGCTCAGGCCTTGTCGAGCAGTGGGTGCCTTGACGCCATCCGCACCTCCATCGCATACTGCCCATACGCACTCCGTAAGCTAAGTGGTGTGGTGTCTGTACATTAATTACACATACACACACAAAGTGCTGTACGGCACGGCACGCCTCCATCCCATCCACATCAGTGCGTGCGTGTGCGTCATGTCCTGCATGTGTTGTCGTGTCCATCCCAACCAACGTCACGTCCAGCCAACAGTTTGCTGAGCACCTTGGGTGTGCCGTTCATCCACGTGGGCTACTTCCTCCCCTCCCTCCAGCAGTACTTCGGGTCGGCATTCAGCAGAGACTACCAGGAACCTGCAAGGGAGCAACAGTGAGTGAGCTGCCCCACCTACGACCCGATGGGCGGCAGGACTTGTTTCGTGTGTGGTGTGTGGTGTGTGTGCAGGTTGTTTAGTGTGTATCACTGCTGCAAGACATTGCTGGCCAAGACCAAAGCCAAGTTGCCGTGTCAGCTCTTCTACAAGCGAAGGGTGAGGACAGTGAGGGAGAGAGGGCCATCCATCCATCCATCCATCCATCCACTGGCCTTATTGTGTCCTTGTATGGTTCGTTGGTTCTTTGTTTCAGCACGAGTCGTTCTTCGTGTGGCAGACGGCCGAGTACCACCTCTACTGTTGCGCACCCAGATGGACAGGTAGGTGAATACGCACATACCTGCAGGCACGCAACCGCACACCGCTCATCGTATCCAATCCATGCATTTGCCTCTCTCTCTCTCTCTCTCTGTCTCTTCGGCTTCTGCTCTGCTGACGTCTGTCTGTGTGTCTGTCTGTTTGTGTTGTGTCAGAGTTGAGCACCCATTCGTTGACTCAGCTGGTGCAGTGGCTCAAGACGCAGGAGAGCTTCCTGTTCATATCCAACATACCCACGCTATAACCGGCCAACCAGACAGCCAGCCGGCGAGACAGGCGTGTTCTCAGTGCGTCCGTCCGTCTTATCCTATTCACTGAGTGTCGAATGAGCGCGTTGCTGCTTGCCTTGTGGAGTGGGGCCATCTCGTGAGGCGGGGCGGGCTGCGATGAATGGACGGACATCATGCCATGACATGCCCCTCCTCACGTAGTAGGGTAACGCACGACAAGCCACACAGCAACACAATCAAGCAGCTGCCCGCCCCCCTGCCTGCCTGCTGGAGGGACGAATGTCCGTCTGTCTATCTGTCTGTCTGTCTGTCTGTCTGTCTGTTAGTCTGAAGGGCGTGCGTTTTATCTCTGTGGGGTCTGCCTGTCTGTCTGTCCGGGTTCATTCATTGATGCGACGGCTTGACGGCGTCTTTGATTCCGTATTCGATCCGCTGTACATACATATATACCAAGCAAGATGCCTACCTACATATGGATTGATTGGTGACACCAACACCAAGTTGGTGTCACCAATACGTGATGTGACGTGACACTCTCTCTACTCTGACCCGGCCCAGACCCTCTTCGATTCGATATATGATCCATCCATTTTAACTTAGCGCACACACCTGGGTGGCTGTCTGTCTATCTGTCATGTCGAATGTGTGTATGTCGAATCACATCCATCCATCCATTGCACCATTCAATGACTGTCCTACCTACCTAGTCACTCACTCAGCAGTGAGTGAGTGAAGGCACAACTAACTCCATCAACAATCAACCCGTCCATGTATTGATTGTATTGGCTGGCCATCTGCAGATCAGGCAGCCTCAGCCCAGCACTGCTCGAGCCCCTTGTCCAGCTGCTCACGGTCCAAATGCCGACCGATGAAGAGGAACTTGGACTGAAACGCACCCTCGCCATCGCCGCCACTGCCGTTGTTGTCCCTCACCCGCTCGATCTCAAACAGCTCTCCGACACCCTGCAGGGCGAACAGCCGGGGGACATCGGTCGTCTCTGCTGCTGCTGCTGCTGCTGCTGGCGACGGTGACGGTTGCAGTGCGGGGGCTTCGTCGTCGTCTTCTGCGCCGGGCATGTCACTGTCATCTTCCTCGTCACCTCCGATGGCCGTGAAGATGCCTTTACACCTGAACACACACACACATGGGATCTCTCACACACATGTGCTGCGTGCGTCGGCTGCACTGACTCACTGACTTACTAAGTCACCGACCTGTATATCTTGCCGGCGGCAGCTTCCCAGAGCATCCTGGCTATCCACCGATTGACGGCATCCCAGCTGAGCACCCGCCCTTGGCCTCCCCCCGCCCTGCCGCTGGCGGCCGTCGGTCTTGTGAGCAGGACGCTGTCCACCAGGGGGTGGCCATGTGAGTGCGCATGGGAGGGGGCGCCCACGTGGCTGTGCTTGGGTGGGTGCTCAAGCTCGTGGTGCTCATCATGATCATGCTGATGCTCGTGATTGTGGTTGTGGTGGTCGTCATGGTGGTTGTGGTTGTTTTGTCGGCTGTTTGGCGGCTGTGCGAGCATGAATGCTTGTGGCTGCGTCTCGGCTGTCTCGAGAGCTCTCAGGTGGAGGAGGGAGTCCAGGGGGGCCTCCGAGCGGGTGCACCTGACAGACAGATGGGGGGATGGGATGGCCAGAGGACGGTCAGCTCAGCTGATGGACGTGTGTGTATCTGTGCATGTGTGTGTATGTGTGTCTGTCTGCACCTGACGATTCGTGCGTATGGGTTGATGGAGGTGATGATCTCCTCAAGACGCTCGCTGTCCGACGACTCGGCAAGCAAATCCTGAAACACACAGCACACGCGCCGTTGCCTCAGCCTGTGTGTGCGTCGTGGATCTAGTTCCCCTGACCTGTTTGTTGACCAGGATGCAGTCGGCAAAGGCAATCTGCTTGGCTGCCTCTACCTCTAGACCTGAGTCACATGCACACCACGTGAGCGCACACATGTATACATGTCCATACGTGTCTGTGGGGAGTCCCTCGCGACGAGCCCATTTCCTACCCGCCGACGCCTCTGCAGACTTGTGGTCGGTCCTCATCTGCCGAACCCTCTCCAGCCAGTCGACGTTCTCCCCCTCGCCATCCCCCTCTCCCTTTCCCTGTCCAGCGCGCCCATTCGCTTGCTCCGACGGAGGGCTCGACGAGTTCTCGTGACCCAAACACCTGCACACAACACACAGACCCAAGCCGACCTGCACTCGATGCAGCCAGCCAGCGATAATCTGTGCCCACATGTGTGGCCTCACTCACCGCAGGACGTTCTTGGCATCGACGAGTGTGACGATGCCGTCGAGGTAGAGGCGTGAGTCGAGGTTAGCGTCCACCCAGAATGCGGCGGTGACGGGCTCAGGGTCGGCCACACCCGTGGTCTCCACCAGAATGTAGTCGAACCGGTCCTGGTGCTCCAGCAAATTGTCCAACGTCGCCACCAAGTCGTCACGCACCGAACAACAGATGCCTGCATGCCATGGCACATTGTTAACATACACACATCACATCACATCACATCACATCCGAGTGATTAATGCGTGAGAGTTGAGTCTGTCTGTCTGCCGAGGCTTACATCCGTTTGGGAGCTCGTATATCTCCTTGTAGACCTCCCCTTTGTCGTCGACGATGACGGGGCTCTCGATGCCCATCTCCTCCGAGAACTCATTCTGTACCACTGCTATGCGCTTGCCGTGCGGCTGACGCAATATGTACCTGTCAGCATACATCAAAGAATGAACAAACCCCAATCCATCCAACAAACAGACCGTCGCATCTTTGCCGTGATCGATCTCTCCACATTCGCATGGATGAGATGAGCACCTGAGCAGCGTCGTTTTCCCAGCACCTGCGCCGAGCCCAAAAGGACAGCAGCAGATCATGACTGTTGCCGTCGTGTCGGTGTGCTTCTGTGCTTCATGCCTACCCAGGAAGCCCGTGACGATGGTCACAGGAACCTTCTTCCGCATTGGTGAACACTCCCGGATGAATCTCGAGGAGGTGAAAGAAGCCGGCAATGAACGCCCGCTGTCAAGTGTGACCCGAGCAGCTTCAGGGAGTGACAGGAGGCTCAGGACGGAAGATCTGGGGGTCTACAGCCAAGCTCGCAACTGCAGTCTCAGCCCCCACTGGCGTCCCCCATCTGAAGTCCTCTCGCCGCCGTGTATCACTCATCGCCATGGCGGGACTCTTTCATAGCTTCTTTTGCTCGTGTTGCACACCTACCGAGGAGGCGCGGGCGGAGGAGTCAACGCAGCTCATGGCGGGCCCAAAGGGACACAAAGTCGGCATCTCACGTGAGGTTTTGGCTGCGAGAAGGCACACACACGCAATCAACCGTGGACGAAAGAAGGGCTTCAAAGAGAGAAGCCAAATGCAGTGGCAGTGTCGGTATCTTCTTTTCCTCTCGTGTCTGTCTGTCACTGCAGTCGGCCCCGATCCGGGTCAGGTGACCCTGGGGAAGGGTCAGCTGACTGGATACAATGGCGTGTCTGAGCCAGGCCCCGAGCAGAGCCCGCCACTCGGAGCCGCAAATCCACCACTTGGCGATGAGTCGTCGCCAGGCGGGCCCGGGAGTCACATTCAGGTGGTGCTCCCTGGTGAAGATGCCGAGGGCGGCGAGGCGGACGACAATGAGGGCGGCAGGAGGACAGGAGGGCCGGCCAAAGGCAGCAAACTCACCGCTGAGGAGAAGGTAAGTGGTATCTATACGTACGGTCCCGTACGTGTGTACGTGTGTGGTGTGACTGTGTGTCTGTTGTGGGCGGGCAGGAGAATGAGAAGGCTCGTCTGCAGCGGGTTGTCAAGGACTTCGCAAAGGTACTGACTGACTGACTGACTGTCACGCATTCGTGTGTGCGAAGAGGTCATTGCACAATCAGGCCTACGTGTGTCTCGTCGTCCTGTGTTTGTCTCTTTGTGTGTGGGTCAGGATGCCGTCAAGGGCATGGAGATGACCGTCATAGACCTCGACGGTACACAGGCACAGGCCCGCCCAGGAGTGTCCAAAGTTCACCCTCTGGATGAGTGTGCAGGGAGGAAGTTCAGGACCCTCTTCCAAATGGACAACTACCTCCAGGTAAGCCAGCCACAGCACAGCACTGCACAGCTCACAACCCCACTGCAGTCACTGTTGTGTGTGCGGTGGCCTGTCCGTCCGTAGCACTTCACGTTGGAGCCGGTCAAGGGCGAGGGTGAGGGGGAGAGCGGCGATGAAGTGCCAGAACACATGAAGAAGATCGAGATGAAAGGGGTGCGAGACGAGACGAGACGCGATGGATGCAACACACACAGGGAGACAGGGAGACAGACAGATTGGTTGTCCTGCCTGCTGTCTCTGCCCCTGTGGGTGCCTGTGCATGTGTGTGTGCCCAGATCGAGAGTGTGTACAGGGGCACCAAGATCATGAAGAAGAACCCCGCCTTCCCCTATCCCGAAGACGCACCACACTGTGTCGGTGAGAGAGACGCCCATCAGTCATGTCCCCCATCCATCCATCCATCCATGTGTGTGTGTGTGTGTGTGCGTAGGTATGGAGACCAAGCCCGACAGGGTCAAGTTGTTTTTCCTCATTCCCGAGGAGGACGCCCGGGACAAATTCTACACATGCCTCAAAATACTCAGGTGACCACACACTCACACATAGAGGCAGAGGAGGCAGACAGGGAGGGGAGGGCTGAATGGCCGTGCCAGCCAGGCAGCCAGTGAAGGAGGGACATGCATGTTTGCTGGCGTGGCAGACTTTCCGTCGAGGTCAAGAAGCAGCCGTGATCCCTGTTTTATTTGCAGTTTCGGAGTCGCCCAGCTAGCCTAGGCCATGCCATGCCAGGAGGGAGACACAGTGAACGTCGCGGCCAGCTGACCAGCCCAGACACTTTTACACGTGTACATACACACATCTATCTATCTGCCTGTGTGTGCGTGTGTGCGTGTGTGTCTGTATGTCTGTCTGTCTGTCTGTCTGTCTGTATGTCTGTGGATCGACTGACGGACGGGACGGACTCGACTGCGTGCCGAAATGGGTAACTAACGGACGGACGTGTTCGCATTGAAGGAGATGTTGCAGTCAGGCCAGCAGCACGCAGGAAGGAAGGCACTCAAAAGTCTCACTTTGAGGAGCGTGCAAATGCACAGACACACATCAAGATGCGCATAGAGTAGTCAGCAATCCACAGAGAGACATCGGCGTGTCCATCCATCCATCCATCCATCCATCAGATGTCCCAGCACAGCAAGCCGGTGAGCTGTCTATCACTCGTCTCGTCTTTACGCGACGCGGCGGCAGCTAGCTCGGCGGCTTGTCGGGATAAATCACACCGCACGACAGGCAAGGCACGCACCCAAACATCCCCCTCAATCCACGCACAGTCGCTCAAGCAGGCACAAATACATACCGCCCCGCCCACCGCCCCGCCCACCTATGTCCCCTGTCTTTGCCCGCCAACCAATCACAATAAACTCCTAAACGCTGCCGGCATGCGTGCCGGGCGAATGAATCTACCCTACCTACCTGCTAGTAACCTTTGCTCACGCACACATGCAATCAATCACACACACATGACAGGTACACACACACACAGAGGGGCAAAAGGTCTGAATTGAATGAAAAAGGAACGCCAGCCACGCAGCGCAGCGCAGCCAGGGGGGCGGGCCCGCCCTTGTGCCTCTCGTATCGGCCGATACGGAGCAGAGCCGGGGGGCAGTCTGACTGACTGACTGACTGACTGGCTGGCCTACACCACCAAATCACAGACAGACAGCTGTACACATCCACAGACACACACACGACTGACAGACAGAGAGGGATACGAAAAAAGCGACAAAAGTGAACCAGATGTACGGCCGACCTCCTTCCTCCTCGTGCGTGTGGACGAAAAACACACAGATCCTCTCCCTCCCTCCTCTCCCACTATAACCAATATCTATCTGCACTATCGTCTGGCGATGCGACAATACTACATACAGGGAGACTAGCAGCTAGGGCGCTCCGCATCGCGACACAGACAGCACTACAACATTCACTGGACGAAAAAAAGCAGATACGACGCTGTGGTGCACTAGGTCACTCTGATGCGATCGGTCAGCCAGCCATTCCTTCCCCCCCTCCCTCCCTGTCTGGTATTCCCACTCAATCAGTTGCCGAACTTCTGCAGAGTGTCCCTCATGGCCCAGTACGCCGGCTTGGGCTGGAAGTTGCCGTCGTAGATGAGTGGGTATGCCCCCCGCAGCCAGGTGGCCCTGTCGCTGACGCCCCACATCACGTAGCCGGTGCAGTTGGGCTCTTCAAGACAGATTCTCAGAAGCCCTGAGTAGATATCAGCCTGGCACATACACACACACACACACAGAGCACAGATCAACTCACGAGTGCGTCATGCCTCCCTTCCTCCCTTTGCCCGCCTGTCCCTGGCTCTCTGACCTGTTTCCGCGCCTGATCGGGTCCCCAGTTGTTGCAGTTGTGCCAGTTGGCCCCCCGCCACTCACCGCACCCGACGTCCACCTCGGTGAACTGCACCTCCAGGCCCAGCTTGGCGTAACGCCGCACATTCTTCCGCACGCCCTCGAACATGCTGAATTTGGTGTTGACGTGCAGCTGGAAGCCCACCCCATCGATGTGCACGTTGCGGTCGTCGACCAGCTGACGCACCATCGTGTACATGGCGTTGGACTTCGGACGAGACCACCCGTCCTGACGAGCCACAGAGCCACAGATAATGACACGGAGAGGGAGAGGGAGATATGGGGACGTATAGATTTATTGTGTGGTCGAGATATTATGTGAGGGGGGAGGGGGGCATGTTTGTGATGTTTCTTACAAGTGATGCGACGCCGTAGTCGTTGTAGTAGAACTTGTATGGCGTGCCGGGCTTCTTCTGCTTCATGTGCTTTTGGGCCATCTTGAACGAGTAGGACACCCAGTCCCTCATGGCGGGGTACAGCGGGCTGTCGCGCCAGCGGACGTTGTGGCCCTGACCAACCTGGTTGTCAGATAAGGCTGAACAAGCCACATACACACGGGGAGGGGACAGCAGATGTGCGTATCAGCGTCTCTTCATCCATCCATTCAGATGCGTACCTTCGTTGACGACGTCCCACCAGAAGGATCGGTCGCCGTACCTGTCCACCACCTGGCCGATATAACGGTCCAGCATGCTCCGCTTGGCCTGGGGCGACTGGTTCTTGTACCAGCCGGGCAGCGAGTTGTGCCACGCAAAGGTGTGGAAGCGAAAGTGAAGCCCCTGCTGACGCGCAAAGTCCGCGATCCTAGGATGGACGACAAGTGAAGTGACACAGAGGGAGAGAGAGCGAGGTGGGGCGGGGTGGGTGGCTTCTTGGTCTTTCCTCCTTTCAGTCACGTCGCACCTGTCGCAAAGTGACCAGTTTCGGTTGTTGGGTGAGGGTGCGATGGCGGCCATCTTGCACTCCCACTCGGCCACGACCATGCTGTACTGGTCCCTCACCGTCCGAAGGTACCTGGCGTCGTTCATCTGGGCTATGTTCATCGCAGCACCGATGTACAGATTGTGACGGTCAGCCAGCGCACGCAGTGTCCCTGCATGGCACGCATTATCAATCGCACCACCGACAAACCACATGGGTGGCCTCACCACCCGTCCTCCCCATCCCATCCACCCCTCTGTCCTGTCCCCACCTTGCTGTGACCTGCCCGTGTGGGAGTCCTGGAAGGACTTGCGATTGGTGCGGTGGAAGTTGGAAAACTCGCCACCGAATCGCGGTCGGTCGGCGGGCTTGGGGGTGGACTCCGGGTGGGGCCTGGGCTTCTCGTCTTCAGAGCTGCCGGAGGGGGGACTGCGGCCTCCGATGCCACCCACGCAGAGGAGGCTTGCGTGCAGCTCGCATCGCTGGGAGGAGGGGATGAAGGTGTAGGCGCGACATCTTGGGTAGCGGGCGCAGAGGGACCGGCACTCCTCCACCGTGGAGGTGTCTGTGCTGCCGACGGGGGAACTGGTGAGCTTCGAACCCTCCGACAAGCAACCTGACAAAAGGAACGCAAGGAAAGACACACAGACAGGTGAGGTGAGGGAGGTGAGCACAGTCATCTGTCTGTCTGCCTGCCCTTCCCACCTGTGACACAGAACCTCGGTCCCGATATGGCGTTTGTGTCCTCCCTAGGTGGCTCTGCCAGGGCCATCTCGCTCTTGAGCCAGCACTGTCTCTCTTGGGTGCGGTAGGTGAAGACAGCACATGGCGGAGACCCACGGTGCGCCTGACAGCGTGTCTGGCACTCCTCGGCCGAGCCGATTTCCTTGGCAGACAGCAGGTCATGGCCCCAGTAGTCCCACCCAGGATGATAACAGGCTGCATGGAGCCAACAAGCAGGACAGAGAGGCGATGGGTCACCGGAGCCGTCCCTGGTCTGTCGTTCCGCTGCTTACCGTCCATTAGATTGTTCTTGATCTGCAGGGCTCTCCTCTCATCAGTCGCATTGAGAATGCCCGTACCGTTCCCATCATGCACACCTACACCCAGCCGCCTTCGCAGCGGCGGGCCGTCGCACCTCCCGTGTGACGGGCAGCAGGCAGCCACCGCACCAAGAAGACAGAGTGCACGCATCAGCCGCTGCCGTGGCCGATAGATGTCGCACCACTGCCAGGCGTTAGCAGTAACGGTAACAGAAGAAAGAGGGCAGTTACCGCCACCGGAATCGGGCCGGTTCCTCTGCATGGTGATAGATAGTGTGGCGATGGCTGGACGGCGGCAGCAGGCAGGAGGGATGACTCCAAGGCGGCTGCGATGAGTGAGCGGCTGAGAAGGTCAAGAAAAGTACGAAGATGCGATCGACGAAAAAGGCGATGCTGGTCGCTGCGATGACTGCGATAGAGGCTTCAGAACAGCGGCGGCGTCACGTCACCGCGCGTCATCAGCTCTCAAAAAAGCTCGCAGGGTTTTGAAACCCTGAAACCCTCTGCGTCCGCCTTCACGGTGATCACATAAGAGATTCAAAACGTATGTACACAGGCCTGCGCGTCTGCCTGACTGCTGGCGATCCCATATCGATACTTATTGACAGCCGCCTCACATGGTAGAAGCCCTTCCCACAACGAAAAAGTCGACGCCTTCCTCTCGGTATACACAATATGACATTCATGCCTCTTCATCGTCCTCATCTGCGCAGGAATGGATTGACAGCAGCAGACCAGAAGAACCCAATGTGTGTGTGATGCACTCGTGTGTGTATGTGCGCGTGTGTGAGTGTGCCTGGGTACACACCGAAGTTGTGATACAAGGCGTCGTCCCACTGCTGGAGCGGCAGTCGTGTGTCATCTCGATGAAGCAGCTCCATAATGGAGTCCACTATCGCCTGCGACTCATCCTCCAGTTTGAGTGTCTTGACGTGCACCAGTTCGCCGGCCTTGTCGTACGTCTTGTTGTCGTACTTGTAGAAGTGCCAGCGACGGAAGGTGTCCACTGCGCAGCCGTATCTCAAAGTTTGCTCACACACACACACACACACACACACATAGAGCAAGAACGAGTCGTCTTTCACCCCTCTGGCGTGGCGCCACCAACCTGCTTCTCGAGGCGCAACCTGAGGGCCTCCTCCGGCTTCACGTCCGAGTCATCGCCGACCAGCACCCACAGCTTCCTCGGGTATTCGGCTATCAGTCGGCCGTCCTTGTCCTTCTCAATCAGGAAGGACACTGAGGTGGCCTTAATATTGTCTTGGTCATATGGCTTGGCCCGAACACGGCAGTCGGTCTGGAGCTGCATCTGCATAAGCAGCGGCCACACATAGTATGACACCGTCAGCTGATTCTGCTGCTTCAAGTCTGAGTCCAAGTAGCTGCACACACAACACAGAGAAACCAGGCAGGAGGCGGGAAGAAAAGACCATGGTGCTGGCTGCCTCTCCCTCCCTCCCATGTTGGTCTGCCTGCGTGTGTTGGTCTGTGACGTACTCTTCGATCATGCCAGGCAGCGTGTGTCTGTTGACAAATTCGTCAAGGAGTGTGATCCTGGGCAGCGCTGGCAGGCCCTGCCGGACCTCCTCAGCACCACGCCCATACACATCACCAACGGGAGTGCCTGAAGCCCCCGACACCCACGCATGGATACAGCATACGGATGTGCATATATATATATCTGTGTAGGCCCGGATCTTTCAGTGCATGCACTACGAAAATGCAATCCTACCTGGTGGCACACCGTCTGGCTGCTTCGACGGCACAGGTGCTGACGTCACCGTCGCCGTCGGCACACTCTGAAGAGAGGGAAGACGCAAAGATCTCCGTGGTGCGATGCAGCCGTCATCCTTGTCAGCGCTGCTCGCGCACCTTTCCTGCGGCTGTCCGAAGCGCCCGGCGCGACGTCAGTGTGGTCTGGTGGCCAAAGGGAGGCACAAACACGTGAAGATCCATTGATGCGGGACGCACAATTCAAGAACGGCACACAATTCCTCTCAGGGTTCGGGTTTCAGGGTTTGGCAGGTGCCCGTTCAACGCGCCCGTCTTGCTCTCGGGAAACAAAGCATTGCCGCCTTTTGTCGCTGGGTGGAGAAGAGGATGATGCCGCTCGCTGACACAGATGCAGCGCATGACGTGACGGCACCGTCACCCGCGCCCCAGAAGCACCCGTCCGGCGATGACAAGGTGCGCACAGGGGGCACACATGTGCTGAGGGAGGGGATCCACACCACACCCGCGGACAGGGGGAGACCGTGCATGCCGACACGGATGGATGCGTCAGCATCTTCTCATCACCATCGGTGTCTGTGTGTGTTTGTGTGACATTGGTTTGCCCATCAGGCCAGTCAGTCGAAGGCCGCCAAGAAGCGCCGCGCCTCCAAAGACAAAAAGAAACTCCGAAAGATAAGGTAGGATGGAAAGGAAAAGACATCCTGCGTGCTCCCGTCAAACATCAAGTGTGTGGTGGTGTGTGGCGTGGTGTGATCTGTGCACAAGCAGCATGATGTCTGAGGCCTCGACAAAGGACGACTCGTCGCCAGAGATCAAGCCCGACGCCACACCTACTGGTACACTCGCATATGCGACAGAGTGTGCAGCACACCGACCACACCCACCACCTGCGAAGCCATGTGTGGTTGTCTGTGTGACTGTGTCCATCAGGACGTTTTGGGGATGGCCTTCAGTCGTTGGACGCCGTGCATGTACCACCTGCCGATGACCCTGTCGAGAAGGTGAGTATGACCCTCCTCAGCCCGCTACAGCAGGCGCCATGATCCTGTTGTTCACGCAGGTCACCAACTGCACATCGTACGGCCCTCCTCCCGTCGTCACGCCCGAGATGGAGCCATTCGAGGCCTTCTTCCGCACCACCGAAGCCACTGTGGGGCTGGGAGGGACGTGTATCGACGAGAGCACCCTGATCTACGTCACCCACATCGCGTGTGGCGGCCACGTGGTCATCGGCTGGGTCCTGAGCGGCCCGCACACCCGCAAGCTCGAGGCCTTCTCCAACCTGCCTGGCGACGGGCTGGAGATGGTCAACCTCTGCCCATCTCCGCCCAGCCCCCTTGAGCCCGCCGAGTACGCCAAGTACCGGTCCCTTGGCTACCTGCCCGTCATGATCGGCAGCGCAGACACTCACGAGTGGCGGGAGACCCGGCTGCTGCCCTGTCCACACGTGGGCGTCGCGGAGGTGCGGATGAAATACGGCGACGCGCTGCTCGAGAGCATCCTCAACGGCGCGGCGGCCAAGGCGGTCTACCAAGACTGACTCGCCGACCAACACGACAGTGCTTATGGTTGCCGTAGTTGTGTGTGAGGGCGGGGAGGGGGGAGTGTGATATATGGATGATGGGTGGACGGACGGTTGGATTGCCTGCCTGCCTTCGGGGCTGGCTGGGAGTTTTGAACGAGTGGCTGGTGGCCGGGTGCACGTGTCATTATCTGTGTGGACACGAACGCAATCATCAGTCGACTGCATGGCTCGGCTGTTTTTTCCTTCGTCCCTTGGTACACACATTTTTTGACGGGGCGGGCGTCGATGGCAGTCTGGTGTGGTGTGGTGTGCAGCTGTGTGTGTCTGTGTGCTGAGGTGATTGGTGGCTGGCTGTTTTATAAATCACCATGACACGGGAACCGTGGCACGTATACACGTGTGTGTGTGTGTGTGTGTCTGTGTGTGTGTGTACGTATGCATACCGCGTATTTAAGACAAATTGATACACAAGCAAACATGTATGGACGTGTGTCGTTCGATAGGATGGCATCCTGCCCTGAGAGCACCCGCCGCATTTAGAGGGATGAGGTATTCAACATCGGCTGGTCGGCTGGCCGGATGGATGGCTGGCTGGCTGGGTGGATGGATGGATGGATGGATCTCTCTATTGGTTTTGTTGGCCTCGTTTTGGTCTTGTGGTTGAGGCTCCAAGCGCGAGAGAGTACGCCGGTCTGGCTGCCTTGCTTGTGTTGTGGTCACCCACCTGCATGCGTGTGTGCATACATAAATCGTCCGTGTATGCGGCAGTGTGTGTGACTGCAGGCCTTTATGTACATACATACACGATGTGATGTCCGTGCTGGTGCATGTGAGTCGATCGATGACTGTCTCCGTGGCTGGCCGGTTGGCGTGTGCTTGGGCGTGTGTGTGTTTTTGCCGTCTGGCCATCCATCCATCAAGAGCAGTGAGTGCAACTGTACAGACATCACACCTGCGTGTATGCATGCATACGTGGTGATGGTCAAACCATGCTGATTTTCATGCTCTGCTCCTGAATGCGATCCACTCAAGTGCGAGCTCATTTCATTGCGTTCGTTCGTTCTTCCCATTGCGAGCGCCTCATCCTCTCTTCATCGTTACGAATGCGGGGCGCCATCACACGGTTTGAGACGGTTTCCGAAGGGCGAGTCGTCATCAGCGGCAAGTTCTGGTCAACCAGCGAGGAGAAGCTGCCGACGCTGGGCCAGATGCCCCTTGTTGTCTTCGTCCATCAGTACAGCAAGGTGAGCACGTTCACACGCCTAGCTGCACAAAACAAGGCCAGATCTCGTTGTTGCATCCCCCTCATCAGCGTGTCGGTGTGGTGTCTGTCGTGCTGTGTGTCAGATGGGCGGGTGTTCGCAGCTGATGGAGGGCATGGCGGCTTTGACCGTTGACAGGGGCTTCCCCGCCTTGACATTCGACATGCGAGGGGTCAACAGATCTTCAGGCTGGTGGGTCAGGCAAAGATGAAGTCGCTGATTCTCTTCCAGAAGGATGTGTCGGTGCTGCGTGTGCTGTGTTGTGTTTGGCAGGTCAACAGTGACGGGCATGTCTGAGGTGGCTGATGTGGTGGCCGCATGTGAGTGGGCCGCCAAGCACCTCAACGCAACCAATATCCTCCTGGTCGGCTCCTCAGCTGGCGCACCTATCGCAGGCAAGCAACATGACGGTTCATTGCAGGAGTGTGCCCTCCCTGTCTGCGTTGCGCTGCGTTGTGTTGTGTCGTGTGCCTGACAGGGACTGCCGTCGAGCGGCTGCCGATGGTTCGTGGGTATGTAGGCATTGGCTATACGTTCGGCTGGTTCGCCTCCATTCTGTTCGGGTGAGGTCACCCAGGCCCGCACCGAGAGCCCCATGCTCATCCTCATTCCTTGGCCTGTCTGTCTGTCTGCTTCTTGTCTGTTCAGGGGCCACTACGAGCCGATTCTGCGTGTGGATAGGCCGAAACTCTTTATCATGGGCACGGCAGACGGATTCACATCTGTCCGGACCTTCGATAAATACTTCGACAGGTCGGCAGGCGGGATTGCCACTGCCACTGCCCCCACCCATTGTGTGTGTGTGACATTTGCAGGTGTGTCGGTCCGAAGGAGAAATACCTCATCAACAACATCGGGCACTTTGAGCTCGAGGTGAGAGAGACCAGATCACGGACCGTCCATCCCCGCACTCTGTCTCTGTGTGCGGTGTGTGCGCTTTGTCAGACGCCAAACTACGACAACATCATTGTGGATAGGATGCTCGACTTTCTCAAGCGGCATCTGCTGCCCGACGCGGCACAGGACGGCCGCACCGCCACACGCGGCGTGTACGTGTCGGCATGATGCGATCGATGCATGGGGGCAGCGAGGAAGGACGGACGGACGGACACTGTTGATTTCATTTGTCTAGCGAGGTAGGAGGGAGGGGCGTGTGGGGCGGGGCGGGTAGGGTACGTAGTGAGTGAGGTATTTGTTGCAGCCAACTCAGTGATGATGACGATCGATATGCATGGGCAGAGGGTGGGGTGGCATCGCTATTAATGGGCTGGGCTGGGCTGGGCTGGTATGTATGTGATTTGTCATGTTTAATGCCTCCTAATTCGGGTGGCCTGGCCAGCGAGGGACATACAGTCGACCGACCTTGGCCCTGCATGTATTCCATGCACGTCAATGAACGAATCAATGGTCGGTCCGTGGAGGTGTTGTCTCTCGTTATTCAGAACCAATTCGACCAATAGAGCAGGGGCCGGCTCTTCGTAACATGGGCCAGCGATGCCGGCTTTGGCTTCAAGGGCCACTGCTGCTGCTGACAGCACACACCTAGCCAGAGACAGAAAACGATCACCCACACGCGCTTCGTGTTCTCTGAGTGCATTACACGTACACTTGCTGCACTGTCTCGGCGGCTGATCATCGTCGAATTCTGGCTGACTCGTATCGATGTCCTGGGGAAGAAGATGTTTGTAAAACGGCTCCGGCGGCTTGTCTGCCGCCACGGCAAACTCCTCGTCACCTCGGGGGGTCACGCGCAGCAGCAAACCAATCTGAAACACGACCAAAGGCGAGCAGATAGTTCAAGACGACATCTTTCTGGTATCTCACTTCTTCGTTTGTGTGGCGTCAGTGGGCATCTCCTGGAAGGTAATCTCGTCGCGGCCCATCAGCACCTTGACCCTCTCCCCACTTGTCTTGGCCAGCTCGAAACTCTTCACCACTTCATCATCTTCCTTCTCCTCCGTCTGCACGAATGGCGTATTCTCGCCCTTCCCAGCAGGTACTGCTGTGTCCAACAGTTCCTCCTGCGATTCCCGAAACCGCGAGACGCTCAGCTTGGGATGATACGCGCCTTTGGGTGTAGTGAATGTTGAGACAGCCGGGGAGCCCCTCATGTCGCTTCCTCGGTGGGCTGTCGTGGTCATGCGAGTTGGGGGAGGGCCGCGCTCGAAGGAGAGGGTCGTGTAGGCCGACAGCTGTGTGTCATAGGGCGGCGGCACTGCAGGCTCGAGGACGCCGGGGGATTCCATCACGCTATTGCTGCCTGGAGGGCTCCGCTCCTTCCTTTCTGCGTGCTCTTTCGCCGTGTCTCGAACCATAACAGGGCCTGTTGCTGAGGCGAACAGACGGGGGGCTGACCGTGACAGCTGCGAATCAATAATGAGAGGGCTTGGCTCGGCTGTGGGCGTGCTCCGCCTCCGCTGAATGACCTCCTCTGTTGCGATGTCAGCTGCCCCGGGCGAGTCGGCTGTCGGTCCGATTTCCACACGATGCACGACGACTTGCGTCGGGTCATCCGGTGCCGTTGCAACCACCAATGTGCTGACCTCATTCGCGTGCAATGCAGATGGTCGTGATGTAGAAAAGCCCTCTGTTACTGAGCGATGAGGCGGCTGGGTCTTCTCAAAAGTCGCAGAGGTTTCTCGCTTTGCGAAGATGGCTGACTTCGCTGCATGAAAGAGTTGCATGCTGCTATACCGAGTGGAGGGCTCGTGAGGAAAGGATGTGGCGTCGTAAGTTCCGCTGATGTTCCCTCTCAAGATCTGCCCCCAGCGCGGTGCGCGGGTTTTGGGGGCCAAAGGAGTGCGCCGCTCTTTTTCTGCCGTTGGAGTATGGCAGAGTCCACAAAAGCGTACGAACTACATCTGAGGCAAGGTGAGAACAACGCAGATCTGTCCGTCTTGGATCGTCTTGGTTGTGTCCATCCATCAATGCGTCCATCTGCGGTGCTTCAGAGGCCATTGAATGCCTGCGGCGGCACCACGAATTGGCTGAGCGCACCAAGCACTTCAGAGAACAGTTCATGGCGGCCCAGGAAGAAAGGTAGGACGAGGAAAACCATCGAACCTCATCTGATTTTGCCGCTGCTGTTCACTGTGTTCAGAGCCCGCCGCACCGCTACTCATCGCACCAACACGACAGCAGAGTCTGATGAAGCCGCCAGCCTCGCCGGACCTCACAAAGACGCCTCCCGTCCGCCTCGCAATCTTCGCATCTCGTCTGCGTCTATGGCCGTGAGCGGTGCTGCCCAGCTGCGCAGAGGGACACGAAAGCCACAGAGGACGCCCTCGGCCGGACTTGGGCAGACACGGCCATCGTCGATGACTCAAAGGGGCCGGCCGGCTCAAGCAGGAGGCGCACCACGAGGTCGGGGAAGGATCAACAGAGGCGGGGGGACGGATGATGGGGCCTCGAGGGCCGGGCGGCCTCGGCCACTTCTTGATCTGAAGGAGCAACAGGACAATCAGGAGGACGCCCGGCAGGCCCCCGACACGCCCACTTTTTCCAGCCCTCCCGACGGATCTGACAGGCCGCTTCAGCACAGCACCGTTGTGCTTTGTCTGCCGCCAAGGCCCCCCGGCGCTTCTCAGGTGGACGCCGGAGCTGCTGAGCCCCGTGAGAAGGCCCTCTTTGCGGCGCCATCCTTCGACAGGGGGTCAGGCGATGAGAGTGACGGAGCGATCTGGGTGGTGGCGATGGGGGCGGAGAGGGAGCAACAGCCCGAGGATGAGAAGAAAGGCGGCTCTGCATTACCCTTTGGGTCGGCGAAAGAAGACAGCAGCAGTCTGGCCAAGGCTGCGCGTGTCGCTGCCTCCCTCCGCCCCTCTGCGTCTGCCAGCGACCAGTGGGATGCGAGGGCCCCATCGGAGTCCAGGGTGTCAGCCGGCGTCAGGTCACCACCCCAGCAGATGGGCGTCGATCTGGAGGAACCGTCATTCGAGGCCGGCTCATCGTCCATGCACTCGGACATCACGTCGCCCCACCTGAAGAGCGCCACTTCACGCAGCCAGAAGGAGCCCGAGGAGGAGAGGATGGCGAGGGACGACACGGCTCCTTCTGCTCCATTTGCTGCACCATCGCCAGCTGCAGTGCAGGACCAGCCAAAGACACCTGGAAACAGGCGTGGGGCGACACGTATGGACGAGAGCCCCCCTGCTCTCCCACGCATCGCCGCTCCCCCCACAGAGGAATCGGTGGGGGAAGGGGATGACGGTGCTGACATGGACGACGGGGCATCCGTGCAGAGGAGCTGGACACCTATCAGCCAGCGAGTGTAAGCAAGACAAGTAAAGGGCAGCAGACACAGAGCAGCACCAGCACACACTCCATTCATGTCTCTTGTTCTTTTGGTCTATCGTGCAGGCCGCTCCGGTCGTTGACTTTGGACGAGAAGCTGTGTGAGCTGCAGGGCTCGATTGAAGCCTTGCAGCTGTCCCATCCGCCCTCCCCATCCAAGCCTCCCCCTCCCTCTCCACCCCCGCAGGGACAGGTGCCGCCCCTCCCCCTCTCCTCCATCCCCAAAGGCACCGACAGCCCCTCTCGCACTCGCCCGCGGTCGCCCCCATTTGAGGAGATCGACCCTGTGGGCTTCTCTCCTCCCGAGAGGGACAGACCCATCCCCAGCCACACTAACGCCGACCCCAGCCCGCCACCAATGCTGAGCAGTGCGAGCGTTGGTCTCGACGAGAGAAAGGGAGACACAGGGCCAGCCCCTGTCCCTGTGGCTGATGAGCAAGGGGAGGAGTCTGCAGCGGCTATGTTGAGGGCAAGCCAAGACAACGAAGAGGCAACCAGGGGTCTGGAAGAGGAGAACGAGAAGCTTAAGGGCCTGCTGGTCCGATCGGAGGGCACATTGGCCAGGTATCATTCGCTGAGTGAGAGTCTGCTGGGCGAGCTGACCCAGGAGCTGGCGCAGCAGGAGGAGTATGTGCGTGAGGTGCGTGAGAGGGAGGAGCAAGGCCGGGCGGCATTGGAGGCGGTGGGCAGTGGGGGAGGGCTGGAGAGGGTGGAGGCCGAGCTGGCATCCCTCAGGCTGCAGATGCAGCTGCAGGTCTGTCTGTTCGGTCGACGCTGACCGATCCACAAAGTGTCTGTCTATGACTTATTTGCGCCTCTCTGTGTGCATTGCATTGCAGGAGCAAGAGCGGGAAGAGATCGAGAACAGACTACGAGAGGAAACCGAGGCGCGTGAAAAATGGGTAAGTGCCGGGAGACAGACACCCTCTGACTGACGTTAATCTGAGTGTCTGTCTCCTGGGTGCAGGAGCGTGGTGAGGCCTATCTGCAAGGCTCACTGGAGGCGAGCGAGAAGGCCAGGGAGGCCCTGCAGTCTGACCTCAGCCGCACCTCGCTGGCCCTCGAGCAGGTCAGGCAGCGCCGCCTGTCGCGCCGTGCAGCATCGCGCGAGGCACCGCTGAAAGAGCTCAAAGTCCTCATGAAAGGAACCGCCCTCACCAAGGTATGCTGGCTGGCATGGCTGTGTGGAACGGCCAACCAAGGGAAAGCATCCCGGCTGATGATGGTCGTGTATTCCCTCCAGGTCACGTCGAAGGCCCCTCATCGCTGTCGTGAGCAGTTCGCATGGCTGCAGTGCGATGGCGACCGGCGCGAGTGGCGCCTTTGCTGGCGGAGGGACACAGCCAAGCCCCAGACGCCATCGGCGACGAGGCAGCAGAAGCACAAGTCCGTCTCCCTCTCGACCGTCCAGGCGCTGATCTTCGGCCTGCAAGCCAACCCATGCCTGTGGCGCGTGCTGCCGTCCGCCATCCCGCCCTACTGCGCCTTCTCCCTCCTCACGCCCACACGCTCCTACGACTTTTTCACCGCTGACGAGCAGACGGCCGAGGTCTGGGTGCTCGGGACGTCCAAGCTCCTCTGCACCCTGTCACCATACCCACACTCATCCTTGGCCCACGCGTCGCGGCATCAGTTCCTGCTAGAGAGGGCGAGCATGAAGATCGACATGGCTGCGGGGGGCAGCAGCCGGTCGTTCCGCCGCTCCCTGTTGCTCGATGCTGTACGCAAGGCGGCGGCTGAGAGTCCCCCTGCATCAGGCCTTCAGCAAGGCGAGAGGCCACCACCGACAGTGGCGTCACAAGAGGGTGGAGACGCCGCTCTGGATAGCCCACCCGTCGGGCGGCAGTGGCATACGAGCGTCGCCGTCAAGACCGAGCGGCCGTCGCCTGCGCCATCTGCCAGCCAGTCTGCAAGTGGTGGCGTGTCAGACGGCCACCCATCCCACGGTTGCGGGGCTGACCTCACACCCACTGCGTCCAATGTGCCGTTTCCGGAGGGCGGCGGCGGTGCCAAGCGGCAGATATCGGGGGACGGGCGTCGTATGGAGGAGACGCTGAGTAGCGGGTCGAGTCGGGAGGAGCGGGGGCAGGGTTCAAGGGTGGCGGCGGCTGGGAAGGAGAAGGTTCACACGCTCAAGACCATCTGTCTCAGTGTGACTGTGCTGCTGGTGCGTCCGACACGAGAGAGAGAGAGAGAGTGCATGGTGGAAGAATGATCTCTTCGTCGACGTGTTCTGTCAGGCTGTAGTGTGGGCGTGGGGTTTTGACACCTTCATCGACATGATGGGCGGCACATCCAGCCCAAAGGTGAACGACCGCAGTGCATCCATCCCCCTCTCAGCAACTAACTGACTGATCTTAATCGATTGCAGGAGTCTGCCCGATTGCGTGGTCTTCATGCCGGTGTGTGGTGTGTCTTGAGCTGCCTTTCGCCGTTCCTGCCCCTCTCGTGGGCCTGGCCATGGACACTCATGACATCACCCCCTACCGCACTAGCCCTCATTGATGCGATTGGCGCTGTCAAGGAAAGACGGAGAGAAAAACACTTCAAAGGGACGATGCGCCGCGATCACTGTTCGTCATTTTTGTTCAGGTGTGGCTGGTAGCTCACTGGCACAGCCCCTGGCTGACCATCGCCCTAGTCGCCTTCATCTTCGCCGCCGCGTCCGTTCTCATCCTCATCTACCGGGCCTTCCTGGCCCTCCTGCCCCTCTGCCCATCCATCCCCATCCCCCCACCAAAGCGCATCATTGGCCAATCCTGCCCAAGGAGAGCACTCCGCAAGGCCACATACGACTACCGCCCAGAGGAGGAGGCATTCGAGAGCGGCCCGTCGGTGGTGGTGGTGGATGGCCTGACAGAGACGGATGGTGCGACAGAGACCAACCCCGACGTGGATGGGAACGAGCACCATGCCAGTCAGGGTGGGGGCAGCAGGAGCGCCAGGAGGAGGACAGGCATTGGGGCCATGTCGGCGTCCACTGGGGTTGCATGGCGGGCCGCCACCTTTGTGAGCGGAGCCGTGTCGGCCTTCTTTGTTGCCATGGTAAGCATAGCATGTGGCAAACAACCCCTGCATACATCACATCAACAAACACCGATACACGCCTGGCCGTCTCTGCATTCGCTCGTTCTCATTACATGTAGGCGATTCGCAGTGCTGTGTTGGGTGTGAGCTCCTTCCATCATGGCGACGACGACTGGGCGGGCATCTTCTCGTCTATGTCCCACCTGTCCACCCCCACCCCGCTGCGATGCGAGCCAGACTCCTTCTACATCTGGATGCACCTCGTCTATGCCGTCGGCGCGGCCGTACCGGCACTCGTAATCGACTTCGCCCTGCTCTACCTCTGCCAGCAGCGAGCCGAGAACAGACAGCAGCCCCCGCCACGCCGATATACCTTCCAGCTGGGGCTGCGGGGCATCTTTCTGGACCTGCTGACCCCCCTGGTGGCTTTGCTGCCTTCATGGGGCCTGCTCACATGGTCCTGCTGCTGCGAGACTGAGAACGGTGGGACAGTGTGTCTGCTGGCAGAGGTGGTCAATTTCGTTGAGCCGGGGCGGTACTACCCTCTCGTCAACGCAGCCATCCTCTGCTGCCTGGTGCTCGCACTGTGGGGGTGTCTCTGTGTCGCATTCTCGGTCATCAACCGGAAGCAGCCCCCGCCCTCACCCAAATCCGCCTCACACAGCGCCAGGTCGGCGGCACCCAAACCACTTAAGCTGCCCAACGGCGGCAAGGCCTCAGCAGGCAAGAAATACGCGGCCACCACAGCCAGCCCGTCTGTGGTGTTGCGTGAGCCGGAGCTGATGGAGGCGGCCAGACTGGCATCCTTCGGCTCGGCATCACTCACGGCAGCCGATAAGGGCCGGCCGCCACGCGCGAGGGGCGGCAAACCTCTGATTCCCAAGCCAGCACGGGCCAAGAAGACGACCAAGCGCGGCGGAAGAGGCATATCTTTGGGGTGGAGGTGCCACCCCTCGCTGGAGAGCCGCATGAAGGGCGGCCCGCAGGACCATGGGACGGACATCGAGCAGCGTGGCCAGTGGCTGCTGACGGCTGCTGTGGCGCTGGGTGTGGGCGCGTCCGTGGGGCTGGTGGTGGTGGAGGTGTGCGAGATCGCTTTGCCGCAGGTAGTGGTGTGGACGGGGTGGCATGGGCATGAGGGCGGCTGGGTGAGGGTGGGGTTCGTGGGCGTGCTGTGGGCTTTGCTGGCGCCCATCAATGTGTTTGTGATAACTAAGCTGGCGAGTGGCTGAGCGGAGTGAGGCAGAGACACTCAGTGTAGACGTGTGCGTGTGAGACAACGGGGTCAAGAAACGCTGTGGTCAATGGTTTCCTCGTGTTGTGCACATGGTCCTCGGTCCGCACGATATGTGACGTGGAAGAAATCCTCCGCATGCAAAAAGGGAGGTGGGGGCGAGAAACTCGCCCCCCAGTTCGTCTCAAGCTCGCAAATGTTGACAACTGATTTTCCTTTCTACTTCCCCCCCCAACACACAAGCGTGGTGAATGAGGTGCTCTCGCGCAGCCATGTGACCCCTTTTCTTTTGCTTCATCTGTCCCATCTGGCGATGACAAACTCGAGACTCTGTCAGAACAACAGCTGACGGGGAGGTCAGCAGACAGATCCCCACCCACCGTCTGTTAACATCTTATGGGCACTTGCTCAAGCGTCCCTGATGCGCCCATCGAGGTGGGTGCTCAGGGCAAGGTCCGGCTGCGAGACGTCTTTGAAGAAACCCGCCACGTCGCCGTCTTCCGAGGCAAGGTTGAGCAATCCGGCGACCCTGTGGCCCTGCGGAGTGTCCAGATCGTTCCACAGCAGCCGACGGATGGCCATGATGGTAAGAGGGAGGGCAGGAGGCGGCTGGAGGCATCGGCCGCTGAGATGGAGGTGGTGCGGGTCATTGAGGCCAAGGGCGGGAAGGGGAGTCTGGGAGTGTGTGGCGGTCGGGTGGACGCCCTGCCTGACGGAGGAGTGCGTGCTGTCACGCTCTTCGCCTACTGGCCCGTCGGCACACTCAAACAGGTAGGAACACACAACAAGCAGAGTGACAACCGGCCGTTGGCTGGGACGGTGACCGTGTGTTGTGTTGTGCTCGTTCGTTCAGTGTTTGGAGCGGAGTGATGGTCCGTTTCGCTGGGTGATGGGTCTGACGCCGCCAACTCGTCGCGCTGGGGAGGCCGTAACCAGGCCCTACCTGCACGAAGATGATGTCACGCGGCTCTTTGCCCACATTTGCGACGCTGTCGACTTCCTCCACACACAGGTGCAGTGCAGTGCACAGCAAAGGCAAACCCCTCCCTCTCTCTGCTCTCTGTGTAGTCGCATCGCATCATCCTCCGTGTGGTGTGTGTCTTCAGGACATCTGCATGGGCCGTCTGTCACTGAGCGATGTGTGGCTGGACACCGATGGCACCCCTCGCCTCAAGACCTTCACCAGGGCAGCACGCATGCCGCCGGACGGCTCACCCTCATTCTACCGACCCAGGCATTCCGTCTCTCGCGGGGCGCACATGCGCAGACGGCCAACCGATCGGATGAAGCGCATGAAGCGTGCTGCAAGCGGTGGGGGTGAGAGGGGGAGTGGTGGTGCGGTCAGGGGTGGCGAGATCGAGATGGAGGAGATGCACCACGGGCTGCTGAAGAAGCGGGCGGGAGTGGTGGGGGTGGAGGCACAGGTGGAGAGTGACGAGAGGGCTGCAGCGGCCACCAAGGCCACCTACTACGACTATTTTAGAAGGTGAGTGAATGAGCATAAATACGTCGACGGAGGAAGCGTGCTGGCTGTGACGGTTGTGGGCGTTTGTTTGCTGTGTGTGTATGACACACACAGGTGTGGATTGCCAGAAGTTTCTCGCGAGGATGGCGTCTCTCGTGACCTCTCACAGCTGACCTGTCTCATGTATGACGTCTGCTTCAAGAAGGCACTCGCACACGAGCCCGCACACGACAAGAGGACAAACAAGAAGCCCTCAGCCGCACAGCCAACAGCGAAGGAGAGGTCACTTCGCACCAGGACAATGACAAGCGGAAGGAAGCGCTGTCTGCAATCTTCTCCGTGTGTGTGTGTGTGTGAGTGCAGGCAGAGGCATGGTTGTATCATCCCGGAGAGCTCCCCCTCATCGCACGACTCGTCGCTCAAGGACACCTCCTTCGCCCGCCTCCGCATCCCCCCGTCGTCCCTCTACTCCCAGGCCCTGCACGACCTCCTCAGATCCCTCACACACCCACTGCCCACACGCAGACCGGCACTACCAGAGATCAGAGCGCACCTGGCCCACCTGCGGGAGCGCCGCAGCAGCAGCACCACCATCCCCCTGCCGTCCTCATCCAAGTCGGTGCCCATCCGCATGCCGTCCGACGATTCTGACACAGCCATGTCGTTCGACTGGATCACCCGCAACATCTCTGTCAGCTCCCAGACGGCCACGGCCAACCCTTTGGCGTGGGAGGACGACTCCAGCCCAGTGAGGCGGGCGCCGAGGTGGCGCACAGAGCAGGACCTCAGTCTGCCACCCCTGCCGGCAGCTCACCGTCTGCGGCGGTGTCACTCTTCGGCGCTGACCATCCGGTCTCCGCATAAGTATGTGCGGGATGAGCTCAAGTTCAATGGCTCGGTCATGGACGAGGCCATCAGTGGCACTTGTGGCTGGGGTGGGAGGCTCCGGCGGCCGGCAGGGGTGGAGACCGACCCAGCGCCGGTCACCACTGACGACACCGGTAATGAGTCTCCCCTGCACGAGTCGTCTCCCCAGCACAAAGAGGTGGCCGATGTCGCTGTGGATGTTGAGAGGCAAGTGGATTCGTCTGCTGTTGCCGGTGGCGTGAGGGGTGTTCAAGAGGAGAAGCAGGTGACAGAGGACGGTTGGGGCTGCAGCTTCGCGTGGCGACCGGAGTGCAGCAGCGACACGAGTAGTGAGGAGAGCGAGGCGCAGGTCGAGGGGGACAAGCCCATGGTGGCCTCCATGCAGCTGCGATCGGTCGCCAAAGCCACAGAGAGGTACGCGACACAGCGCACGAGCCACACATCGACGAGACGCTTTGGCTCGCATTGTGTGTACCCTGTTGTGTCCCTTGTTGTCAGTTGCGTGTCTGCTGCGGATTTAGTGGCCCTCCAGCGTATTGTGCTGGACTTGTGGACGATGCCAAACGGCACCGCCCACCTGGCCAAATGCATCGAGGTACCTGAGAGAGAACAAAACAGCACAAGACACCGACACAACACACTGACGGCACGGCTAAATTGTGCGCCTGTGTCGTGTCTGATTCCATGTAGGAGCGCCCCGTGCTCACCGACCGTGTGGTGGCCTTCAAGGCGCTGATAGTGCTGCACCGTGCCATGCAGCAGGGGCCCACCACCATCACCGCCCAGCCGTCCATCAGAGAGCTGCTCCAGAAGCTGCACTCAGCTTGGCTCCCGCAGAAGGGCTTGCGCGACGAGAAGCGCAAGAAGGACGTCCTCGAGGGTGACGGCTATGACACTGACGATGATGACGACACGTCGGCCGTGTCGCTGGCGGCCATGACCGACTACTGTGAGTTGCTGCTGCTGAAGATGACCACACACCAGAAGGGGCCGCACTTCTTCCAAGGTCAGCCGGACACATCAATCAGAGAGGAGAGGGCCTGTCATGGTCATGGTCCGTCCATGTTAACTAACGTGAATGTGCTGTGTGTGTCTGTAGGAAACTGGTCGTTGGAGCACTACCTGTCACGTTACGATCTGGACCTCGATCGTGCGGCCGAGCTGGAACCCGACTCATCGCCTGTCACGCCATCAATGGTCGACAGCCTCCTGCACTTCGCCAAACCCGTGTACGCGCTCACGGCCTTCCTGCTGCAGTGCCTGCCGATGGAGCCGGTATCGCCCTCCGCCTCCCCCTCCACCGCCCTGCTCATCAGCGCGCTGCAGCCGCTGCTTGACGAGCTGCAGGGGCTTCTGGGCACCGTCACACACCTTGCCGGCGCGCTAGTGCTCAAGTACCATGCGCAGAGCCGCGGCAAGGATGGTTGTGGCTGTGGTGGTGGGGAAGAGGAAGGGGAAAAGGGACAGAGAGAGGTGAGGCGGCGTGAGCTTGCGGAGGGGCTGACGGGGCTGAGAGGCAAGTATGTGGAGTTCGTCACTGTACTCCACAACATCACAGGTACGTTGGGTTGGGTGGTGGGACGGTACCTGACCTGCCATGGATGGATTCTTGTATGTATGTGTGTGTGCCTGTCAGGTTTGCTGTCGTCTCTGCGGCCGCTGTACCCGGGCCTGTATCGTCTCGACCCGCCCCCTCCTCTGCTTGTCGACCTCTTCGACGGCCTCCCTCCGTTTAACAGCAGTGGCACCGACTCCACACGCACCGGCAACTACTCGTCCGCAGAGTCCAACCCAACCACGCCGACCACCCCCACACCCCCACCTCAGCAACAGCCACAGCCACAGGAACAGCATCCGGCATTCGAGCCATCCATCGACCTCCCGCCAAAGCTCACACGAGTGCTTGAGAGCGTGGCGGCGGTGCAGCTGCCGGGCAGCCCCGAGCCTGACCCGTTTCTGTGTCAGAGCCACCCGTGTCAGCCTCTGCTGCTGAGGAGGCAGAGAAAGCGAGACGACGATGGGGGGTCGCCCGTGTCGTCGTGCGGGTCAGGGTCACCTGCAGGGTGGACGCAATTCGGTTCACACCAGGAGAGGACCCCGTCCCCCTTCCTCACCCCTCTCAAGGAGCAGCAAGATGGTGGCCAGCCCCGGCCGACTCATGTGCCCTTCCTGGCTGAAGGCGCCACAGACATGGGGTGGCCGAGTGACTTTGGGGCGGTGGCGGACCTCCCGCATTACAACATCAATGCGCCGGATTGGGTGGCTGACTGGACTCCCAGTGAGGACAGCAGCCAGGAAGAGGGAGAGGGGGAAGGAGAGGATGGTGAGCAGAAGGGCGACGAGAGGCGCGAGCAGCTCAGCGAGAGCGGGCGTTCGTCGCTGGACTTCTGCCCCTTCGAGTCAGAGCGTGACAGCGACGACGAAGGGCCTGAGGAGGAACTGCAAGAGAGCCAGCCTGCTCCTCCTGCCGCCGTCACCGCTGAAGTGGACGACGATGAGTTCAAGGACGTGCAGGAGGCAGACGAGCTATCGTCAGCATCGCCGCCGCCACAACCGGCATCTCCCGGCTCGCCCGAGCCCTCGAAGCCCTTCCAAGATGCCTTCGAGACGTCTTGTGCCCTCAAGCTGCTGGACGAGTCGTTCGAGACCTTCATGCACCGGCAGGGCAGCATGCAGGGGTCGGACATCAGCGCGGCAACAGTATCAGACGACAAAAGAAGCCTCGGCAAACAGCAGTCGGCCGAGCTGAAGGATGCCGTCGCCAAGCTGATCGACGACGATGACGAGCTGCTGCTCGCCTCCACATCAGCGCGATTCCCCCCCTCGCCCCCTCCGCCTCCCGTCACACCACCTGAGCCATCATCTCCACCCGCAGCGCCCCCATCCAGCCCGCCGACACCCGTTGGCAGAGATGGGACTGGGGAGGGCGTCAAGATCCTGCCCGGCAGACCGCTGCATATGCGGGTGGCGAGGAGGCGGAGCGACAAGCGCACCATCCCCGTGGCGTGTGTGGACCTCTTCTCGCCCCTCCCCGCGCCCCGCAAACCACCAAGTCGGTCGACTGACAAGACCGGTCCACTCAGCGCTCCTGGCGCCATCACACACATGCAGCACAACCAGACGGAGTCGTCACCGAAGGCCGCCGACAACCAACCCATCAGCGATGCATCCAAGGCCCCACCACAGGAGCCAGCGAGGAGCCTCACCCCTCCCCCATCAGCCGTCACTGGCGGCCGCAATCCGTTCGATCTCAACACGAATGAGCTGCACAGGGCGGTGGTGGCCGAGAACGAGGCCCGGTCGGCGTATTTGGGCGGCCGCGAGCCGCGGATGGGGTGGCAGGGTCGGGCCAAGCGTGAGCATGAAGGCATGGAGTTCATCAAACCCAACTTCAGACCACCAGCACCGCCCGCCCGGCCGTCACACCCGTCGCATGAAGCGGTGTCCGGCCCTCCGTCCAATCAGTCGTCCAAGGCAATGGAGAGGAGCCGCCATGGGGACACGGACAGACAGCCACAGCCACAGCCGCCTGCAAGCCCCTCCCCCCCTCACACCCCTCCCGCTGCTGCCACACCACCCACGCCGACAGAGTGGGTGCGTTTCCAGGACACCCAGCCCTCTTCCTCCTCCAACGACCAGTCCCAGGCCAGCATCGACCGGTCCAGAGCCCTGCAGGAGCTAGACGCCACGCTCCAGACGGTCGCCAGGAAGAGAGCACACAAACGGAGAGATCGAGACAGGGAAAGGGACAGGGAGCGGCATCCCGCCGGCAAGGCGGCGAGGGATAGGGACAGCCCCAGTGAGTCTAGCGACGGGGCCCCCACGGCCGAGTGGGAGGTGCCGCCGCACGAGCTCACCTTCGGCGAGCGCGTGGGCAGCGGAGCGACGAGCGAGGTCTACCGAGGCATGTGGCGCGGCACAGAGGTGGCCATCAAGCGGCTCAGCACTTTCCTGTCACTGGACGACCTGCGGCGGATGGCAGAGGGGGGCGGCGGCCAGCAGAGGGCGCTGCAGGAGTTCCTGCGGGAGCTGCAGATCATGCGGCGATTGCGGCATCCCAACCTGGTGCTGTTCATGGGCATGGTCACCAAGCGGCCGCCCCTGTGTGTCATCACCGAGTACTGTGCCGGCGGGACACTGTTCGACCTGCTGCACAACCACCCCAACACCACTCTCTCGTGGCAGCAGAAGCTCAAGATCGCCATCGACGTTGCAAAGGTGAGCGAGCTGAGGGGGAGAGGAGAGGACACGAGCGTTGCGTTGAACGTCCGATTCATTCTCACTGTGTCTGTTGCCCCCCGTGTGTGTGCCTCAATCAATCAGGGGATGACCTTCCTGCACACGTGCAATCCGCCGATCGTCCACAGGGACCTCAAGTCCCTCAACCTCCTGCTGTCCGAGCAGCTCGTCTCCCCCAGCGACCTGCCGACCGTCAAGGTCAGCGACTTCGGCCTCTCCCGCCTCTTCGGCGCGCCATCCTTCCCCGCCGCCACGAGCAAGAACGCCGTCATGACGGGCGCCGCGGGTACCTACCACTGGATGGCGCCAGAGGTGCTGGAGGGGCGGCCCTACGGCGCGGCGGTGGATGTCTTCTCGTACGGCATCGTGCTCTATGAGCTGTTCGCGCGTCGGATTCCTTACGAGGAGTTGGGGCTACCGCCGGTGGGGGTGGGGCTGGCCGTGGCAAAGGGCAGACGGCCGGACCTCAGACTCATCGGCAGGGACTGCCCACACGAGATGCGGTGAGTGAGTGATACAGATCAGATAGACACACAGACACGCATCGCATCGCATCGCATGGCGTGAAGGAGGACACGACACATGTATGCACATACGTCGCTGCGTGTGCGTGTGTGTCACTGTACTGTCAGGCGGTTGATGGAGCTGTGTTGGGCGCACGAACCATCGCAGCGGCCATCCTTCGAGCGCATCCTCGCCCACCTCCGCGACATGCGCAACGCACCCGTTCCCTCGCCAGCTCCAGCCCCCTGCGGCCCGGCATTCGGCTATGGCTACGGGCCCCAGCCGCCCCAAGTGGTCCAGGGGGTCGACTACCAGGGCAGAGGGGCGCGTGCAGTGATCCCCCAGCACCAGCAGGGCTTCTGGCCTATCATGAACCAGGGCCCGGTGCAGGGGCGTTATTTTTAGTGTGGGGGGGTGTGGCTTGACTGACCCTTCATGATTCGCGGACCGGACGACATGAGGGTGTGGGGAGGGAGGGGGCAATTACGTGTGTGTATTTGTGTTGTGTAGACCAGGCAGGCAGACAGATTAAGGACGGCTTTCCTGCTCTGTGAGGAAGGAAAAGAAGAAGGAAGAGGACAGGTTGCTCCCGTGCACGGACTATATATTATATGTGGTTGGTGGGTTGCGTGAGGTGTGCACTGCACGGTTTGTTTTATTCGGGGGCTTTTGTCTGTACAGATGTGATGTGTGTATGCGATGCGGACAGCCTGTCTGTCTGTCTCTATTTATGTACGTTTCTCGTGTGTGTGCACGCACGACTGCATAGGTGAGGTGGAAGGGGTGCGTGTTGCCCTCGGAAGAAAGTGATTTTTCGTGTCCTACACGTCACCGTCACATGTTTTCGCTCTGTTTCGTGTTGCACTGGCCGCCTCCCTCGGGCCTCTGTTGAGCTCTGGTGTTGAAGCCGGCATCGACAACGCATCGCCGCATTGTCAAGGCAAGCTTCAACAGCACAGCATGACAGATCTCGGCAGCGCGGCCTCGCAACTGGTGGTGACAAATCAGACGTGGTCCTTCTCTATCCTGATGATCTATCCTGATTGATTGGGCTCATTGCAAACCAGTGCATGCAACTGCAAGTGACCGTCCTGCGTGACTCTGTGCCCTTTATGATTCATGAATTTATCCTTCATAGAGGCACACATTCCTCCTCTTTTCAAGATCAAGCGCGCAATGGAGATGCGCGGATCGGATCGTTCGTGCCGCCATCGTCTTCACCGTAGCTCGTTCATTAAATGTCTGCACGCCTTCCTGCTGGGTATCGCGAGAGGCTTTCTGAGCCCGTTTAGTAGACTTGTCGCTGCGCTGCTCTGTATGACACACAATTGAAAGAATTGAGCCGATCTGGCTGGCGGGACCGACAGAGCGGCATTCTGGACCTATGCGGCGCAATGACGACAACCTTCTGCGGCGTCTCTTCATCGGGCAGACCCAGATCTGGTGATCCGCTGCCCCGCATTCATCGCAGATCTCTTATCACCGATGTCATCTGTGCTTCACATCTGACGGCGGTGTGGCGCTGTCTGTAAGTCAGCCGTAGCGAGATCTGCCAGAGAGAGACGATGGCGAGTCAGCCCACCCATCCTGCTGACAGCTCACCATCGTCAGCTGAGGACGGCTATCGGGCTCTGGCAGCCATCGTGCAGGCGGCCTCGGCGACTCATGCGTCGTCGTCACATGCTGCCGGCGTGGCCGCATCAGCCTTGGAGATGTATCAGGACAACCACTCATCTGTTTCTATCCAGCCGCTTCAGTCGGGCTCTTACACATCTGCTAGTGGTGCCGCGGCGACTTTCCAAGCCAATCCTGGGGCCACCACCACGCCAGCAATGCAGGCGGCCTCGTCGGCTCCTGGTCCGTCTTCGGATGGCGCACCAGCACTGGGCATGTATCAACACAACCATCCGTCTGTTGATCCCACTGCCGCGCCCCATCAGACGGATCCAGTGGAGAGGCACCAGTATGGCTATCCGTCTGTTCCCCCTGAGGCGCCTCATCCATACTCAGAGCGCGCTGCACAGCGGCTGGTTGCTGGACCTCAGTCGCATGCGGCATCTGCAAGCCAGTCGTGTCAAGCCCATACCGGCAGGGCTGCAGCTGGGGAAGACGAGCGAGAGGGAAGCTCTGGAGCCAACAACACAGCATCTCGCGTGCGGGAGAACAAGCATGCGCCAGCACTCTCTCCACCTGGTGCCTCCCACTCTGGCCATCCCACTGCACACACTCCACCCGCCCCTCCCTCGCAGCCTGGGGACCTTCTCAACTCACTGCGGGAGATGCTGCAGAAGCGTGGCGACCCCAGCAACCAGGGCATGTACCATGCGGCCTACCAAGGGGTTGACTTCAACGTGTATGGTGTCGATGCCTCTTGCGGCCTGTGCGGTGTGACGGCGGGGCCGTTGCATGACGGTGAGGGGCAGGAGCTGTATGTGAGGCTCCCCTTCGTTCGTCAAGATGCTGACAAGGGGTGGCGGCTGGGGGCTGTGACGCGTTTGCTGAAGCGCGCGAGGCAGGGAGGGGACCTCAGGGAGGATGAGCCGTTTGAAGTGGTCGTGGGCCATCATGAGGGCAGGGCGAGACGGTTCCTGCAGTCCCGGCCAATGCCACCTGGCCCCACAGAACCAGGTGAGAAGAAGGCAAGCACACCACGCCACATCGCCTGATAAATCCTACCGCCTCGATTGGCTGTGTTGTGGTGGCAGGTTCGTTCTCTGAGCAGTTCCTCGCCGTCCCTCCCCCGCCGAGGTTTCTGGAGCACGGGAAGCGTCACTCTGCGGGCGCGTCATCGGGACCTCTGGCAGTTGTGGGACCGCTGCAGGCGACTGACGCTCTGACGCACCGGGCCCCCGCCCCACACAGCCTGCACCTCACCCAACACCACCAGTCGTCTCTACCGAATCAGCCGTACCACTCGGCCTCGGGGCGCCTCGGACAGCAGTTGGATGCCGGCTCCCAATCGCATGTTGATCCATCGGCAAGTCAGCCGTGTGTGGGTCAGGGTAGTGCAGCAGCGGCTGCCCAAGACGACAAGCGCAAGCCAGCCTGTGCACAGACGACAGACGACCAGCCCTACCCACCCCCCGCAGACTCACCAGCTCCACCACCAGCAGCACACGGCAACACCAGCACAGCAGGACAGCACGTGTCGTCGGCCCATCACCATCACGAGCCACGCGATCCGAAGAGCAAAGATGTCGGCGGGTCACGTGAGCGCGAGGGGCCTCTTGCACCCTCCCACAGCAGGGAGCGGACGTCAAGCCGCCGGCCGATCCCCTTGGCGGATGTGTTGCTCAACAAGGGCATCCCCGGCCACCGCAAGTACTCGGCTGAGTATGAGGGTGTGCAGTTCAGTGTGGCCGGCGAGGGCGACGGGCTGCCGTATGTGGTGACGGCATGGTGGGGGGAGGGGGGAGGGACCGACCGGCCGCCGGTGTGGGTGCGAGCGGTTGTCGCTCGTGACGATGTGGTGAGGGGATGGGACACGAGTATGCTGAGCGACCTGCTGGTGGCCGTCCGCAACGGCACAGCAGACACTGACGATCGGTTCGAGAGCGTGTCGGATGTCATCGATGGCGTCGAGCGGACCCTCATACAGTGGAAACCTGCAAGTAAGACCGGCGGGGGAGGAAGACACTTGAGGGCATGATGCAGATCGTTGTGTGCGTGCTGTTGTGCGTGCAGGGGAGAGCAGCTTCCCTGGCCGCGCCAACGATGCGCCGCCCGCCGATGCAGCCTACCACTCGTACACGCCCCCTGTCGCTGGTGGGGCGGCTGATGCATCTCACGACGGACCACACGACGACAAATGTACGCACGTTGGATGCGACAAGAGCCGCACTCGAATAATCGACCGGCGCCCATCCACTGACTGTGGCTCTCTGTATTGTTTTTCTCAGGTCTGTCAGCCAAGAAGGCGTCACGCAGGAAGCCTCGTGACGGTCACAAGCCACGATCCACTGCGAGAGCGGGGGAAGTGACGCAGCCGGCACGCCCCACCATCGAGGAGGCCGTCGACCGCAGCCCGTCCCTGGAGCATCGCCTCACACGTCCACTCGGCAGGAGCCCCCCAGCGGATGAGCAGCCCAACACCAGCGAGGGCATGTATCAGTCGAATGTGCGCGGCGTCCACTGGCGTCCTTACGATGGGGTCTGGCAGGTGTCGTGGTACGAGAAGAGCGGTCGCAAGTTCAAGCACTTCTCGGCCAAAGAGCACGGCGTCCACAAAGCAAAGGTATTGACTGACAACAAGATCGCCAGCGGCGCTTGTCAAGCTCTTCTCCTGTGTGTCATCTGCGTCAGGCGTTGGCCGAGCGGCATCGTCAGGAGATGGAGCGCACTGGCCAGGCGTCGATGCAAAAGCGATCGGAGCACCAGAGCGGCGTGAGGGGCGTCCACTACAACAAGGGAGCCAACGCATGGGAAGCCAGCTGGAGTGAGGGCGGCAAGCGAAAGTTCAAGTCCTTCTCCGTCAAAGAGCTGGGCTACGAGGAGGCCAAACAGGCCGCCATATCCCACAGACGTGCCATGGAGCTGAGGCACCACACATCAGAGGGCGAGGCCATGAGGGATGACGGTCAGGGTGGTCGCGACGCTGGCAGTGGTCCCACGCCCCCCCGCTTGTCATCACGAGAGGGCCGTCGAGGCGCCGAGGTGGACATGGGAGGGCTGGAAGGTGGCGGCATGACGGGTGATGCGTTGGCACGTGGCCTGTTACGGCGCTTGCATGAGGAGCAGCCAAATCTATACTCACTCTGCCTCGGCAACGGAGGGTAAGCGAGAACGACTCCCACGAGGAACGGACAGATGCGATAGGGTGTTTCTCCCTTTGTGTCTTGTGTGTGTGTCAGTATCGGCATCACGTGGCGCGCGACGTACGTCTTCGAGAGCTACTTCTGGGACGGCCAGGCTGCAACCAGTGTCGACCCCCGCCAGTTCAGTGCGGGTCAGAACGTCACTTCCCGTGCTGCCATCTTCACGGCCTTCCGACGAGCCGTCGAGTATCGCAATACACTCCACGAGTCACGTCTGGGCGACCAGGCGGTTCTCATCGACCTGTCATGGCTCGAGGAAGCTACGAGGGAGGCAGCAGGGGATGATAACCGACCTCTCGAGCGCCACGGCCGCGGAGCGAGGCGCATGTCCATGCCGCCACCCCTACTGCTTGACGACCGTGACATCCACCCACTCGACGGCCATGACCGCATCCCGCCCCCCATTCAGGCTCAGCGCCGCAGGGGCAGGCCGTCACATAGGGTGGTCGGCTCGGACGGTTATGCGGGCGAGATGCCCATCGATCGACCAGGTCGCGACCAGTCGGGCGGCGGGAGGGACCGGTTTGTGTGGCCCAGGCTGAGTGAAGGGGCTGGCCATGCCCTGGCGGAGCGGCTGGTGAGCGACGCACGACAGCAGGTCGGGAACACCAAGGACAATACCGGCAGGTGGGCCGAAAGCATGGACATTGGAATGAATCAGTCACATTTTCATTTTTTGTTCTATCCAGTGTTGGTCTCGAGTGGCATGCTGAGGAGGCGAGTTTCGTGGCCTATCGACCAGAGGGCGGAGAAGGGCCCGGGCAGCGTGTCTTTCGTGTGTCTGACATCACCTCATCCCGGCTCATTCTGCGTGCCTTCACCCAAGCAGCGCAGCATTGCAACGCCATGGCGGACTCCGGGGCAATCATGATCGACATGCGGCGGATCAACCTGCAACCAGACTCGACTGCTGGTGCGGCGTCCGGGCGGTCGATGCATTATGACAATGGCGCGTCGGATGTGAACGGCATTGGTGATGACGACATGGATCGGCGGGGCGACGTCTCCTCGTCCGACGGACAGCCGAGGCGTAAGGCTGCCAAGGGCAACCAAAGGACCGTTGTCCCGAGGGCTCAGCATCAGTCAGCCGTGAGTGGCGTTTACTGGTCTGAACAGCATCAGGCGTGGATAGCGAAGTGGTACGAGAAGAGCAGCGGCAACGAGGAGCGCAAGACCTTCTATGTCAAGGAGCATGGCTTTGACAAAGCAAAGGTACCGACTTCGCATCGCAGCACCCTGCCTCCATCTCATCCTCTTTTTTTTCTCACGTGTGCGTCAGGCGTTGGCCGAGCAGCATCGTCTCGAGATGGAGCGCAGCGGTCGGGCGGCAATCAAGCAGAGATCTGAGCACCAGAGCGGTGTCAAATGCGTCACCTACAACAAGACCAGTAACTCATGGGAAGCCCGCTGGAAGGCGAACGGCAAAGAGAAGACCAAGTTCTTCTCCGTCAAGCAGCTGGGCTACGAGGAGGCGAAACAGGCTGCCATATCCCACAAGCGTGCCATGGAGCTGAGGCACCACACATCAGAGGGCGAGGCTATGAGGGATGACGACGGGGATGATACGCCAGATCGGCAGGGTCCTTCACCCGATCAGCGTCCTGGTCGCCGCAGCATCAACGTGGCCACGCCATCTGATGCGTCACAATGGCGGCACTCTTCATCGTTACTGTCGTCTGGTGCTGACGGAGGTGATCTCGGTCCCGACCCGCGTCGTCCCCCTCGCCCCCGCCGCAAGCGGCTCGGCGTTGACCCCAAGCGGCCGCGCGACAGGCGGGATCTGACTGGGCTGGGAGGTGAGGAGCTTGCCAGGGCCATGCTCGAGCGACTGATCCAGGAGCAGTCGAGTGACTTCTGCCCGCAAGGGAATGGAGGGTCAGCTAAGCACACCACCAGATGGGGCGAGGAGCGACGCGCATTTCTCCTTTCCTTCATAGGATCGGGATTAGCCTGCACAAGAAGGGCAAGGACAGGTACTACTACATCGCCTACTTCTCCGGCGGCCATTGCACACATCTCGACCGTCAATCCTTCGCCATCAGTGACATCACCTCCCTTGACAGCATCCTTGAGGCTCTGCGCCAAGCCGCCGAGTACCGTAACGCAGTGCACCAGTCACGTCTGGGTGACCAGGCCACGGCCATCGACCTCTCATGGCTCGATCGACAGCAGGGGGGCGGCCGGGAGGGGCCTGAGGGCTCGGTGCGTGACGAGTCGGACGACCGCAGCCCACCCCAGAAGCATCGCCGCAGAGACCCATCCGCCACCAGCAGCCCATCGGCCATCGAGAGGCCATTGAAGCATAGGGGCAGCAACGCGGCCAATGCCAAGGGCAAGATCGTCGGCCGCAAGCCTGCCGAGCATCAGTCTGATGTGAGGGGCGTCTACTGGAATCGGCTTAATAAATGCTGGATTGCATCTTGGTATGAGGCGGGCGGCGACTCCAAGCAGCAGCAGAGGAAGTCCTTCTCCGTCACAAATCGCGGGTTCGACAAAGCAAAGGTACAGAAGGCAAGAAGGAGGAACAGTCCCTTCATCCGCTGCTCTTTGCTTCTGGCTCTATCAGGCGTTGGCCGAGCAGCACCGTCGTGAGATGGAGCGCAGCGGGTGGGCAGTGGTCAAGAACAGACCCAATGCTGACCGCCATGACACCAGCCCACCGCGGCATCCCAGCCGACTCGACCGCAATCTCATGCCTGACATCGAGACCTCCAGTCGGCTGCAGCAGGACCCTCAAGCCACGCTGCCGACGCAGCGCACGGCCGTACAGCTGCATGACGGAGGTGTGCGTGGCAGGCGGCCTGCCACTCCCAATGCCCGGCATGCCAAGCAGCCGCGGCCCCGAAGGGACAATCGCCTTGACCGCAATCCTTCGCCTGACATCGAGGCTCCCATTTGGCTACGGAATGACCCCCCGGCTACGCCGATCCATCGTACGCCCAATCGTGGCCCTCGTGTGACGCCGGTGCAGCAGGGGGACCTCATTCGCCACTTCTACCAGCAGCTGGAGGCACTCGGCAGAGCCCACCCCGATACCCCCCTCTGTCTGCAGTTCAGGAGTGGGTCTGCGCTGACCCAGCTGGCCGTCGAGGTGGTCCTGCCCGGGACGCCAGTGCAGTCGGTGCCCCTCTCAGCGGCCACCAGGGACGCCATGGGGGCGGCCATCGATGCGGCATGGGCATGCCGCCAGCAGGAGATAGACTCCGACGGCACTCAGGATCAGCAGCCCATGACACACGCCCAGCGGATGGCCCTCTGCCGTCTGTATGGTCAAGTGGGTGACAATATTGGGGCGATGTTGGCTGCCGTCCCCTCTCTGAGCTTTGCATCCGTCGAGTCGTTTGTGCGGCATGAGCTGCCGGCCATGGTGGGGCAGCGTGACGGCGAGGACATCAGGGAGGCCGCCAACCGATTCATTCATCAGCTCGGCCAGCAGCACACCACACCACCCACGCCCAAGCGACTCAAGGCGGCAGACGACGAGCAGCTACCTGCTGGCGACGAGCCAGCCCACATCAATGTCACGATGCCACCGCCCCGTCCACCAGTCAATGACCCACACGCACCTGATGCCGGAGATCGGACCACGGCCAATCGCACGGTGGATGGCGAGGGGCGGGGTGGTGCCCGTGGCGACGGCAATGGCGAGGGGGAGGTGATTCCGTTCGATGAGTTGACGAAGGCTCAGCTGGTGGAGCTGCTCAAGGCCGACGCATCACCCGACATGCGACACGTAGCCGACAGAATCATGGTCAGCAACGAGCAACACACATGTGTGAAGTCGGGATGAGAGTGTGTGTTGTCATGTCGGTGTGTGCAGTCGCTTGACATCGGGTCGGCAGTGAGTTTGTTGGACATGTTGGACGACATCGACAGTGTGGCGGCGTGTGAGGACATCGGCCGCGACCTCGGCCTGCCAAAGGGCATTGCACTCGTCATCATATCGCAGCTGCGGCGCTTCCTGCGGTCACTCAAGCGGCGGGGGGCCGTCCGGTGGCCCCGTGGGGATGGTGGGAGGGGTCGTGAGGGAGGCGTGGCTGCGAGTCAGTCGTGGGACTCAGGTCGTCTGGTGTCGGCCATCGAGCATGAGATGGGCATGATGGCGGCCGACAAGAAGGAGCGGCACGGCAACAAACTACAACACGTCATCGACAAAATCAAAGAGGTGACTAAACACGCAACATCTGCCACACGGCACATGAGTTTCGTCCGTGTCTGTGTGTGTCGTGTGCAGTTTGGGATATCCGGCGTGAGCATGTCACTGCTGGTGGAGCCGCCCCAGGACAGCGATGGGTCTGATGAGGGGAAAGTGGAGGCGGCACTGATTGATGCGGCAAGGGAGGCCATCTTTATGGGCATATCTGAGATGGCCTTCGTCAAGTCGTTCATCCGCCGGGCCATCAGCCGGCAGGGCGAATGACACACAGCCAGCAACTTTATGTACTGTACAGCGACAGATCGGTGTCCATACGCACATCGCACTGTCTATTTATCTTTATTTCTGTGGTGAGCGTGTCCACACACGCCTCATGGGATCGTATCGGCCATTAGTCAGGAGTGAGACAGACAGACAGACAGACACCTCTGTGTAGCGATATGAATGTTTTTAGGGCTGTCGGCGGGGGTGAAGGCCATGCTGCTTAGCTTTGCTGGAGTGCGGTGAGATGGGGCGCTGCTAATTCTTTGATATACACTCCCGATGGAGCGTCTGTGGCCGTACTCGTGTGTAGGGTTGTCTGTACAGAAAGGGCCGTGTGCGACAGACTCTGATTGATGCATCTCAGTGAGACGTGACGGACGGGCAGTCTCGTGTGCGCGATAGGTAATCAAGACGACAGACAGAGATGTTTTCGTTACATTTGATGGACACACATGGATGCAGTCAGTCCAAGCAGGAGTCACAGCAGCACGGATGGTCACCACCTCTGCACTGTCTGGCTGTCTGCACAGGCCGGGCCATCCATCCCCTCCACAGAGACATAGCAGTTCCCTCAACCAACCAATAATCATGAGTATGCACACGCACCCCCGCCGCCCGTCCCATGTGATGTGTGTGATATGCTCCATCCATCCCCATCCCCATCCTCCCCCCTCTCAAACGGTTTGTCTGCCCCTCCCCCCCTCTTTCCCTCCCCTCCTGGATCTGCGGCTGGCTGCCTGGCTGCTGGATCGATGAGCTGCACCGCCTCACCGCCACCAGCAGCTGCTAATCTGACACACGTGCACGCACACATTAAGAGTCAACACATTTTTGCCGCAGTCCTCATGTGCCCCACAATCACCCGCTTACCGACCTGTGCCGTTGTCATTATCGTCGATCGTCATTCATCCGCCGCCTCACATGGTAGAAGCCCTTCGCCCAACGAAAAAGTCGACGCCTTCCTCTCGGTATACACAATATGACATTCATGCCTCTTCATCGTCCTCATCTGGGCAGGAATGGATTGACAGCAGCAGACCAGAAGAACCCAATGTGTGTGTGATGCACTCGTGTGTGTATGTGCGCGTGTGTGAGTGTGCCTGGGTACACACCGAAGTTGTGATACAAGGCGTCGTCCCACCGCTGGAGCGGCAGTCGTGTGTCATCTCGATGAAGCAGCTCCATAATGGAGTCCACTATCGCCTGCGACTCATCCTTCAGTTCGAGTGTCTTGACGTGCACCAGTTCGCCGGCCTTGTCGTACGTCTTGTTGTCGTACTTGTAGAAGTGCCAGCGATCGAAGTTGTCCACTGCGCAGCCGTGTCTCAAGGCCTGCTCACACACATAAACACACACACACACATAGAGGAAGAACGCGTCGTCTGTCACCCCTCTGGCGTGGCGCCACCAACCTGCTTCTCGAGGCGCAACCTGAGGGCCTCCTCCGGCTTCACGTCCGAGTCATCGCCGACCAGCACCCACAGCTTCCTCGGGTATTCGGCTATCAGTCGGCCGTCCTTGTCCTTCTCAATCAGGAAGGACACTGAGTCGGCGTCATTGTCTTGGTCATATGGCTTGGCCCGGACACGGCAGTCGGTCTGGAGCTGCACCTGCATGAGCGGCGGCCACACATAGTATAACACCGTCAGCTGATTCTGCTGCTTCAAGTCTGAGTCCAAGTAGCTGCACACACAACACAGAGAAACCAAGCAGGAGGCGCAAAGAAAAGACCATGGTGCTGCCGCGCGTTGTGCAGTTGGTTGGTTGGTTATTGTGTTTAACGAGACTCGTGTCTGTAACCCCGAGGGGATCCTGTCCAGGTCACGCACTAAACTAGCAGCATGCACATGCACAGAAGCATGCACACGGCCTGTCTCCCCATCCCACCCACCCACCCACTCGACACGCACGTGCCACCCTATGATGGTCAGAAAGATCGCTGTCGACACCGGTTGCGATATACGAGAATGACAGCCAGACATAGGCACGACACCCACAGGCTAGTCAGAGAGCTCGACGTCGAGCGCCCACTGATCTAAGACATGCTGTTCGTACAGCAGCGAGGGAAGAGATAATTGACAGATGGCATCCATGCACTCGCTTGTCCAAATCGCCTCCATGAATCTATCCAGATATGTCTATGCACAAAGGGCACGCTCACTCATCCGATGAGAACACCCCAGCCCCGTCCAGGCTAGCAGCCCGCACCAATGCAACAGACAAACGAGCACGCAGCCACCCATGCACCCGCCCTCGCCCCCTATCTGACCACCCCTGCCTCGTCAACAGCTGCTCAGTCAAGCGGGTGAAGAAGTGCTCCGCCTCCCTCCCCCACACCCCATCGACGGTGACGACCAGAGGGGTGAAGGTCATGGACAGGTCCTCGCAGACGCGCACATGCTTGTTCTTCTTTCTGCGCTCGTGCGTCGCCAGGATGGATCGCGTGGGGCGGTTGCCGTAAGAGGGAGCATCAGCGTTAGTAACGCACACGTCGAACGATGCATCCCTCTGGCGGTCCCACACACCTCGAATCACCAGGTCCGTCCTGACCCCCTCCCTCCCCTGCCCATCCCCCTCCTTCAACACCACCTCCTTGTGGACGCTCCCTGCCCCAAAGGCCATCCTGCCGACGTCGCCGATCACGTCCCGCAGCTCGTTGTGCCGCTGTATCATCAGCCCGCCCTTCGCGCAGTCCAGGGCAGGGTGAGGGTGAAGGCGGAACCACACCCTGGGCAGCTGGAGGGGAGGTTGGGTGGGCGGTACCCGTAGCGAACCGCCAGGCCGTCCCGAAAAGCATCGCCGCTGAGGTCGGTCTGATCGCTGCACGACGGCATGGCCGTGAGCCACGCGTGCATCTTGGCCTCCTGCGCGCGCCGAGCAGCTCGTTGGCGTCCTGGGGGAAGGCGGGCGATACCGTCGTCGAAGCGCTCCTTGGCCTGTGCGTACGCCCGCCTCTTCCCCTCGTGAATGGCCGTGTGCATCTGAAGGCGGTGGATGGACGGGTCGAAGGGCTGGTCTGGGTGGGTGC
>CDMY01000366.1:341778-457030 GCA_001179505.1 Vitrella brassicaformis | reverse complement strand
TGCGGCGGGCGGTGAATGGGCAGCAAGTGCAGCTGCTGCGGTTCGACGACGACCTTTTCGGCGCACATGATCTGCTGGCGGCTGTGTGTGTGGTGGAGGAGAGGCCATGGGTGGAGATGGGCGAGGTGATTGAGCTGGCGGGGCAGTGCGGCAACTGTGGGCTGCCTGTGACCCTCAGTAGTGCTGACATCAACACACACGCAAACAAAACGGTGAGCCAACAAACAGACGGGCGGGGAGGGCGGGGGAGGGGGAGAGGGCCTCATTCTCTCTGTGCGTCTGTCTCTGTCGTCCTGTGTGTGTCGTGTAGGCGTATGTGTCGGCTCCCCGTGTGTTGGCGCAGCTCAGGATGGTCGGCCGCCACGTCCACTTCGGCGACGGTGTGACCTTCCAGCTGTTCCAGCACGGTAATCAGGTGCGGGCCATCATCGACCAGCCCGGCTTCGAGCTGGAGGTCGACCCACCCCTCGGTGCCAACCACCCCTACCAACAGCACCGACAGCCGCATGACCCGCCCGTCCGTAACAACATTGCATATCCCTCACCGACTTTTGGCTGGCTGTCGCGGGAGGCTCGGCTCTCCTCGTGTGTGTCGTCGTTTGCCAAGGAACAGATCCTCGACCACTTCCACATGACTCACCCGAGGAACTACACTTACCGTATGATCGACAGGTCAAGAGGGGTATCACTGTGTGCTGGCACTGTCACGACACACACTGTGTGTGTGTCAGGCATGTCGACAACAGCCGGCTGAACACCCTGCTGACACAGTCCCCCCACACACCAGTGGAGGGATGCACCACCACGACATCATGCCGCTCCGTTGGCGGCTGTGCTTATCATCGTCTCGTCCTGACCGACGCTGGCCACTCGTTCGTGGCATGGATCATGATCATAAAGAGCCCCTACATGAACACCGGTCAGTCCAGACGGTACAACAACAGGGGGAGGGAGGGTAAAAAGCACACGCACACCCAGCACTCACACACACCCAGCACTCACTCTCATGCGCCGTCCGCTGCTGTCGTCTCCTGTCATTCGTTCGCAGTGGATGTGTACATCGTGACGACCGAGTCGGCTGTGTCTGGTGTGGGCGGTGCCTTCAAGGACCGCTTCCTGGAGACCACTCGGCTGGCGCGTGTGGTGCTGGGGGCCGTCATCTCAGCCATCCTTTTCGGCCAATAGACAGCTGAGGTATGCATCAAACACGACTGACACGAGCAGCAAATGCGCACACACACGACGACCACAGACAGACAGACAGACAGACAGACAGAGGGAGGGAGGGAGGGAGCAGTTCAATTGCACTCACTGCGGTTGGCCGACCACACACAGGTAAGGTGTTCGTTCGTATTGATGGATTTATGCGTGTAAGTAAAGGTATCTCGACTGACTGGCTGTCCTCTCTCTGTCTCCATGGCTGAGTGAGTGGCTGATCGACTGATTGGGTGGGGTGGTCATGATCGCATTCATCACATTCCATCCCACTCCATCCCACTTCATTGTCATGGGGCCGGTGCTGCCATAGCCTGTGCGTGCAGACGGATGACAGACGGGTTTTAGTCAAGTGGACAGACAGGTCGACGCAAAATGTGATGAATACCTGCTGGCTTGAACGAACCGTCCGTCATGATCCAATCGAACTTGAAGGGAATCTCATCGGCCGGCAGCACTGATGGATAGAAAGGATGAATCAGCTTGCTCCAAATCGGTAGATCTCACATCGGGTTACCGCCTGGAGCCGATACAGCCGCAAATGGCTCTTGCCTTTCAAGGTCGACCCTGCGCAAGCTCAGCTCCCCGAAAGCCATCTCGCCCCTCCCATTCTATGCGGTCTACAGTTACATACTTCAGGAGAGCAATGAACTCGATCATTTCGAGCCCACTTTTTCGGCCATCAGGTGACAGTTGTCGGATTCATCGTAGATGTGTTAACGGCTTGGCGTGATGGCTGACGTGGGTGCTGGTGGGACGATGGCCGCCCAGGAGCATCCCGTTAGCCACTTGTTTGTCGGCAGCCGGGGCCATCTGCCCGACATCGTCACGGTTTCCCGCCTCAGGGCCACATCGCGGCGCATCCGGGCTTCCTTCACCATCGCTGAGCTGCGCAACCGCCTTGCCAACTCACTGAGGCGTGACGGCGATGGCATCAACACCCCACAGCTGCAGCTGGTGCGGTTCGACCCATCGCTGGGGATGGGTGACCTGCTGGCGGCGGTGCGGATAGCCGAGGAGGGCGGGCGGTGGGACGAGACGCGAGAGGTGCTGCAGTGGGCCAGCCAGTGCCGCTACTGCACGCTGCCCGTCACCCTCACCAGTCCTGACATCAACAAACACGCCAACAAGACGGTAAGGCACACACAGAGGGGCGGGAGGGAACAGAGAAGCCTCACTCATTCCCTCCTCTCTCTCTGTCTGTGTGTGTCGTGTAGGCGTATAGATTGTTAGCTCGTGTGTTGGCGCAGCTAATGGTGGTCGGCCGCCACGTCGACTTCGGTGACGGCAGCTGCCTGCAGATCCTCCGCCTTGCCAACCATTGGCGTGGCAACGGTAAGGTGGGGGCCATCAAGGACCAGGCCGGGTTCCGGCTGGACGTCAACCCGAGCCTCCCTCGCGCCCTCCATCTGTATCGGCAGCACCGACTACAGCATGACCCACCAGTGGAAAGAAGCATCTCCCACTATGAAGGCCCCTGGGCGTTGAGCGTTCTCGAGGACACCGATGCGTCATTGTCGTCGTTCGCCAAGGCCATGATCCTCCACCACTTCAGCTGGACTCACCAGATCAATGACACATCATACATACTTCTAAACAGGTATCACACGAATTCCACCAGTGGCCAGAGGGGTGTTTGTGTGATTGTGTGTGTGTGTGTGTGTGTCTGTGTGTGGTTCAGGCGTGTTGGAGGCGGCCGTCTGGATGGCCTCCTCACTCAGTCGCCCCACACACCGGTGGCCGGCTGCACCACCACACTCAGCTGGAACGGTAATGTGCGGACTCTGGTGCTCACCGACGACAGCCACACCTTCGTCGCGTGGGTTTCCATTTTGTGGGAGAACTTCGGCAACGGTGAGACCGACAGACAGGCAGCTCTGCACAATGCCACATGTGTCTTCTCTGTCTGTCATTGTCTGCAGCGAGGGTTCGTGTCTCGACGACTGAGGCGCCTGCGCGTGCGAGCGGTGCCTTCAAGGACCGCTTCCCCGTGACCACTCGGCTGGCCCGTGTGGCGCTGGGGCGTGTGGCGCCGTACGTCTTCGACGGCCAAGTAGAAGACCAGCTGCAGGATGATGACGGTGCGGACAGGGGAAGAGAGGGACACACGCACACACATGGTGGCCATGGATGGATGGATGGCTGGGATTTACTTCTCTATCTGTGTGTGTGGTGTAGATTCCGACGGCCATGGCGGCGGTTGGGATGATATGGATGACGACAGCGACGATGGCACGGACACACACAGATGGATGGAGAATGTGCCTTATCTCTCTCTCTCTCTCTGTCTGTGTGTCTGAGTGTGGTGTGTGCAGATTCGGACGATGGCAGCGGCGGCAAGGGTGATGGTGTAGATGACGGCAGCGGAGAGGGCAGCGAAGGTCACAGCCGCACACTGATTAGAGCCCCCCACGTCGACCTGCCTCACATCATATTTGTGTGTGTGTGTGTGTGTTTGTGTGTGCCTTGGGCAGGTGAGGGTGGCGCAGCTGAGGCACCTACATTGTCATCGGCGGCAGCAGCGGCAGCGGCAGCAGCATCGCCGCAAGCAGTAGCACCTGAGGGAGCCGGGGGCAGCCTGCGGACGACAGCAGTGCGGACGGCATCGCAGCAGCAGGTGGAGGGAGGAGGGACAAGCGAGACGTCGACGCAACAGGTATGAATGCATGGCTGGCTGGCTGGGTATCATGCATTGCATTGCGACCATTGATTCACGTACAGGAAGACAAGTGCGAGCATATGTGCGAGCATATGTATATAGAGCTGAGGAACGTTATCTCCGAAGCCGGGTCGCAAGGTGAGTCGGTCTGTGGCACACTCTCATTGGATGGACAATGGCACCGTCTGTGTATGTGTGTGGCAGAGGCACAGCTGGCTGTGTTGCGCGATCGACTACAGCACTTGACACATCAGGACGACCACCAGCAGGTACACCAGCAGCCACACCGACACAGGCAGGCACAGGTACCAGCCCAGATGGTCTCTCCCTTTTTGTTATGCACAGGCGCCTGTCGGCAGTGCACGCGTGTCTGCACCCGCTGCTGGCGGCCCCTTAGAGAGCTCTCGTGTCGTCAACCTGCCTGTAAGGAAGACGTCTCTTCACACAAATGAGCCACCGATCTGTCTGTCCACTCACTGCGTCTATCCGTGTCGGTCTGTGCCTCACTCAGGTGAGTGCCGCGACGCCCGGCCCGGCACACAACTACCTGATGCCCAACATAGCCAGCCACTTCTACCCACAGCCCCGTCCCATCTTACCCCCCCACCCGTCTCTGTTTGCCGCCCAGCCATCGCCCCCCGCTGCCCCGCCCCACCTCACTGCACTCCCTCACCCTGCTGTCGGGCGGTTTGGGTTTGAATCGGCCAGCCCGCCGTTTGTGCTGACGTCGCCACACCGCCCCGCACCAGCCCCAGCACATCGCGACATGATGATGAACCAGCCATCGCCAGTGCAGCAGTATCACATTCACGCCGGCGCCACGGGCATGCGCCCGATGCCGTCGCCGTCGGCCAACGGGGCTGGGCGGACAGATGGCAGCCGTGCTGCACAAGGGAAGGGCAGCCAGCAGCGAGGCTGAGGCGACTGATTGCACACATAGACTGACTGACTGACTGGTGGGTGGCTGGGTGAGTGAGTGGGTGAGGGCCGACGGACGTAGCAGCTACACATCCATACAAGCGGGGGGCACGTGACTGGCTGTCTGGGATGGCACGTGTGTGTGTGCGGCTGTCTGCGTCGCTTCGTGTGTGTGTGTGTGGATAATATGAAGCAGTGGGCTGTCCGTTTGACCGTTTGTGTCAGGGGTATCGCTGGGTGTGTCGGTAACCGGCACACTCAGAGGAGTGGCGGGGAGGGAGGGGTCAGGAAGGTGACATCTGCTGATGTGCATAGACTCATCAATGCAATGCAATGTAATGCAATGCAATGCAATGCAATGGCCCATACAAAACGCCACACTATCGATACTGCCAAGCGCGCTTTGATCGCCCACGAAACGAAGGAGCCAAGTGCCCCTGGCTAATGACACGAAGCCGCTCCCTCTGTTGAGTGTGTGTGCACTGCTCACACACACACACACACCGGGCCAACCGGTATATGTCGTTTGTCGCACTGACCGATTAGACCGGCATATACCGATTCGCCCAGTCTCTGGCCGAACCCCATTGATTCAGCTGTGTGTGGCAGAGGTATCTGCACACACACGCACACACACACACACATTTGTGTCGCGGAGGCATGCACCGTCACACACACACACACACACATGTATGGGTGCTGCGTGTGTGAGTGTACCTCATGGGGCTTGGGTGGAGTGCCGCAATAGCTAACCTTTCATCATGTCCTCGCCACGCTGACGAGACACACACACACACGCAAGATACACGCCACGAGGTGTCTGTCTGTCTGTCGGCCGTGGCTGCAGTGGCCGAGCCGTCGTCTTCGTCGACTCTGACGCCCGAGGTTGAATCTCGCCCCTCCAAGCTGAAGGAAGGCGAGATGCACTTGCATGACATCGACTGGATTCACATCAGCTACACCTTCAAGGTCACTTCCTCGGTGGCGGCAGACGACGGCTATGCGTATGTGACCCTCGCGGAGATGTTGCAACATCGGCCGGCTGCTGCACAAGCCGAGAAGCGTCGAGCTGTTGGGTGGGCAAGCAGGAGTGAAGGAGTCACACATACATACATACATATGCGACTAAAGGTTTGTCACATCCATCCATTGGTTATGACTCATCGGCTGCTCATGCATTGCATTGTGTCCTGAGCATTGACACTGCTCGACTGCAGGACACACACGAAACAGAGAGAGGTCAGTCATTGACTGACACGTGTCACAGACAGACAGACAGACAGACAGACAGAGAAGTGAGACATGCATGCATTGGTCTGTCTGTGTGTTTGTGTGTGGGTTGGTTCTGCTCACACTGAGTCTGTGTGTCGATGGACTTGGGCGTGTCGATGTGCGTGTTGAGGTTGACGGGACTGGACTGGGGCTGGCTGGCTGGGCTGCTTGAGAAAGTTACGATCGGGATATAAAGATGTAGGCAACGATTCATCTTCTTGCCACAAAGACAGACAGGCAGACGGACAGACATGAGACTTCTGAGAAGTGTGCATTCAAGTTCGTGGTCGTGTGTGTGTGTGTGTGTGTGTTTTGTTCGTGGTCGCCCTCACCGGCCTCTGTGTGTTGTTCGGGATGGCAGCAAGCGACGCCGTGCTGCCGAAGGGCCGCTCGGCACTCCCCCAGTCGACACAGGTGTGGCATGCACGGAGGCAAACAACACGGGACACACACACACACGCATCGATGAAAGCGTGTTTGTGTCTGTATGCTGATGGTGCGGACCGTGCAGTCGTAACGTACCTGAGGCGGCGGTGCTGGTCCAGCAGCAGCAGCACTAGGAGACGATGGCGTCAGCCCAGGGGGCCGGGAGGGCTGCTGCACGTCCGTCTGCGAGCCAAGAGGACCCCACACGGTACGAGGAGCCGATGCGCCTGCCGCAGAAGTATTGTCCACACCCCCCTGCATGCACAGACAGACGCATACACGCAGACAGACAAAGACGATGGGTGCGCATCGGTATACGGTTGCGTACCTGAGCAGCTCTCATGTGATGGTCTGTCGCGCCCCGCTCCACCCCGCTCCACAGTACCCTCAGTCGACCCGTTGGCACCGCCCAGCGGCATTGCAGGTGCCGGCCCACCCAACACGCGCATCGCCGAGCTGCCACCACTGGGCTGTCCTGCGTGGAGGGGAGGAGGCCGTGTGGGAACAGAGGGATGGGGGTGCTGGGAGAGCGACAGCACAGACGATGGAGCAGATGGAGCGCCAGGGGCGGCCGAGGGTCTGCCGACGTCAACACGGGAACTAGACACACGCGACGCCTACAGCCATCCATGAGCCCATCCGTCAACACATACACGCCATGAACGAGTGGGTGCACGCCTTGTCTGTTTGGCTTCGTGATACGTACATCTTCGCTACTTGATGGTGACGCTGCCGCGGCTGCAGCGGCACTGGTGGGGACGCCGACAGTGATGATCTGTCAAACAAGACACATACATATGCATATACGTTCAGACATCCAGCCATCGACAGACAGGCAGGGTTTTTCTCACCTTTTCGAATGTCGCGGCGCCTGATGTCTCGGCAGGCCGGGGGTCCAACATCTGCACACACACACACACACACACACAAACACGCAGAGAGAGAGAGAGAGAGAGACCAACAATTGTGGCACCGGCCTACCGCCCGTGTGCGTACAGTACCTTGGCCCAGTCGTCCTTCTCCTTGGCGCTCTGGCCGTCTTGGGAGCCACTCGGAGAGGCAGCGGTCACGATCTGTCACACCATCAGACACACACACCCAGCCAGAGGCGCATATAAAGGTGCGTTGTGTAACGTGTTGCTCTACCTTCTGGAATGGCACGCCGCTCCCGGTGTCCTCTGCAGCAGGCGTGACAGCGAACATCTGGACCGCAGGCAGGAGAGACACACACACAGACCAATCCACCGCTCATTCAGGCATGTCAGCTCCTCTAGAGATGCACCCCATCCCGGAGTGTGTGTATGTCCACCTACCTCCTGCACGTCTGCCTCGTCCTTTGATGACAGCTGGAGGCGATCATCTCCCTCAAGCGCTATGAAGGGTCCCCCATCAAGGCCACCTTGTCAATGTCGTGGTGGTTGATGTGGAGCAGCGCCTTCTCCAGGGGCAGCAGAAGTTCGCTGAGGCTGCACCGCTGCTCGGGGAGGGGCTGGAGGGCCTTCGTCGACACGTCCATCATCACACCCACGACGTATGTGCCGATGGCCATGAGCGATGGAGAGACGCCTGGGGCTGCACTGTCGTCCAGCCGGACGGCGGCGTCCTGCAGCTGGGGGAGCGTGTGCCGCCACGCGAGCAGCCGCTCCTTGCCGTACAGCACCTCATCCTCTTTGCCGTTGAGATGGATGCCCGCAGCCGTGGCCAGGCTCAGGAGCAAGTCTGTCCTACAGGAGAGTGAGTGCTGCAGGGCGGGGCCGGCTTCAAAGACGACCATGGCCTCGCCGTCCACCACCATTTCCACCCGCTGTCCGTCGACGCACACGACGTATCCCCCCGCCGCCCACTCGTCCAGGACCGTGTCGAGCCGCCGATACAGGTTCTGGTAGCGGCTCGCGGTGGGTGGGTCAGACCCGGCCAGCCCCCGCCCCTCCCTCCGCCACTGCTCGACGACGAAGACCCCCACCTCGGGAGCCTCCTCCAGCGGCTTGCCCTAGGGCTTGCCCATGGGTATCTGGCCGATGCGCCTCTCCTCGCCGAGGTCGAACGGCACAAAGGCAAACAGGCGTCACTGTTGCTGTCACGGCCGAGGGCGTCTGGGAGGCTGAGGCCGGAGGGGTATTTGTCCTGCAGGTACCGGCGAACGGTGCCGGGCGAGTTGAGCAGAATGGTGTTGGCGGCACACGCTGCATCGCAGTGGCACATTCTGGAACAGACGCAGTCGACAGCAAAAGGTTGCTGTTCAATGCATCAAAAAAATTCGTCCCGTCCCTTGTCCCGTCCCGTCCGCTGAATTCTCGACGTCAATGCCCCCCAGTCTCGCGATCGCCCAGGAGGTCAAACCATGACTTCCAGGCCACTTGTGTCAAAATCTGTCAGTTTGCGCTGTCGTGACTCAAAAGTCTCGTCTGTTACGGACTTTTGTCCCTGTTTGTATGCACATCCATTCCAAGATCCATTCTTCGCATCGATTTGTCATGAAGAGGGCATCCAGCTCGTGTCTCAGAAACAACCTCCGTGTGTTGGCTGCGCTTCGCTTCGCGTGCTGGTGTTTCGTCGACTTATGCTGCTTCAGCCATCAGGGTCTAGCTATCGCCTGGCTCTTATGTATATATGTGTCTTTTGTTCTTTTGTTTCGGTTCGTCCACCCATCCCACCACACCCCACTCCACCCAACTGACGCACGCGAGGCCCCCTAGACACCCTTAATTCGCCAGCCAGCCACACACACACTACACAGACGCACGCGAAGAGACATGGACAGGCAGACAGCTGCACACAGTCGTCCAAAGATGCGTGACCCATGCCCGCTAGCCAATCCATCCCAAGAATGAGCCCGGGCTGCATATCTAAGAAAAGGTGCCTTCGTCTTATCGTCTTATCTCAAAATAGCTGCATGCCTGCCTGTCTTGCCGCCCTCGCTCTCCGGGCGACCGTGCTCTCTCTCCTCTTTACATCTACGCCCTCGAGTTCATTCCTGTGGGCTGCCTGCCTGTCTGTCTGTCTCCCTGTCTATCTTTGGTCGATGGCCGGGTGGTGGATACCGGACCTGCAGAAAAGACAGCCAGCCAGGCATAGGCTGCAGGCATTCACACATGCATCCATTCAGGTGAGAAACCCACAAGGCAGGCATTGCAGGCATGGAAAGGCTTCTGCTGGCATGGCAGCTGGCTACAATCTCATGCCAAACGGCAATCCTTCACTAATCTCATCACACATACAGAGAGAGAGAGAGAGAGATCACATCCAAGAGAGAGCACATCCATGCCGTCCCCAAAAACGGACGCACGCGATGTGATGTGGTGTGGTGGTCATCCCATGCGATGTGGCTGTGGCTTCCTGCCCTCCCCTCCCCTCCCCCTCCCTCCCGTCCTCCTTCAGGCGCCCCCCAACTCACTCAGCCACTATCGACACCCATCACACACAGCCATCCCTCTCTTTCTGCCTGCACACAAGCACCCGTCTCCCATCTAACGATACCAACCCACCCCCTCCCTCCCTCTGTGTGTTTCGTACTGGCTATCTACTCTTCGCCCTTCTCCTCTCCGGGCGGGCTACCGGGGGCGCTGCTGCCCTCTGACAGCGGCGGGGTGGGCTCCGCACGCGTCGGGCTCGTTGGCGCCAGAGTGTGGCCCTTGGCCTCCGTCACGGGCAGGGCGCTCTCGCTCAGCTGGGGTGTGTGTGGTCCCGAGTTGGTCTTGGTGATGCACGCCGAGTAGGAGATGGGCGGCGGGGCGCGGGGGCGGGTGGACGATTTGAGTGGCGAGGGGAGGGTGGGGGTCACCATGGACCGCCCGCCACCCCTGCTGTCACGGTCATCCTTAGACGACTTGCCGCCGTTGCCCCCAGGCTGCTTCACCGCGAACGACACCCTGATAACGAAGACAAAGGGCATATGGCCGGCCATTGCGTGTGGGCCAAGATCTTTTCATGTGTCTTCTGTGTGTGTGTGCTCTGTTTACTTTTTCGGCCCGCCGCCCTGCTGTGCCACCTGCACCCATGAGCGGCCCCTGTGTCCTCCCGCCTCCCGCAGCAGCATCGCCTGGTCGTCATGCTCGCCGTCGCCCTGTGTGTTGTTGGTGCGCTTGACGTACGATCGGCAGATCATCTCGTGTGAGAAGGGGAATGGGTGTGCGTCGTGGGAGAAGGGGCACGGCTGCTGCTGCTGCTGCTGCTGGGGGGATGAGTGCTGCTGCTTCTTGTAGTCCATCACCTACACACACGCACGACACACACATTGAGAGAACGTGTGAAGGTGTGGGAGTATCTATTCCACTCATGGACCCATAGATAGATGGATGGATGGATGGATGGGCGTACCATCTGTTTGAACTGCATGCATTCCCCGGTGTCTACGTGCGAGTGCTTGCTGGCCTCCTGGCACACATCGCTACAGAAACGCACGAAACGGCAACCCCCACACACCTACCACCACACACGCCCAACACATCCACCGGGGAATGCATGCAGTTCAAACAGATGGTACGCACGCACCCCTCTCCATCCATCCATCCATCCCGTCCCCACCAGCCATCCCATATCCCTCCCGCCTTACTATGAGGCGCTCGCCGAGGTCGGCCTCCTTAACGCGGCACCGACGGCAGAAGAACTTGCTGCTCAGGCCGCCATTGGGGGGCGACCCGCCGCGGGGGTTGCTGTTGCTGTTGCTGTTGATGTTGCGGCCGTTGTGTGATGCGGAGAGGGAGACGGGTGAGCCGCCGCCCTCCTGGCCGTCACTGAGGGACAGCAGGGGTGAGGGCGGCGGGGGCGCCTCATCGCTACTGGCATCCGCCTGCTGGTGCAACATACGCAACAACGAACGACCTGATGGCCAACACCCAGACAGACAGACAGACAGAACACAGGCGATGCACGGCCATCAGTCACGGTTCTCTCTGGCTCATTCCGCTTGTCCTTACCCTTGCCTCCGTCGCCCTGTCCCGCCTGCACACATGGGGTCTTGTCCTCGTGACCGCTGCCCGTCGACCCTACGCCGCTCCCACCCCTTCCCCCTCCCCCACCCCCGCCATGTCCCCCGTGGCCATGTCCGCCGCCCCGCATGAGTATATCGCTAAATGAGGGCCCCTGGAAGGGGTGCCACGGCTTGGCTCGGGGGTTGAGCGTCGAATGCACCACACCCGATTGCTGCTGCTGCTGCTGCTGCTGGCCGTGGGTGTAGTGGTTCTGTGCGTGGTGCTGGGGTGTGTAGCGTCCCTGGCCGAGGGACTCCGATGGGGTGGGCTGCTGCTGGTGGTTGTGGTGCTCGTGGGGGTAAGGGTAGGTGGATGTGGTGGTGGTCTGTGGCTGCTGTTGTGCGTTGAGGGAGGAGTGGAACTCGTGGCCGGTGAGGCGCTTGCCTAGGCATCGGTCGGGGAACCACCCGCAGTTGCCGTTGCTCAACCTGGGCAAGGAGGAAAAGAAGAAGCGATGGATGGATGGATGGATGGGTGGTGTTGGTGTGTCCCGTTTCGGTGTGTTTTGTGGAGGGAGGGAAGCTTACTCGCCGTATGTCCATCCGGATGGGTCGCGTAGGAACACCTGGACCGCATCGCCCTTCTTGACCGTCAGCTGCATACCGTCGCCCTTATCAGCCTGATACAACACCACACAAAGAACACCACACATCAGCATAACAACACGCCACACACCCCTCCCCCTTTGGTCAGGCTCTCACTTTGTAGCTAGCGTTGACGAGTCGGTACTCGGCCTGTTTGGGTGGTGCCATTTCCTGCGGTCGCTCCTCCTCGGGCCGCTCGCTATTCATCGACACACCGTCATCGCCACCACACCCACTCAGGGCACCACCCCCCGCACCCCCGCAGTGCACCTCCTGCCGATGGCCGCCATGGTCACCCACGACATAACCCCCGGCACCATGGCAACCACCGCTGCTGCTACCGCTGCTACTGCTGGACGAACTCGCGACGGGGCTCTGAATCTGAACCACCTGTGGATGGATGAAAACACGTGTGGCTGTTGGCGTGTTAGGGGGAGATCATTTACCTGTTGGTGAGCCTGTTGTTGCTGTGCGGTGATGCCCGTGTCCGTATCGGCGTCAGGGTATGGGGCGGGCGAGGACGATGGTGAGTATGCGGCAGCCACGGCGGCCGCCTGCTGGTGCAGCTTCTCAGCGGCCACATCCACACTGGCCATATCCACCTCTACCGTCAACAAATCACCTGCACATGGCACCACAAACCACACCACACACAGGCCAACCACAAAAACACGAAAATGGATGGATGGATGGATCTGAATGCATTCCCCCGCCCTGTTTGGCGTACCTCCCTGTATGAGCGCCATGCTGTCGATAAGGGCGCCCTCACAGAAGTAACGCAGCGAACTGACGGCAGGAAACACACACCCACACCACACACGACCATTCGCGAGGATGAAAACCGTCAGAATCCGTAGATCTGGCCTCGATTTGTCCCCTCCCGTCCTCCCCAGCCCTCACCTGAGCACGGCATCGTCATCGGCACCCGCCAGCTCCAGGCGGGCGAGGGTCTGTCGTTTGAGCTCCTCCCAGTCCTTGGGCAGCAGGAGCCACCGCGGCGGACCCCCACCTGACAACTGAAGCTTTATGCGACCCGCCATACCGCCGAGGAGCGATGGAAAGGCTTCTAGCTACTTTAGCGCGGCTGGGATCTTTCGAGCTCGCAATTCCCCTTTCAGTCCCCTTCCCGCCTTTTTTGGCGGACGATGGGGATCAAGAACCTTCTGGTAAGGCTCGGTTGTAGTGCACAATGCGGAGATGCCACCTTTTGATCCATTGCTTTCCGTTCCTCCTCTCCCTCCTCTCTGTCAGCAATTTCTGAAGCCGGTGGTGCAGAAGGCCTCCATAGACAAGTGAGCAAACGCTAAGAAACGGCCGCCGTGATGGTGTGGTGCGTTGTGTGCCATCCGTTTGCAATGCCGGTGGTGTGGTGCATCTGTTCATGTGTGTCAGCTTCAGCGGATGTCGCGTGGGCGTGGACGCCATGTGCTGGATGCACAGAGGGGCGTGCGCATGTGCGTATGAGCTGGCCACGGGGCAGGATACAGACAAGTGAGGCCGATATCACACGCAGGGACTGCATTTGCAATGGCGCTTTGTTGTCGTCTTGTCGTATGCAACGGTTTTCAGGTTCATCCGGTTCTTTTTGCGCATGGTGACTTTGCTCCTCAACTGTGACATCAGCCCCGTCATCGGTCAGTGGCCGACCTGACAGAAATCAAGGAAAGAGGAACCATCCATATGTGTGTGTGTGTGTGTGTTCTGGTGCAGTGTTTGATGGCGATTCCCTACCAGCCAAGGCCAAGGAGGATGAGGACAGACACAAGTGAGCGAAGGGGGAAGATACACCCCACACCCAGGGCAGGAGCACCTGTTGTGGATGCATTCGTGTGTGTGTGTGTGTGTAGGCGTCGTAAGGATGCGCAGCAGGAGGTGGATCGCTTGCGCAAGGCGGGCAAGACGGCCGACGACAAGGAGATGCAGAGCAAAGCCATGCAGGCCATCTCCGTCACTGGAGACATGGTACGCCCTTCGACAACGACATCAATCCGACCAGCCATTCGTCCCACATGGCCATGCATGTGGTCAGATCGACCGTGTGATAGAGGCGCTTCGTCTGCTGCCCAAGCACACGAGTGGCGGCAAGACTGTAGGGGTGGAGGTGCTGGTGGCGCCATACGAGGCCGACGCCGAGCTGGCCTTTCTCGCCAGAATCGGATACGTGGTCCGTCATCTTGGCACCGCATACACGTGTGCACGTGTCGTGCTGTGTTGTCTTTGTGTGCAGGAGGTTGTCATCTCAGAGGACTCCGACCTGCTCGCATACGGCTGCCCCAAAGTCCTCTACAAGTAAGCGCGGCCGACCAGCAGACACATGTCGACTACCTGTACTGCCGTGTGGATGGGCGTAGGTTGGACAAGTGGGGCAACGGTGACCTGGTGGATCTGTCTGCGATCGCCGACCTGCCCGACGATGGCAAGGCCGCCAGAAAGGGCAAGGCGGGGGCGGGGGAGGGGGAGGGGGTGGGTGAGTCGTCAACGTCGCCCATGGAGGTGGACGAGGGGGACGACAGCGACCAGGGCGATAGATGGGTGAGCTGGTGTGGTGGGGTGTGTGGGTGTGTGTGGGTACCTTCAGTATGTATGTGTGAATGGATGTGTGTGTGTGTGTGTGTGTGCAGGGTGCCTTGTCGTCGTTGCGGCGGTGGTCGCATCAGAGGTTTGTGGAGTTCTGCATACTCTGCGGCTGCGACTACACATCAGACATCAACATACAGGTTGGCGCGTGCAAGGTTAAGAAATGGAGAGAAGCTCCTGCACGTGCTATTGCCCACACAGGGGTTTGGCATCAAGACGGCCTTCGAGCAGATCCGCCAGCGAAAGACCATAAAAAGGGTCAAAACACGCAACACATAGCACAACTCACCCAATCAGACGTGTGCATTCACGTCTGTGTCTATGTGTCTGTGTTTGTTTGCGTCAGGTGTACGAGTTCATGCGTATCAACCGCAAGTGGAAGGACAAGCTGCCCGAGAAAAAGGCCGACTTCTTCAACCCGACCAACAGGGCCATGGCCGTCTTCCTCAACCACATCGTCTACCACCCACAGCAGAAGTGCATGACCTCCATCGCTACCTCGCTCAAGACGCAGCCAGAGCTGCCGCAGGACGTATACCAGCAAAGAGGGAGGGGAGACACGGATGGGTGGATGGATGGATGGATGCCAACTTGTGTGTGTGTGTGTGTGTGTGTGTGCAGATGGATATGAGTGCAGTGGTAGGGACGGCGATTGATGACCCCGTAGAGGTGCATCAGCTCGTGTCGGGCCGCATCAACCCAAGAACCAAGAAAGCACGGGCCACCGACACCGTAAGTGCAAGCAGGCACACAAACCTCCATCAGCACCATTCCCCGACCATCTCCCGTCCTCTTTTGTTCGATCAGTTGTCTGCGTCTGAGCGTCAGCTGTTGAAGACCTTCATAGCCAACCTAGACAAGGCTTACCGCAGCGGTGCCGGCACCGACTACCCCGCACCCTCACACCCACCACCAGCATTCTCGCAGCCCCCGCCCCAGCCCGCCCCCAAAGAAAAACTGGCCTTCGTCTTCACCAAACCAGGTGAGGCGGCCCAGGAGCCCGTGCAGCAGAAGCCGGCGGAGACTGAGCCGTCGCCGGCCCCTGTAGCCAATCGCAGGCGGCACAAGACATCGCTTGACGAGCTCCTGGAGATGATAGAGTGAGCTGCCATGCACACGCTCTTGTGGCATTCCACTGACGCTGCCGGTGTCTCTGTGTGACATGTGTGCAGCGTTGAGGACCCACTGATTGAGGAGAAGGCGGAAGAAGGGGCGCCTGACCAAGACCAAGACCAGCACCAGCAGCACCAGGAAGCGGCACCCCGGGCACCACCACCCCCAGAGCAGCAGCAACAGTCGGCCCCGCTCCCCGGTCCGCCCCCCAAGCCCAACCCATTCAGCCTGGCCAACAGGCGCGTGCAGTCCCACCAGAGGCACCAGAGCGCCGCCAAACACGCAAAGGCCACCAAGCTCTCTCCCATCATCACCATCACCACTCCTTCGGACGACGGCGGCAGTGACGAGCGCGAGGAGGCCACGAGAGAGGAAACAGGCCATGGCGATGGCAATGGGGGCCCAGGGGACAAAGGCAAGAAGGGGGTGGTCGAGGGGTTCCGAATGCGGCTATCGAGCCCTGGTGATAGTGGCGACGAGCCGAGAAGGCGTGCTCTCGGGGGTGGTGGCCAGAAGCGGCCAGCACAGGGGGGCCTGGCTGGTTTCCTGGCGCAGAAGCCGAAGACGAGCGCCCCCGCGATGCTGGCCCGGCCCACACCAGCGGAGAGCGCGTCAGTAGAGGAGCGGCTGCAGAAGGAGAGGAGTTTGCACAACAAGAACCCCTATGCTGGGCTGGGGGCGGTGGTGAGGGAGGGGGGATGGAAGCGGGGCGGCGGGGGTGGCAAGGGGGGGAAGAAGAATGGGGAGGAGGGGATTGCCGCCAACGCGTTGACCAACTTTGGCTTCACTAGAAGTGTGCAGAGCAAGAAGAAGTGATACATCGATGGCAGATGAGAGGGGAATGCGTGTGGGGCGGGGCCGTTTTGCCTCGATGCGTTGATGGATGCATTAATGGGTGTATTGTATGTGTGGCGCGTGTTGGGTGGGTGGGTGATGGACACCTGAACTCGTGTGTATCCTTCAGTCCATCGATCCAATCCGTTCACCGATGCAGCACCCAGTCCCGCCCATCAATCCGTCTGTTCCACAGTTCCAGGCCCTCAACGACGCACACGCTCACGATGTGTAGGACACATTACTGCCACCCCATACCCACACTCACACCCAAAGCCACACTCGAGAGAGCCGCCAGGATTTGGCCCAAAAAACACGGAAGGCCAAGAAACGCACGAGGGAGGGAGGGAGGGGGGAGCGTGTCGGCGGCCAGCTACGCGACTAGCGCAACTCACATAGGAGCAAGCACTCGACTCGAGCGGGTGGGAAAGCAGCAGGTACACAACAAATACAGTACAGGCGTCCTTTCTCCCATCCAGATTCGATGACACGAAAAAGATGTGCTCATTCACACATAACGTGAACCCACCCCACATGAAGCACACACGGCCTTTTCTCCCTCCCATTTGGCTTCAACTTGCTTCAGCGATCGAGTTGGCGTCCTCGGAGGAGGCGCCGGTCGCATGTCAGTCTCAGGAAGAAATTGCCGTCATAGTCGAGGTCCTCATCCAATGTTGCCACCTGCATGTCCAAATCCTCTCCCTCGCACTCCTTGATATCGTCGCCGTAGCCGCGCCACCGCGCGCCGCTGACGGTGGTGTGCGCGTACCAGTAGATCTCCCACTCGCCATCCACTTGGAAGGGGAAGTACCCCTTGTCGTCATCGGGACTGACACTATACCAGTCACTGCAGACCCAGTCGCCGGACCTCGGCTTGTAGTGGACGATAATCCTGAGGGGCTCGTCGCATTTGTTGAGGACGCCGATTTTTTTCCACTGCACACACAGCACACAAAGGTGGATTCACACAGCTGTGTCCACAGATCCGCGTGGATGATACCGTGACAAGCGTGATCTCCACGGTGCCAGATATGGAGCAGCTACTCGGTGTGTCGGCACTTCTCCTGGTCGTGGTTGGCTCGGGGTCCCCCACAACCTCCACAGACTCGAGGCGCCATCCGCCCCCCCACTCCCTTGCACGCTCACGGCCTATTGCCTCGCCCTTCTCGATGAGGGCCGACTTGTCACACCTCCTGACGCCCTCGTGTGAAACGGTTTCTCTGAAGACTTGCTCATCCGACTGCAGACGGCGACTCCCGCCGTCCTCGCCATCAGCAACCTGCACACTCTCACATACACATACACACAGTGTCACCAATAAGAAGATGTGTCAGCAACTAAGAATGCCCACGCTGTTATCGAGAGGAGTGGCATCGAGATCTGCCTCGGGCATCGACACCGACTGCACACACACATTCACAACAGCAGATGAAGAGAGAACCGACACACAGTGACAGGCAGCCTCCCTACCGTCTCGTTGGTGGTGGCATCAGCAGCTGACGGGTTGGCCGCAGTAGCCGTCGTGTTGGTGTTGGAGGAGGCAGTACCGCACACAGCAGCGAGGCCGACAACGCACAGGAAGATCTCAAGCTTCATCGAGAGATAGTTTTCTCGGAGAGAAAGGGGCTGATCTAGGTTGAGTAGAAGCAGATCTTCTGGCGCAATAGCATTCGGACGCCCTGGGAAAGACCCAAACCCTCGGGGATGCGCCAACTTGAAGCTCGCAGCGGAGGAGGCTTTCCAGAAGCTTGCCGCTTGTGAGAGAGCGACCCTGTCAGTCCAACAGGAAGGCCAGCGCCACGGCAGGTGCGTCACCGTGCCCCCTTGTGCCACACCAGATGGGTCAAGAGCGCCCTTTCTCTCTGTGCAGGTGCATCGTTTGTCCTCAGGGGCATCTTACTTGACGGCGCCTGACCACTTCGGCCAGTCGGCAGCGGCCCAGCGATGAAGTTTGGGGTCAACATGTTTCGAGGGTATCTGGGCATCGCATCGAACACATCGCCTGAATGGTCAGTCGCACAGACACATGTACAACAAGACCACACACCAGTGCAAACGGTGTGCATGTTTGGTGTAACAGGCTGGAGAAGACTCTGGCGCAGGGTACCAGGGGGTGAGGGCCTACCTGACGAGCCGCCACATTCCCGTTATCTCGGCCCGCAGCCATGCCGAGGCGACCGGCCGAGGCGACCTCCACCCGGGCAAATGGAAGGTATGCAGGAGGCCCACACACAGGGACGCGTCGAATGGAATCAGGGCAATCCTGTCTGTCTGTCCGTGTGTGCGTGTGTGCAGCGTGGCTGCTTTGCGACTCTGTTCCAGGCGTTGCGTCAGAAGGGGGTCGGTGTGTCGTGTGTGTGGTCGTTCGGGGACAAGGACCACGACACGTCGGCACTTGAGGCCAACCGACGGTAAGGCATCACACGACACACATGCACAACACCCACATGTGTCCGTCTTTGTTATGTATGCCTGCAGGTCTGTAAGGTCAAGATGCTCGAAGGGCCATCTGAGAGACAGCTGATGATGGTATGGGGGAATCGGTGCCAACAGCACAGCACAAACCTATATGTGCGTGTGGGTGTAGGAGCATGAGGAGCTCGGGCACCATTTGGACACGCTGGCGAAGGAACCGTGGGAGAACTTCACCATGGTACGCACCCGCACCCCCCTTCAGTCATGAGTGTCGGTCGGGCGGGTCATTCGTTCGTATATATGCGGTCCCTTTATGTTGACAGAGCGACCAGACGAGGTACTCGCAATCCCGGCAGAAGACCGTGCTGCAGCTGCACGCCGACACAAACTGCCCCAAGGACATGCACGTATGTGGCGGACATATCACACCATACCGACCGCTTCCCATTCATCTGTGTGCCCGTGTGTCTGGCTGTGTGTGTGTCTGTGTGTGTCTGTCTGGATCTCCCTCTCAGGTTTTGGCCAAGGGACTCGGACTACCTGGAGAAAAGGCCCATCCCACACTGTTCCCCGACCGCCAATGCCGCTGACGTACTGCGCCGGGTGTCACTGTGGTCGAGCCCATCGCTCGCCAAGGATGCTGCCGTCTCTCGCACACTCCCCGCCCCCCACACAAGGCCCACGGGCAACAGCCCCCCACCCGTAGCCACGCTCAAGCACACACACGACCAAGATGACCTGACGGGCAGAAAGAGGCCGCTGTCGGGGGCCTCCGTCCGACGAGACACGGCGAAGCAGCCGCCCGTCAAGAAGTCTCGGACGGCCCTGCTGACGCTAGAGGCGATGCAGGGCCTCAGGAGCTATCTGCTGCACTGGCAGGGGCAGATTTTTGGCTACAGACGTTTGTCGTTCCCGAAGAGGCGGCTCAACGCGAGAGCGCGGCGCGTTGGACGGGCGCGCCGGGCCGCCTGACTGAGTGACTCAAGTGGGGTTGAGAGGGGATGGGAGGGAGAGGGGGACAGGGAGTCAGCTGTGCGTGGGTGTATTGCGTATGTGTTGTATGAATGGATGTCAGCTCAAGGGAAAAGGGGCCTGCGTGTGTGTGTGAGGTGAGGGACTGAGTGGCTGGCTCGACAGATTTGTGTCTTCAGTTGTGACATTCGCTATCGCTGAAGGCCTCGTGTGCGTGCAAGTGCATTCTTCAATCGGTCCACCACACGAGGCCGCACACCCATAAAGTGTCTCTTTCAATCCTTAAGACACGCACACTCGCCACACATGAAGGCAGCCACTCGTCAATTACATTACACGCAGATGCGCTTCATCAAATTCGGCCCACCCCACACCCACACCCACACATCCACACACAGAAGAGACACGCTTGTCTGTCTGTTCCATCCCTTCGAATACTCTGCATCCCTTCGAATACTCTGCCTCACCACGGACACACAGATCGAGGTGTATCAACTGCGACAGCGACCATACATCCACACATCCACACAGGTGGCCATGCGAGGGGAGCCGCCAGGATTCGGTCAAAACAGGTCAAACGAAGAGAGAGAGGCGAGAGGAGGGAGGACGCAAACAGCGACCAACTCATACACACAAACCACCAATCAGGCAGTCGAGTAGATAAAAGAGGGGTAGGTACGAAACCTAGTACGAAACGCAGCTGTCTCATCCACATCGGATGACACCGCCCGACATGCCGCACCCCACACGCAGCACACACTTCCCCCGCTCCGACGTACACTCAAACAGGTAAGCGAGCAAACGAGCACGCAAATGAGCACTCGAGCAGGCAGAAGAGGAGTAGGCAGACAGACAGACAGACAGACAGGCAGCCGATGACCCAGACACCCATGAAGTGCCTGAGCTAATCCGTAAACCATGCAGCCACTGCTCAAGTGAGTGCCACCATTCATCCATCCACACGCACGCATGCACCACATACATGTCGGGCTTCATCAAATGCGACACAAAGTGTGCACACGAGAGCAAACCGTATGCTACTCAACGTACCAACTCCTCACACGGACTGCCACTACACACATGACTGACCACACACACACACACCCATGCACTCAGGCCCCCTTCCGATTGAGCAAACAAGACACCGAAACCGAGGGGGGCCACCATGTAGAGAGCAAGCGGTCTGTTACCCATGTGTAGCACACCCACCCACCCACGCACAGACCCCCTCGACAGAGGGGCGCCAGGTAACAAAACAGCATGTACATCAACACAATGACCCACCCCGCATCAGCACTCAATCTTCATCGTCGGCTGTCACCCCCCGGAGGCGACGGTCGCAGGGGGGTATAGAGATGCGCCAATTCCCATCTGTGTCCAGGTCGCCTTTGTCCTTGGTCCTCATCTTCAGATCGCGCCCGTCACACTCTCTTGGAGAAGCATCGGGATCTGAAATTTTCTTGCTGCTGACGGTGCTCTCCGCGTACCAGTAGATGCGGCTACTGTCGCCATCCACCCGGATATCCTTGCCGCCGTCGGACATGTAAAAGTCCTTCTCGGGATTGACTGTCTCCGACTCGCAGTCCCACTCACCGGACGTCGTCTTGTAGCGGGCGAAAATTTTGATGGGCTCGTGGCATCTGTTGCGAAGGTAGATTTTCCTCCACTACTCAGACACACATGCACAATGAGTCGAATCGAAAGGACAGCTTCTGACTCGCGTGTATGCCGCGTACGTAATCCTCTTTGACCATCGTGATCTCCACCCTGCCCGTTATCGAGCACTTGCGCGGTTCCACGCCAAAGAGCCCCACGTCCCCCCCGGATTTAATTTTGTTGGGGGTTCCATCAATCTCGGCATCGTAGAAGCGCCATCCGCCCCCCCACTTCTCTGCAAACTCATGTCCCTTTGCCGCTGCCATGTCGATGAGGTCCTGGTCATTGCAACCTTGAACGCCCTCGTGCGAGAACGGGTATACCTCGGACCATGTATTCTCGGCAGCATCAAGCTGTGCTTCAATATCTTCAACATCGGGAATCTGGATGTCGCCGACGCCGAACTGCAGACGTCGCCGCGCTCTTTCTTCTTCGTCGCCGTCCTCGCCATCAGCGACCTGCACGCAGACGCCGCATACACACACATACACAGACACACGCATCAGCAACTAAGACTGCCCACGTTCTTATTGAGAGGAGTGGCATCGAGATCTGCCTCGGGCATCGACACCGACTGCACACACAAACATTCACAGCAGCAGATGCAAAGAGAACCGACACACAGTGACAGGCAGCCTCCCTACCGTCTCGTTGGTGGTGACATCAGCAGCTGACGGGTTGGCCGCAGTAGCCGTCGTGTTGGTGTTGGAGGAGGCAGTACCGCACACAGCAGCGAGGCCGATGAGGCACAGAAAGATCTGTAGCATCCTGAGAGATAGAGAGAACGACGTGACTGCAAGTCGATGATACAGTTAACACGAAAGCGGAAGGACGGAGAAGGCAATGGGTTGTTGACGGGGGGTGAGCATACAAGCTGGGCCAATTCGGCACTGCAGTAGACTGTCTTCCCCGCGACAGAAGAGAGATAGGTCTCTCGGGGGAACGGAGAGAGGATGATCTATGCTGAACAGAGGCAGATCTTCTGGCGGAATAGCATCCACTCGCGGCCCCGGACTGTCTCCGGAATAGATTCTGCCTCGGCACGCCAAGCTCGCAGGTCGAAACCCTATCTCGGTTCTGGACGCCGGACATCCCGCAGGTGTTCTCGCTGGATACGACGGCCCCGAGTGCTTTGCAGAGGCTTGTGTGCAGGAAGGTCACGGCGGGTGCGTCACCGTGCCCTTCGTGCCACGGCAGGTGTCCTACGACGCCCACGCTGACCTCAGGGGCATCTCCCGCATCGAACGCTTCACCTGAATGGTCAGTCGCACAGACACATACACAACAAGACCACCCACCAGTGCAAACGGTGTGCATGTTTGGTGTGTGTAGGCTGGAGAAGACTCTAGAGATCTGGCGCAGCCAGGGTACCAGGGGGTGAGGGCCTACCTGACGAGCCGCCACATTCCCGTTATCTCGGCCCGCAGCCATGCCGAGGCGACCGGCCGAGGCGACCTCCACCCGGGCAAATGGAAGGTATGCAGGAGGCCCACACACAGGGACGCGTCGAATGGAATCAGGGCAATCCTGTCTGTCTGTCCGTGTGTGCGTGTGTGCAGCGTGGCTGCTTTGCGACTCTGTTCCAGGCGTTGCGTCAGAAGGGGGTCGGTGTGTCGTGTGTGTGGTCGTTCGGGGACAAGGACCATAACATGTCGGCCCTGGAGGCCAACAGACAGTAAGCCATGCCATGCGCTCATCCATCCATTCATCCATCACATGTGCTGTCCGCAGCTTCGTGACGGGCGGCATGCTGCGCAAGGTGAAGTTCTTCGAGTCCATTTGGTTCAAACAACCCATCTGAGAGCCACCTGACGCCGGTATGATTGCTGGGGTGGGGTGGGTGGGAGCGGGGCGGATTGTCACGCGTGTGTGTGTGGGTGTCTGATGAGTGCAGCAACAAGGTGGCCAAGAACGCGAGAGAGAACTTCGTGATGGTACTATGCACCGCACATCAGCACAGCTATCCTGGGTCCGGCGCCAATTGCCCTTTCTCTTGATGTGTGTATGTGTGTGTGCGTGTATGGTTGCATTCGGGCAGGAGCAAGAGGATGCGGCCCCGGACAAGAGGCTCTCAGACTGCGACAAGCGGCGACCCAGAGACATGTATGTGTACTGTGTGAGAAGGGATGGGGGAACACAGACTGCTTCTGTCCATCCATCCATCCATCTGTCTGTCTGTCTGTCAGGTATTTGCCCTAGGATGCCGACCAATTGACGCCCACCCTGCAGCCATCCCGCCGAGGTGCTCGCCCGTGTCAGCTTGTGGCCAAGCCAGATGCTCGCCCCGACCCCACTCCCTCCCCCCATGCCATCTGCACTGCCGGAGAGCAAAAGGCGTCTCACATCCAACGAGTGACAAGGGAGGAGGCCGAAGACACCAACCAGCAGCCGCCCGCCAGGAGGGCCCGCAAGGGTTCGCAGATGTGGGAGGCGGTCGAGCGCCTGTGGACCTTCCTGCGGCATTATCCGGGGCGCATGTTTGGCTGGACGGCTGGGGGCGTACGAGGGGCAGAAAGTGGAGGGGGGAAGGTGAGTCGAGAGTCAGCTGTCCCTGCGTGTTATGTGCCAGCTGCTGTGTACAGGGGCGTGGCGTGTGTGCATGAGTGATCACAGTGCGTGTGTTGAGATACTCATTTTGCTGCATGGCGTGTATGTGAATGAATATGTACAAATTGGTCGGTCTGTGTTCCTTCCGCGTATACATGCGGCTAACAGCTCGCCAGGCCAGCCGACACCGGCCGGGACTCGCTGTCTTCGCCACCCACTCACATCCATCAAGTCAGCCAGCCAGCCAGCCACGTCGCCAGAAACTGCACAAACCACACGGGCATGCACCCTATACCTTACACACTGCACAGGCAGACGGGCATATCTCTCTCTCCCTCTATGTGTGGGTTGTGTCTGTGTGTGTGGGTCCCCTCGGTCCCCCTTTGTTTGTGTGCGGTGCGTGTGAGTGTGACGTAGGACGGCAAGAGAAACTCAATCGCCACACACAAAAGGAAGAGAGAAGACACACACACACATCGACATCACACATACGCATACACCGCACCGGGCACACACGCTCATCGGCAAATACAGACAGACAGACAGACAGAATCGCCCAAATAACACAGAAGGCCAAGAAAAGCCCGTTGCCCGGCTGGCTGTTTGTCTGTCTCCCCTCTCACTGACCGCCAAGCATCCCTCTGTCGTGGATGGACAATCGACATATCGTCAAAGCCCCCGATCACATCAGAGTGCAGGCCGTCGCTTGCCTGGCCTCATGCTCCCCCCGCCACACCACACCGCCCAGCTGAGCCCCCAGCATTCTCATCACGACATTGCGCGTCTGAGCGTGGGGGGCCGGCTCGGTTGAGTATATGATGACATCACGAGAATAACCCCACCAATCGACCAGCTCAATCACTGCCATGTGGCCCTCGCCCATCACCTCACTGCCCAGCACCACCCACCGGCAGTGTGACAACCCCTTCCCGTCCGGCCGCTTCCCGTCGAAGATGGCCACCCCCGCCCCCCACTGTGCCGCATCGCTGGGAGAGGCCGCCAGCAGCTCATCCACACGCCGAAATGCAGCATAAGCAGACCGGTAAGACCACCACTCTCTGACGCGACGGATGTGGCCGCCGCAAAAAAGCCAGCGGAAAAGAACGAATGCCACCATTGATGTGTAGTTGGGGTACGTGTACTCGGCCAGCTGTGTGGGCGGGTCGGTGGGGTCGAATGCGTCAGAGGGGAAGAGGTGGCTGGCAGAGGCGAGGAGGGTGGGCGTGAAACGACATGCGTGGGGGAGAAGGATGATGCTGTCGCCGATGCAGGAGAGGTCCATCAGTCGTGTCTGTTGTCCTCCATCAGCGACAGTGACGCCCCAGCTGAGTATCTTCCACTGCCAGACCGCCTCCGTCTCGCTGATGAAGAACGCCCGGCGGTCGAACACACCAATATATCTATATTGGAACACACCGAAGTTGTCGTCACCCAATACCACAGGCCTCATTCCTCTCAGCAAATAAAGCATCTCCAAGTGCGGCCGCCATCTGGCCCAGTCGCCGCCCCTCTCAAGCATGACGAGCCGGCGTGCGATGGCCACAATGATGGCCACACCTTGGGTCAGCTGGGGGAGGGGCACCTGCACCAGCGCGCCAAAGATCAAGGCCACCACGACGGGCAGCAGCTGGGTAAGGATGGGCAGCAGGACGGCGGCGGTGAATTGGGTGGGATGGGCGTCGATGAGGGCCTCCAGCTGTGAGTAACTCCTGACGTACTCGGCTACAGTCGGGGCGACAGCTTGCGGCACGTCAGCGGCATTAATGCCGCCCTGCTGCTTCGCCGACGATGCACTGGCCGCACCTGCAACACGCCTCACACATACAGACAGCTGTGTGCTTGAATGGCTGTGCCTTTCTGCAGCAAAAGTGTTGGTTACCCTTGGCGGCAGACGCAGCCGATGAGGCCGACTCGTCAGCAATCGAGCCACCAGCTCCATCAGCCGCACCCGACATGATCTGCACACCCACAAACAGACATAACACAGACATCATATAAGTGAATGCATTCGTGGCGCCTCATCGATCTGTCAACATCCGAGCGGCATGTTTTCGCTTCCCGTACCTCGGTTGGCTGAGCGCCACAGAAGCAAGAACAAACAGGTCATGCATGAGAGTTGGTCCACACGCGTGTCAGTGTGCGCATCGGTATGCTCACCGCATTGGCCGCCTCCCGCCGATGAGCTATCGGCGCACCACCCAGTAATGCGCGAGAGGCCAACCAGCTTGGAAATGACGTTTGCCAGTGAAGGATGTGATCACGCGACGAGGTGCATCGCTTTCCATTCGGTGATGGTGACGCCATGATGTTGCCGAATCGTCAGATAATCCTCTGCCTCAACGCCTCCACATGACAGCTTTTGCGCACAACGCATCGATGATGTTGGGTTTTGCGCGGACGAGCTCAGGGCGGCCAGGATGCGTCCCGAAAGGTCACACACCGCGTGCGTTGGAACGACGTCTCTTTGATCCATCAGATGCGCTGCTGCGGTCACGAGGCAGCTGGTAGACGATCTGGTGGCCGACATCGGGCGCTCCTCGTTTCCATCTTTCAAGAACTGAAGGTGTCCCGGCTGTCCCTCATGTGTGTCTGTGTGTCTGTGTGTGTGTCTGTGTGTGTCTGCTGTGTTGTGTGCGTGTGGATGCATCCCTAGCTCATGGTGGTGTTGAGGTATACATTCAAATCAGTGCCACCCAAAAAAGTGTGCCGCAGACACTCATTCATTCGCAAATCACCCAGTAGATAAATACACCGAGTGGTCGATTAGGAATCAATCCCCCACTCACCCCCCATCAGTCACGTTACATGATGGTGCACATCCGTCCCGCCCCTCCCCCGCCCGCCTGCTGCTGACGCAACTGGTCCTCGTCAACAAAGGAATAACAATAACTCCGAATCTGCATGCGCACGACACACACGGCACGCCGGTCAGGTATGTTCTGGATGGTCACGAAGATGTGTGTGAGTGCCTACCTTTTGGTAGATGGTCATGACGGCGGATGGGACCATGGGTGCGGCGAGGAGTCTCGTGATGGACGTGTCCAGCTTGCGGAACGAGGCCTGCGTGAAGGCACTCATCATGTACCTACACACATCCATACATCCAATCAAGACAACACACGACAGACAGACAGACAGCAGACAGATGAAAATGTGTGACTGCCGCGGAGCAGTGTGTGAGTCTGGGTTGCAAGTGCGTCTGACCTGAGTCTCATGGTGGACCAGTATATGAACACTGTCAGGGGACTCATCCTCCTCCTGCACACACACACACGAATGAAATGCGCAGGAGCGAACAGGACACTCGGCGGCCGTGTGCTGACCGACCCGAACGCGAGAAGAATGAGCAGGAATCCGATGCCGACCTCACAGTCCGCCCGCCAACCCATGATCTGGTAACGCTGACAATGGCAACCATGTCACACACACGGATGAGATGAGTGGATAGACCAACCGTGTCCTGTGTGTTCCTCTCTGCTCACCTGGCGACCCATGTTACGAGCAAAAGTCGTCACCTGACTGCACAGCAACGTGACATCACACCATTGGAGCAACACGTGTGTATGTGTAGCACATGTGCTGTAACAGCTGTGTGTGTGCTGACTCGAACGATGCGGCCATGGAAGGCATCTTCTGGACGACAATCTGCTTCATGGGTCCGGCGCGGACTTCGGAGAATTCGACGATGGCCATGAAGGCGGTCATGGCGGGGGGCACGAGCAGCACCACGAAGGGCGGTGAGGTGAGGAAGAACATGCAGTAGATGATCATGAAGAAGACGTCCTCCTGCACCGCACGCTGCAGGTACTCCGTGCTGAACTTGGGCATCTGACGGGCAGGATGGCACACAGCACCACACATAAGGAATGCAGGGATTGGTGTGGCTGTGTTTGTGTGGTGCTCACCCCGCATTTGCTGACGACGTCTGCAAAAAAGCCAATCCCAAAGGCGCCGAGCGAGAAGGTGTAAGCCCGCTGACACGACACGGCGCAACGAACACATGGTGATATACGCAGCGATGGTGAGTCGTATGCTCCTGCCTTGGTGGTCCTACTCTGGCGACGCCTAGCATGGGTATGAGGTAGATGATGGCACACACGATGGCCACCAGCTGTGCCGTCACCGATATGCTCTCGGCATTGCTCATCGGCCGGTGGACGCCACCGGATGACGACCGACCTGCAGGATACGCACAACACAATCACTTCCATTCAATCACTCACTGCCGTGCTCGTGCCCTCTCTTCCAGTGTCTTGCGTGCCTGCAGTGCTCCTGTTGGGCGATGATTGTGTGTATGATGCACCACTGGGCCCTGCCGATGACGGCTTGTCGCGTGCTGGCTCGCCGGCCGACGAGTCCAGGGGGAAATCCTTGTCCTGCATGGCACGGCAACAGCCAGATCAGCTGCTGCCTGCCCACCTGCTTGTGCCTGGCTTCTCTTGTGCGTGTCATCTTGCGTACGACGCACTTACCACATTTTTCTGGTACCACTTTTTCTTCCACTTGAGGATCTTGTCATGCGGCGGCGTCGGGTAGAGTGAACCCAGATAGGACTGCCATTCTGAGCTCTTGCTGAAGTCAAAGGCTGCATGCATCAGGAGCACACACGCAGGGGGTGGTGTGTACACATCCCTGCATCTCTTGGTCTGAGTGTACCCAGAAACTTCTTCTCGGCATCCGACAGATCCGCCATCGTGAACGAAGGGAGCGTCGAAGGGACAGAATGGTTTCACGGAACTGCGAGCTTTGGGAATTTGTAGCAGAGTTTTGAAGCAGAGAGGATAGTAGCCAGAGTGTGTGTGATCAGTCAGATCTGTGTGTGCATGAAAGTCTTCACTTCAGCCTTGAAGAAAGCCTGACGCATCGGTGCTTGATCCAAGTAGGACACAGAGGAGAGGCATGTGGTCTCCACTGGGAGATGCATAACGCTCACTTCCTCCTTCTCTGTGCGTCTCTTCTGTTGTTGTGCAGGCGGAGACTGTTTCCGGTTACCGCGATGGCAGCTGCGTCGCATGTCGGGGCGACTGGGCCAGAGGAGGGCGAGATCGAGGAGGGAGAGCTGGTCGAACGCTCGTCTGCCAACGCCAAACCCGCTCAGGCGAAAGCCAAGCCGAAAGGGACAGCCGTCGCCAAGCGAGGCACCAAGCAACACGTCACCCCGGCCGCCGCCGCTGGTGCTCGTGCTGCTGCTGCAGCTCCCCCAGCTCCCCCGCCCGAGCCAGCGGCCACGCCACCGATCAATGCGGAGGAATCTGAACCGGGTGACGCCTTTCTGGCCATGTGCGAGAGCCACAAAGCAGTCAAGAGGACGCAGAGTGGCCCGCCGCTCGTCAACGGCATTGACCAGCAGGGTCCGCAGCCGCGCCCCGAGACCCTTACCGCAGTGGCACTGCGCTTGATCGGCAGCCAGCGCAAAGCGTCTATGTCTGGCGTGCCCGGCTCGGCCGCTCTCCCGCCGAATGGCGCCGCCTCATCAGCGGCGCCTGCTGCCGCAGCTCCAGGACAGCAGCAACAACAGCAGCTGAATGGTTGTGGTGATGATGTGGAGGCGTCGCATTTCGCCGAGCTCACAAACGCGTTGAAGTCTGTGGTGGCGCAGAAGTGGGCGGAGGTCAAAGGTCGGAGCGATCGCGAGAAGAAGGGAGAGGGGAAGCGGATTGAGGACGGGTTCGGACATGTGGCGGGTCAGGCGAGCCCGAATGGCTCCAACGGCGGACAAGGGCAGGCCAAGGCATCAGGGTGAGAAGGAGAACAAAGACACGACGGGCACCGCCGACAGATAGGATCGGATCGATGCACGGATGCGCATGTTTCGTTTGTCTCTGCTTGCCTGTCTGTCTGCCAGAGCGGTGGCCCATGTGAGCTCCAACCCCACCAAGGCCAAGGCCCCTGGATTCGTCACGACCGGTTCGCGGCCCAAGGCCAAGGCAACAGGCCTCAGCCACCGACCCAAGCACGCACACCCCCGCCCACACACACCTGCAGCCAACGGTGGCCACCACCGCACTCTGCCCACGTACGAGGAGATCGTCGACACAGAGCAGTACCAGGAGGACCACCCCGGACGGCACCGCGGGCCCCCTGCCGAGCCGGGCTTGATGGGCTGGGAGGGGATGGAGCCATGGCAAGGCGACATGGCAGCACCTGCTGCTGGACCTGCACCCCCTGCCAATGTGGCGCCCATCTATGTGGAGTATGCTCAGCAAGAGGCCATAGCAGCTGCTGAGCATCAGCAGCAGCAGCAGTACATGCAGCAGCAGCAGCAGGCGTTTATGCCGCCGTGGGTCCCGTATCCGCCCCAGGGTATGTACGCTCCCTATCCCCCCGTCTGGCCCCCATTCCCCATGCAGCCAGAGGTCAGTCAAGTCATGCACACAAGACAACAAGACACACACGAGGGAGGGAGGGAGGGAGGGAGAGCCATTCGTGTCGGACGCGTGCCTCTACCTGTCTCGTTCTTGTTCTTTTGGTGTTCATTCATTCAGTCTATTCAGTCCCTTGGTCAAGCCCCAGGCCTCGATCCACCCAGTGCTGCCCCCAGCGACAATCGAGGCTTCTGGGGCGAGGCGCAGCACCAGCCACCCATCCCCAAAGCAGCACACCCGCACAGGGACGATCAGGTGCCGCCACACCACGATCTCACCTTCTACGGCAGTGCCTTCGGCCAACCGTCGCAGCCACCACAGCCCCCCGTAGGGGCTCGCGCGCCGTCACTGCCGCCCATGCTCCCCACTGCTGGTGTGGCTGCGTCGGGCGATGGTGCTGTGGGTGCGACCGGCCCTGTACACAAGGCTGTGCTGACGCCACGACAAGCGGTGAGCCGGAGGGATCGACATGAGGTGTTTACTCATTTCCCTTGCTGTCGTCCTTTTCGCATCAGAGTATCAACGCTGCTGCACAAGTTCCAGGCGCCGCCCGCGATGCCGTCCGCATCAACCTTCCCCCGGCCCCCAAGGCAAAGGCCGAAGCCAAGGCGGTCATCGCCCAGGCCAAACAGGCGGCAGCCAAGGCCGCCAGCAACCCACCGACACCAGCGGCACCACCATCAAAACGGCCCCCTCCCTCCCGTCCAGCGGCGCCCCAGCAGCAGCGGCATGAGGTGATAGAGATCGAGGATGACTCTGAGGAAGACGCGGCGCCTCCAAGGAGGAGGGAGAGGCGGGGGTCGTCCAGCGGGCCCGACAGGAGTATGGAACCCTCTGGCGACAGGCACGGCAGAGGGAGAGGGCTGTCTCGTCGTGACGTCACAAGGGGCAAGAAGCGTGTCCCCCGCTCGCTGTCTGTGAGTGAGACGTCGAGCCTCAGCCCCATATCGCCCATATCGAGCGACCACGTCCGCAGGAGTCGGCCTCGCCTCAAGGACAAACGGGACCGATCACGGTCACGGTCACGCGAGCGACTTGCCGGCCCGTCCCGCCGCCGCAGGCACCCGTCACGCCGACACCGATCCCTCTCGTCGGTCTCCCTCTCTTCGGATGGGGAATGGAGTGAGGTCACACCGTCATCCCGGGAGCGGTCGGTGTCACGCGAGCGGTCCTTTGAGCGGGGAGCCAAGCGCCATGTCAGTCCGCGGAGCAAGAGGCGGCAGAGCAGCGCCTACCGACACGAGTCCGACCGACCTCGACGGCGGCGAGCCAATTATCGGCCGCCGAAGCAGCGTCGGTACAAGGGCAAGACGGTCAAGGACAGAGAGAGGCAGAAGTACCGACGGATGGCATTTCTCGCCGCGCGGGGACGCGGGGAGGGCGACGCGGACAAGGACAAGGGCTGGATGACGTAAGCAAGGGCATGCATGACACAGGCACGACGACCTGGACGAACACTTGTGTGTGTCGCGCACACTGACTGTGCTCTTTTGCTTGGATCAGGGATGTGAGGGAGGAGAGAGGCAGGAGGGCCCGAGGGCGTGACTACAGAGAGGACAACCGTGACAGACATCACATCTCTCCCGAGCCCCTTCAGCGCCGTGAGCCGTCACCCATCACAGACGACCAAGAGCGCCCTGCGGCAGCCGCTGGTGCGGCCGTCCCCCATCCACCACCCTCCAGGCCCCCTGCTGTCGGCAGCCGACCGGCGGGGACTGTGGCGGCGGCAGACGAGCCTCGTCGTGTGGTCATCAAGCAGGAGCCGGATGACGGCATGCCCCGCCGCCGTCCAGACGTCCGCATCCACCTGACCGTCAAGCCCAGCCAGATCAAGACAGAGACGGACGACGCGGCCGAGTTCGAGGCTGGGCTCACAAAGTGGAAGAGACAGTGGATGGTCAGCGAGCAGCGACGGGAGCGGCTGGTGGCTCGCGACAAGCAGCTGCAGAAGCTGGGCCTGAAGAGTGGAGGGCACTCACCACTGCTGCCGCCGCCAGGAGACAAGGAAAAGGAGCCAGAGGATGGGGGCGGCGGCGAAAGAGCTGCGTCGGCACCGCCTACGAAGGCTATGGCTCCGAAGGCCCCAAAGGCTCCGCCTGCTGCCCCTCGCATCCCCCCTGTTCCATCCTTCCACGACGGACGGCCGCCAGCCGCACCATTGGCGCCTCCTTCCCGTCCTCCCGCCCCCAAAGCCGCTGATATGCCGATTCGCCCTCCACCGCCACCCCCTCCGCGCCCACCTCCGCGCTCGGTACGGCCACCTGTGCCCCCCGCTGCTCCAGTGGCACCGCCGCGGGAGCAAGAAGGGCAGGAGCATGCTGAGGACGTGTTTGACGGCAATGTGAGCGGCGATCGGCTGACCGAGATTGTCAACGCCGTCGGCGATTTGATCGAGCTGTGCTCTGACCTGCCTGGCCCGGACGGCCGTGACCGAGAGCCTTGGAGGGCCGCGGTGGGCGAACAGGATACGCGGCCTGAGGTTTCCGGCTTGGCACTGAGCGATCAGTTCCAAGACATTGCGACGAATGCCCTCAGCGTGAACGACAAGGGGCAGGGGAAGCCGCTCTCATCGATTCGCCTGGCGAGGGGCCGCACAGGGGCTGTGAGACCGCTCCCCAAGGAGCCCCCCCAGGCGCCACCGGCCGATGCGACAGCGGCGGAGCGGATGAATCAGGCGGAGCGACTGAATCAGCTCAAGAGCATCCTGAGGCAGAACGCCCAGAACAGGCGCTTCTCCCCCGAGCCGGGAGCAGCTGACAGGCCAGCGGCAGAGACCGAGAGGGCGGGGGATGAGGGACAGCCCCCTGCCGGGGGGCTGGAGGCCAGCAGAGAACGGGGGGACGGAGATGCGGTGATGGTCGACGCGCCAAACATGGATGACTCTGCCGCAGCAGGAACAGGTGCGGCAGCTGCCCCGCCACCCGTGGCCGACACTGTCATGCGTCAAGAAGAGCCGAGTGAGATGCCGCCTGCCCCTGTTGTCGACATCACAGGCGAGGCCGCAGCAGGTGGGGCTGCCGAGCCGCCCAAGTCACCTGAGCCCGAGATGTCGTTGGAGCAGGAGAAGGCTGCCGTGCAGGCCCAGATTCTGGAGCTGCGGGCGCAGCCGGAGTCCCAGCGTGACCCGCAGAAGATCAGCGATCTGAAGGCGAGGCTCGACGCCATCAAGAAGGCACAGAAGGACAAGGGCAAACCAAACAAAGGGGTGAGTCACTGACGCAGTGGGTGGTTTGATGCATGTACTGATCTGCGTGCATGGGTGTGTGTGTGCAGTTCGCCAGTCCCCCGCTGGCCGCCACGCCCCCTCCTCCACCGCCCCCACCGCCCAAGAGCACAGCACCGCCCCCACAAGCAGCAGCGGCAGCAGCAGCATCTGATCAGGAGCCCAGGCCCCCTCCAAAAGCAGCCAGCAAGCGACCGCCCCCCCTGCTGCTCGCACCCCCAGCTGTCGTTCCCGATCAGGCTCAGTCGCCTGCAGACAGGGTCGAAACTCCCTCGCCTCTCCCTGCTGCTGTTGCGGATGCTGCCAGTGACCGACCTCGACAGGAAAAGCCTGCTGAGGAGGTCCCGGCTGCTGCTGCCGCCGCTGCTGCTGGTGGTGGAGGGCGTGACAAGGATGTGGAGGCGGCAGACGAGGAGACCGGCCGGGAACCGAAGCGGGAGCTTGGTGAGGACGGCAACCCCCTGCCCGTCAGCGGGAGCATGTTCAGCGACCCCTACCAGCTGATGAGGGCGGCAGGCGTGCCGGAGGCCATCGTGTCGCGAGTGGTCGACCTCACACACGAGGAGGAAGACAACACGGGCGCGAGCCGCATCGGTGAGGCAGCCGAGGAGCTGTCTGCCGACATGACTGACGCTGCACTGGAGGAGACGCGGGCCAAGATGGTGCAGGGCATGCAGCACCTCAACAAACTTGTCGATGCCTTCAGCAAGGCCACAATGCTCGTGGTGAGGCACGCAAGGAGGCACGGCGGGAGGGAGGAAGATTGATTGTTTTCGGCTGCATCTATCTATCCATCCATCGATGTGTGCAGGGTGCGACATCTGTCAAGAAGAAGGTCAAGGGTGAGGCGGTGAAGCAAGAGCCGCCGCCCTCACCCCTACCACAACTGGAGGACGTCCCACGACCATCCGAATCAGCACCAGCAGCGGCAGCCGCAGCGGCAGCTCCCCCGCCACATCCACCACCACCGCCCGAGGATGAGCTCTCTGAGCCCTCCGACGCCGCCATCCCCATGCCTGACGCACCACGCCCCGCTCCCCTCCCTCTCACAGCCGCAGACGAGCCCATGCTGCAGCAGCAGCAGCAGCAATACGAGCCAATCCACCAAGAGGAGCAGGAGGTGCAGCAGGGTGACCGGCAGCGGCAGCAGCTGTCTGATCAGTATGGGACGGCCGTGCAGCCGATCAATCTCATCCCCGACGAGCAGTTGCCTGTTGAGAGCGACAGGGCGGGACTGAAGCGGCCAAGGTCGCCCGAGAAAGGTGGCCAGGCAGCGGCAGCAGCAGGAGGGGCCAAGACGAGGAAGATGGGCAGAGACGGCGGGGAAGGGGAGAGAGAGGGGGAGGGGGTGGAGGGTGGTCAACCAGCAGACGATGATGGCCGCGTGATCGCCCCCAGGCGCACAGTGGAAGGTGGAGGCGCGGCCGCTGCTGCTGCTGGTGGTGGTGGTGGGCGTTCATCTCATGTGGCTGACGCCAACCGTCAGGCGATTTGTCGTCCTCTGGAGGCTCCTCAGGAGGTCGTGGTTCCACAAGCCACCTTCAACCTGCAAGAACTTGTAATAGTAAAAGAGGCGCCCCTGCAGTGGGTGGGAAAGGGGCAGATTAGTATCTCTTGCTGCTGCTTGGTCTGAATGAATGCAGTACCGGTCGCGTCGTCGCTTCAAGCCCCCTACCATCAAGTGACCGCATTCGTCCGTCCATTGCGGGAGTGTCCAGTGGTCGGTGCCGAGGCCGTCACCTCCACACACACAGGTCAGGTCAACCGACGGCACAACGGACACACACACCCACAAGGAAAGATCCTGCCTGCATTCATGTCAGTGCCAGTCGTGTGTGTGTGGGTGTAGGTGAGCGAGGGGCTTGGAGCTGTGGCGCCTGCCAGTGCATGCATGTGGTTCCATGTGTGCCTGCCTTGTGTCCGCATCTCGTCCACTACGACACCTGGTGGCTTCTTGTCATCAACAGGAGGAGGACGGTGGTAGGCACGACACTGCACCAACCGCACACACACACACACACAGAGACACACACACGAATCCACACACACATACACACGATGTCGTAGCACAGAACCGGTGTGCATGAGACGAGCAGATCGGTGCCGTAGAGAGAGGGGGTGGGGATTTTTAAAGCAGCATGAGGGATGACTGGTAGAGAGGCATACAGAAGATGCAGACGTACTTACCATCCATGAGGGTGGTCTGAGTGTGATCTGATCACACTCATGGATGGGAAGAATAGACAAGACAGCGAGCGTTGCTGAGTCTCAGCGGTTCCTTTCTTTCGGGCCGTCTTTTTCGCGTTTTCGCCGCCGCGCTGTGTCCGCGGCGTGCTTGGCGGCCACATAATTCGGCTGATGCGTGGCGTGTTGCATGTTCTTGCCCTAGTCTGAGTGTTGGCTTGAGTCGGATCATGGTACTGCCTGCAGGACATGCATTCATGGCTGCAGTTCAATCAATCAATCAACCAATCAGTCGATGGACAGATAGCGCCCCCCTCCCTGCCCTCTTACACAAATTATACCCTCGCACTTACGCACAACTGCGTACGCACACACGCAACCGATAAATCGACCCCCGTGTCACCGTCTTAATCACGCCCCCGCCCCGCTCGCCCCCTGGATCAACGAATGGCTGATTTCTGAGGTCACAGGAGGTAGCTATCACACTAGTAGCTTAGTAATCATAATCCTCATCATCGTTGTCGCTCTCGCTCTCCTTCCTCCTGCAGACACAGATAGGACATGCATCAGATCGATGGCTGAACGAATACAGCCAGCCATGCAGATATTTACCTGAGGGCGAGGTTGCTCGCCACCGTCGCTTCGATGCCCCTGGTGGCGACCTGGTCGTCCGCCCAACGAGACAACACCCCATTCGCTGTCTCGCCGACCAGACACACACACACAAACACACAGAGAAGAATGCATGCCCTCGCCCATGACATGTATCTATCGGTCTGCCGGTGGGTCCAGTGATCTATCCATCCATCTACTCTACCTGTGAGCTCGTCAGCGAGTTCTTCGAATACCCGCCTTCTGTTGAGGTCCTTGACGAGGTCGTCATACCACCCCTCCACGCCCACCTTGCCCGCAAGCAGCTCTGCGTCGGGCCTCTCACCCGCCGGCTTGACGCCCTTGGGCCGCTTGACGCCCCTCGCCTTGTCACTCTCCTCCCGGGCCATCCTTTCCTCCCACTCGTCGATCTCACGCTGGAAGCGGCCGTCGTCTTCCAGCCGGTCGATGAGTGTCTGGAAGACGCCCTCATTTGTGAGGTCCTCGATGAGGTCGGCGAAGGCGCCTCCTTGCGCCACGGCCGATATGAGATCGCTGTCGCCCGCAAGGTCGGTGAGATTCTCAGGTAGGGCAAATTGTATGAACTTGCCCTTCACCTGCACAGGATGGATGACACACGGCAGTGAGCAACTGTCGGGAAGACCGTAGCTGTCATGGCGCTCAAATTAACCTGCACGATCTCCGCCCCGCTGTCGATGGGGACGCCCTCGTCCCACTTCTGCAGCTGGATGGCCGTCCTGGTGCTGTTGAGCTGCTTGACGTCATTGTCCTTGACCTTGACAATGCCGTGGCTCCTCACCAGGTCACGCAGCGAGTTGACGTGCGTCGCCTCCACGCCCCACTTGCCCGTCGTCAGCAGGACCTCCTTGTTGGACACGCGCCGCCACAGCCGGTCGAGTGTCGCCCGGCTGAGCCACCGCAGCGACGGGTGCACCCAGTCAGGCCCCTTCTGCAGCTCCACCTTCTTCTCTATCGACGTCTCGTACTTCTTGAGCTCCTCACCCGACTGGCTCACCCGCGTCCGCACCCGCAGGCTCCTCGGCGGCAGCGGCTGCTTGACCTTCTTGGCCTTGCCTTTCCTCCGGGTGGCCCTTTCTGCCGTCTGCTTGCTGGCAGCAGAGGACGCCCTGGTGGCTGGCCGAGCCGGTGAGAGGGACAGAGATTGTGGATGGTAGATGGAAGGGGGGATAAAGGCGGCGTCGGCTGTTGATTGAAATGGGGATGGCTGACATCGCCGCCGCATGGAAGCGATGAGTGAATGCGCCTCAGCAGCACCATAGAGCAGGGATACAGCGACGGAGAACAGGATCTGCCTCATCGAAAGCACACCAAAGCTCATTCATTCATCGCGCCGGCAACTGTTGGAGAAACTCCGAAGATCTCGGCATGCAGAGGTCAGATGCAGGTCAAGGGAGCCTTCCCACTCTTTGCGTTCCAGCTCACAAGACGCGAGCTCGCAGCTGCAAGGCGAGCTTCCCAATTGAGAAACAGACCTTGCTGAATGAAGCCATTCTCGCGGATCAGTGGACATGTGGCCAGCCAGCTACTCAATAGAAGATGAAGTTGATCAACGCTTTGGTCGGTGGTGCGGCGGCGTCCGGCATCCCATCAGCGGTGTGTGGTGCTGGCTTCATCCATCTGCCGAATGCAGTGGTGCCACACATACCTCCCCGCAGACAGCGACTCCCACGCCGCTCGTCAGGTGAACGAATCACAGATGGATGCTTTCTTGCACAGGCAGCTCATTTGACTCCTCCAATGTGCTGCTGATGTGTGTGCACCGTGGCAGGTTTGGTGCTGCAGCCTGCTTCGGCAGCGCCAAACATCATGGAGCCATCACTGGAATCACCACCTGCTGCTGAGACGGATTTGTCACCTCCTGCCGATCAGCACCTGTGGGACATCGAGGAGCTGCAACTGCTGAGGGGTGCACAGGCAGAGGTCAGCCACGCACATGCTGGCTCACTGACACGTGTTGCTGCTCCCACTGTGGTTGTCTTTGCCGGCCTTCGTTGTGTGCAGATTGATGGTGTGCTCAAGGCGACTCGCACCTTTAACGCAGATCAGCGTGTGACCCAAAACAGGGTGTTTGCCAAGCGCCTCAAGGCCTATGTGGGCGATGTGGCGTTTGGCGACTTCAAGTCGCTGTCGGTGGACTGGCGTGACGGCCGGATGGGCAGCAGGGAGTACCTGTCGAAGGTGCTGGGGCTCTTCGGGGATGCAAGGAGGAGTGAGCAGTGGCGCGAGCACGTCGATGCTGTGGATCTGTTCACGGCAATGATCGCTGTGCTACCAGGTGGGGAGACCGACACAGACAGGAAGCCTCGACGCATCTTGATGCCTGGTCCCCTTGTTCCCAGATCCGAGGCTGCAACGAGGTCTCAGAGACACTCTTCACGAGCTGTCGCCCTCAACGACCCCAGACAGCACAGTTCCTGTGGTCAACGATCTACCTGATACTCAGCCGACGGCTGACCACACACCACCAGCCGACAGAGGCGGCTCAGCAACCGTTGCTCTCGGCCTGACTCGCGACGAGATGGTTGACCTCATCCGCAAGAACAAGATGTTCGCCCCGCCCAAGCGGAGGACACGGAAGTACCTCACGGCGGCATCCGACGTGGAGCTGCTCCGCATCTTCGCGGCGACCGTGGGGTCGACCGGGTGGGACCTTTCAGAGTTTGCTGCCGAGGAGCGCCGCCTGCAGGAGGAAGATAAGGAGAGGCGGCGCGTCGCCAAAGAGTGGCGGCGTGCAGAGCGGGAGGCGGCTCTCAGGGCGGAGTTGGAGGAGGAGGCGAGTGAGGGGGTGAGAGAAAAGTTCAGCGACCTTGAGGCCATGTCCCGCGATGATCTGCTGGACATTCTGCCCATCGTGGCGGCGGCGCTGCCCGAGCAAGCGGCTGGGATGGAACACTACGACACCATCTCAACAGAGCGCATCAGGTCGGTGATCAACTATACGCAACAGGAAGGACACAACTGTGGCTGTGTGTGTGCAGGTTGCTTTGCGCGAAGGCCCTGTGTCGGCTGGAGGATGCGGCTGACCCCGCCAGGGCCTCACGACTTGACCGCAACGTGCTGGAGAGCATCGTCCTGGACGAAGGCAACGCCGACCTCCTCCTCACGCAAGAAGGCGTCACACGAGACGACGTGCCCCTCATGACTGACGAGGAGGTGCGGGCGCTCTGGGGCAACATGTATCGCGCCTCGCAGGAGCGAGCTGAGAGGTCGGCCGCTATTGCCGAGGCCGGTGGCCCCCTTGAGCCGCTGCTGGAGGTGTCAGACACTGTCGAGGTGGAGCGTGCTGCACCTCAAGTGCTGGCGGGGATGTCTCGTCACGACCTCCTTGAGCTCATGGGGGACTTGAAGGACAACGACATGCTGCCGACTGACGCCCCGCAGACCGAGGAGGAGTGGCGGAGTCTCGACGTCACTGCGCTGCGACGGATTGCGGACGCTTCGCTGGCTGCTTTCGGCTGGACGGGAGGGGCGAGTGTGGTCAACGTGTCTCGGGGTGAGATGGAGAAGGCAATCATGCAGGCGGCGCGGGTGTCAGAGGAAGAGCGTGGCGGGGACACGGCAGCACTGGACCAGCTGGCGGCCGACCTACCACAGATGACGGACGAGCAAGTCACGACGACATTCACTCAGCTTTTCGCGCAAACCGAAGATGAAACCAAGGAGCAAGAGGCGGCGGCGTCCCTGGCGACCAACTCGGACGACGAGCCTTCCGGTAGTGACGTTGTTGCTCTCCCTCACAGCCTTACGAGTGACGCGCCCATCGCTGTGCATGCACCAGACGACGCACAGAAGGTGCCTGAGGTCGGCATCCGGCTGGATGACCAGCAAACAGGCCTGTCTGGCGAACCGTCGGCGGATGAGAAAGCTGCCGATGATGACTCGGTCCTCAGCGGCATGGGCGTGACGAGATCAGAGGCCATCGAACTCATCCTCGAATCGACCGGTGCTAAGGAGGATGGTTATGGTGAACTTGATGATTTCGGCATACCGGAGCTGCAGCAGCTCATATCCGAGACGGGCGGTGATGCCGATGGGATGAGGCTGCGGCTCTCTCAGCTGCCGTCAGTCGACCTGGGCACCATGCTCATGACGGTCCTAGAGGAGGGCTTCATGGACGAGGAGGAAGAAGACATCAAAGGAGAGAAGGAAGCCGCAGAACAGCACGAAGAGGCTGAGCAGTGGACGTCCAGCGGCTCTGACGGCCAATGGGAACAGTGGACGTCGGAAGGGAAACCAGACGAGTCCGAGCCCACACCGAAAGACAACCCGCCCGACACACCGCAGACCAAGCCCGTCGTCACAGCTGTCAAGCCAACAAGCGCACATCAGGTCCAGGTCGAGGGTGAGCACATGCTCAAGTGGCGCCGGCTGGGTCTGGAGGAGTCGATAGCTCGTGGCACGGCTAGCATGCTGGGCGATGTGGAGCCCACGGCCATCCAGCGGCTGGCCATCCCACAGGTGCTGTCGGGCGGCAACATCGTGTTCGCGGCCGAGACGGGATCCGGCAAAACGCTCGCGTACCTGCTGCCCATGATGCAACACCTGAAATCAGAGGTACGCAGGGAGAGATGGAGACAATTAGCACATGAGGACGATTGGTGGGTCACTTGCGTGTTCGCTCAGGAGCTGGACGGCCGGTCATTGCGGCGGCCGAAGCGGCCCCGTGCTCTGATTCTCTCCCCCACACGCGAGCTGAGCCAACAAGTACTGGAGGTCCTGAGAGGCAGCAGCCAGCTGGCCAAGGTGACAACGCAACAAGGCACCTTTCTTTTCACTCCATGTGTGTGCGCTGTGGGTGCCAGTTGTCGTCGTGTTCGGTCATCGGTGGCGATAGTTTCGCTAAGCAGAAGCGCGACCTGTCCAAGATCCTCGATGTGGTCGTCGGCACACCCGGGCGCGTCCTGTTCCACTGGGACAAGAGCAACCTAGCGCTCAGCGAGGTACCAGGGACCTCGAACGAACCGTCACATGATCGTAGTTCCATATCTGTGTCTGCAGGTGTCTTACGTGGTGATAGATGAGGTCGACACGATGCTCATGCAGGGCTTCGGCCCCGACATCAACAAACTCCTACAGCCGCTCATCACCAGACCCGACACCGAGCAGCCCCAGCTGGTGTTTGCCACTGCCACCCTGACCAAGGCCGTCAGGCGGCTGCTGGACCAAGAGGATCTCCCGGCCGTGCGCTACGTCGAGGCGCCGGGGCTGCACAAGTCGCTCCCAAATGTGCGATACGAAATGATCGACACTAAGGTGAGGAAAAGACACACTCATTGAGAGACCATCCATGATGCCATCCCAATCTCTGTATGGCTGTTGTGGATACAGGGAGAGGACAAGCTTGACGCCTTGCGAGAGCTGCTGAAGGTGAGGGGGCCGCAGCGGCCTGCAGAGGGAGGTGATGGTCAGAGAGGGGCTGGTGAGGTGTACCGTAAGAGCACGCTGGTGTTCTGCAACACCGTCAACAGCTGCAGGGCATGCCAGCATGCCATTCAGGAGGCGGGATTCACCTCACTGGTGCGAACACAAAGACAATGGAGGCACCGCATCAGCAGAGCAGGGAGGCCATATGTGTGTGTGTGTGTGTGTGTTCCATCCATCCATCCATCCAGGCATATCACGGTGAGGTGCCGCAGGAGCAGCGAAAGGCCAACCTCGAGGCCTTCCGACACGGCCAGGTGCCCTACCTCGTGTGCACCGACCTTGCCGCCAGGTGAGTGAGCAGACGGAACACACACGTGTGCTTTGCTTGCGATGTGCCGTCCCGTCTCGTCTCGCATTGTGGTGTTGTGTGTGTGTAGGGGTCTGGACATCGCGCAGGTGGACCAGGTGGTCATGTTTGACTTCCCACTCAACCCCATCGACTTCATTCATCGGGCCGGTCGCACAGGCCGCGCTGGCAGCAAGGGCTCGGTCCTCTGCCTGCTGCAGAGGCGAGACCGAGTGCTCGCCACGGGTGTGCAGAGGTACGCCCATCCGTATGTGCCGCAAGTGAAGGCGTGGACCGATTGTGTGCGGTTCGTGTCGTTTGTTCGTTGGCTGTGTGCAGGGCGATCCGTCTGGGGCGGCCCTTGTCCGACCTGTCATCCTCTAGGAAGGACTACGAGAAGGGGGGGAGGCTCGAACAACTCAGCCAAGCTGGTCAGTCAGTGGGTGACACAAAGGAGACGCCGCCCTTGTTTCTCTCTCATCCGTCATTGTACACATCAGGCGGCTTTGGCATCCGCAAGGCCGAGAGGGACCTCTCACGCCCCAAGAAACTCGTCGACCGCGCCAGGCGGAGCGGATACACACCACCAAAGTGAGCGAACACAACACAATCCACCCTCGAAGCGAGCACACGACATGCATTCACCGTCTGCTGTGGTTACTGTGCTGTGGTGTGTTGGTTGAAGGCCATTGGGTTTCCACAAGGCTCGTGCAGATGCGCTGAAGAAGCGGCTGGAGCAGAAGCGGAAGCGGCAGCCCAGCAAGAGGGAGGATCGGGAGAAGAGACACAAGCTGAGATCTAAGATGGGGGAGCTCAGGAAGAACCTGCTCACCAAACACTACTGACGTGTGTACCGGTTGTGCGTGGGTGGGTGCGTATGAGATGAGCAGTGTGCGTGTGTCTTGGTGCATAAGATAATGATGCAGCGTGTATTTGGCTCATGGATGGTCGTGGACCATTGAACGTTCGTGTCCTCGAAATGGTCGCGTGACGGCCACGGACGACAAACACAGACGGTCTGTACAAATATGCAGCAGCAGCTATCGTGACGCAGCCAGCCAATCATACACACACACACACACAGGCAGGCAGGCAGGCAGGCACAGCCAAACGCGTACACGCATTCAAGTAGGCATCTGCACAGCGACCACTCAGTGAATTGACATCCCTACTGGATGACAAACAGACGAGAAAAACCATCCTAACAGCAGCCAGCAAACCAGCTATCTACCGACCGAAGAAACTGCACCATCGGATGATGCAATGTTCCTCCATCTCATCTACCTCATCTACCGTATCGACATGTCAGGTCACCCCCGGCCGCTCGTATCTACTTACGCCACCGCGGCCCGCATGCTGCTCTTCTTCTTGCCCAGGCTGAAGGGCCGCTTCTTGGCCAGTGGGACGCCCTTGACGATGGCCATGTGGTGCAGCTGCTGGTTCTTGTGGTTCTGCGTCACACGGTAGTTGCCCTTGGAGTTCTCGCAGCACTCGTTGCTGGTGAACTCGGCCAGAAACACCGCCAGCTGGGCGGGGGACGCCTCCAGCGGCCGGCGATTCACAAACCACTCGACGTTCTCGGAGCACGGCGGGACGGTGAGGCTGCCCGGATAGTAGATGAACTCGGCAGCCTCACGGATGAGCTCGTTGACGTCAAAGCGCGGCTGTGAAGGGATGAGGGTCACCCGGTTGGACACGGCGGGCACCCCACGCGACAGGATCTCTTCCAGGAATGCACTCGACTGCCCCTCCACAAAGGTAAAGCCCAACACCAGAAAGTGCGTCTTGTTTGCATCCGCCTCTGTCGCCGGGATGAATTTCGTGACGACGTGCATCTCGAGGGAGTGCCGCTGGCCCTGGAAGGTGTGTTCTGCTGGGGCATGAAAGTGGATGTTGTCCAGGACATAGCTTCCGCCATCATACTCAATGTCCGCCTGGTCGGTGTCGCTCACTGACGGCGCCGCGCTTGGACACGCGCCCTCGAAGGAGTTGGGGATGGCGTCGCTGGTGATGGTTTGGCGCCGCAGCTCGATGGTGAAGCCCGTGTTGGCCATGCACATGCTCCCGGCGGGAAGGAAGCCGTACTTGAAGGTGGTTGCCGACACGGGAGCAGTGACGGGCAGGTCGATGGGCGACTGCCGATTTCGGCAGCCACACTGTCCGCACGACCAATCCTCCCCCTGATGATGATAGTCGATGATGCCGGGCGTCAGCTTGCACTCCTCATCGCTGCAGGACGAAGCGTCACCCGACTGGCAGAGAGATGACGCCTGGCTGAGCACACTCCTCTTGAGCTGCTCGAATCCGCTAGGCAGGGCCGCCTTGCACGTGGGAGTGCGATGGATGGCTTGGTCATCACGGGCACAGAGTGGAGATGAGAGTGGCGAGGGCGTGTAGTTGCCGTCGGTCCGTCCGCGCCCTCGTGTGCCTCGGTTCAGCGAGATGCCGTCGACCAACGCCGAGGGAAGGATGACCAGTAGGACAATAAGCTTCATTCTTCAGGAAACAGCAATAGTTCAAGCCAATCCGCGTCGATGTGTATATGCGCAGCTGCAGGTTTCATGAAAAAAGTCACCTTCAGGCTCGCAAATCCTGGCCAACCACTTGGGTTTGTAGGGTTGCAAACCCTCCGGATCTTGGACGGGTTTCATAGTGTTCATAGGGTTGCAGGGTATATGAAACCCTCCTACATGCCTACAGCGCGGAGCTGAGCTCCAGATGGTGGGAGAAAGCGCGTCCGCCACGTCTCCCCCCCCGCACTTGCCTGCGCAGGGAGAGCTTGTGATCGTCGAGCTCCGCCCTACTGAGGAGGCATCGCATGGCCTTCCGCGCCGCCTCTTGGACGCCAACCGAGAGTGGCCGAACAACGCCACAGGGAAGAGGAACGAAGAGATGTGGAAGGGAAGCCGTCTGTATCGCATAGTCAACTGTGGTGACAAGGATGATGCAGGTCGGTGCGCACACAGAGACACACACGCCTGCCTAGCGCCTGCCTGCCTGCCTGCCTTATGCAGCATGTGTATGACGTGCTGTCTTTGTGTGTGAAGGTTGCACATGGGACAAGGCAACGGCTGAGAATCAGACTCTCATCATCATTGGGCGCGAGGAGGATTGTGAGCACGTGCGGGGATTCTACAAAGGCGGCTTCCCTCTACGGATCCCGGACGAAGTCAACCTCGACAGACTGCGTCAACAACTCGTGACGGATTGGGGCATCGCCGTGGAGAAGGACGAAATGATATCCACACAAGTACTGAGGTGGGCTGTGACTACACTACCTCAGCACAGACACCACATGTGTTGCTTATGATGTGCTGCAGAGGGCTTGTCGTGAAGCTGTCGGCGAAGGTGTCGCGGTGGTGGTCGGATTGTCCTTTGTGGGGATCGCGGCGACGCTCTTCGTCGAGTGGGCATCAGGCACACCCCTCCTCTCGGCGTGGCCCTTCGGAGACCAATGGCCCCTCGCAACCGTTTTTGGAGCCGTCTGGGGGGCCTTCTTCTTCCAATGGTGGTACTGGCAGGCCCTCCATGCCTTCTTCACGAGAGACTGCTGGAGCAGGTGCTGTTCGCGCTCGGGTTCAGGAGATTCCTCCTCACCTCAGCATCGGTCCTTAGAGATGGCAGCGACGGAGGTGCAGCATCATACGGATGAGGATGAGGATGAGGATGGGCATGAGCATGGTGGGGGTGGGGGTGGCGTTGGAGCGTCATGAGGATGAGGACGGGCGCGCTGATGGGTTCTCTTTACGCGTCGTGCGCCTGATTGCGCGCGTGCGCCTGATTTGACGATTGAACGACTTTTTCATGTATGTTTGGTCGACGGCGCAGGCAGCAATCTGAAAAGATGACAAACACACACAGCTGGATGCGTGCTCTTCGTCGCACGCAGAGCAATGTAGATACGTACATCACTTGCATTGATTCACTGAAGGGTCCACTCACACATAGAGGACAACCTACGGATGCGTCCAGCCTGCCTGCCTCATGTCGTGTCTACGCCAGCATGCTCAGGTTGTCAGAAGAAAGCGTCTACGCGGTCAGCACAACTGATTCAGGCAATAGCAGGCACGTGGTCAAGCAAAATCCACAGACCAGGTTGATGAACACACGCACACAGAAACGCAGCAGGCATGATGCACCGCAAGCACAGCAAAAGGCGATCAGAAAGAACAAATCAGCCGAGAGAAGGAGGCCCGATCAACCAGCGGCCAGCCAGGCGTGAGGGCACTGTGTAGACAGATGCCCGCCGACGCTGATCGACCGACCGATCGAAGACCATGCAGGCAGGCCACTTACTGCATCGCAAAGAGCCTCACTCACTACACTATGAATGGGGGGATAAATGCCAGACAGCAAAAAAAGCAGGGGGGCGAATGGCGCACTCACATGTTGTCACGAAAGACACCACGCAACACGCACACAGACCGCATACATCTGTCACAAACAATCGCACCAACTAGGTCACGAATGCAACGCAACCTGGGCTTCACAGCCACACAGCTCATCTGCGAAAGTGAGGCCCGAAGGGCCGAGCCGAGCACCGACTAGACAGCGATTGACTCAAATAATGCGGCGGCTCCGCACTGAGCCACTTTGACAAAGAAGGCATACACTGAGCCTCTCCCCTCCCTCTCAAGCAACACGCAACCTGTGGGAAGCCGGTGCCGAGACGCTGTGTGGGAGGCCGCGCTTGTCGAGGATGTTCTTGGCTTGTTTGAGAGTCGTGGGCTGTTTGGTCTGCACCATCCGCACCACAAAGTGTGGCACGTTGCCCTTGACATCCACGCGGTTGATGTACGTCGCCTCCAGAGTGCCGTCAGCCAGCGGCTGCAGCACCAGCCCAGCAACCTGCGTCAGACACACACACACACACACACACACACACGAACCTCAGAGCATCAATGGGATGGCCTACTCCCGTGGTGCTGCTTACAAGGATATCACCTCGGACGAGGCCAGGGACAGCAGGTTTACTCCAGTCGATGGAGGCGTTGGTGATGGTCACTCTGCCGGTGGTGGGGTCCTCATAACGATGCTCCAGCGCCACGAAGTCGCGGCCAGCGGTGCCCATCTGGGGCTTGTACACCTGGTGCACCACCGACAGCCCCTCGCCGAACGAGTGCAGCACGCTACCTGAATGAAGCAGCAGGCACAGGACAAGACCATCAGTCAGCAACATCCGCCTATTTCCTGCTACTCTTTTTTGTTTTGCCTGCTCACCCTTGTCGAACATGCTGTCCCATTCGTGCTTCGTGTCCAGCATGCTCACGTAGTCGGCCACCTGGTTGGCTGTGTACGCCTTGCCGAAGTTGAGGCGGCCGCGCACTGCCGAGGGGCCCGAGGGAAAGTCCTTGCGACCGAGCTGACGTACCAATCAACACACAAGCCACAGGAGGGACGGTCAATGAGCCGTCCTCTGCCCGCCGTGCTTCTCTGTTTACCTGGACGCCCTCTAGCTTGCCGCAGTCTTTCCATCCCTCCTCGCCGAAAGCAAACTCCAGCAGCTTCTCGCGCTTGGCAAACGCCTGGAAGACAGGCACGGACCCATGCGCACGTACATACCCGTTCGTTGCGTGCAGCGAGCCTTGGTTGGTGCATCCATCTGATTTGTGACCCACCAGCTTTCGGAACTGCTGTGCCCGGGGTGACGGCCCCGGCGAGGTAGCGGACGACGCGGTCGTGACCGCCGACGAAGGCACTCGCCCATCTGTGTGGCATGTTACAGCAAAGAAAGACAGGTACACACAGACAAGGGTGCGGCATCCTTGTCTGTGTGTACCTGTCCCCTCAGTGCTTCGCTCGCCATCAGAAGAGTCGCTGTCCTGCGGGGAGATCTGGCTGACGGCGGAGTAGTAGTCGTCCATGCTGATCTCACTCGCATCGTCAGCCAGGGGATGATCATGGTCACCCTTCAGGCCGGGAAGACCGCCAGACACGCGGAGAGGCGAAAGGATACCCATGGCTCCTCTTGATCAGCTGAGAAAAGACTGCGGGTAAGGGCCAGCCCGAGGGGGACACAAGCTTGATGAAATGCGCCACTGAGGATGGTGTGGGGGTGGCGAACGCACTGAACGCCGAGCGGGCGAAAGAAAAAGGAAAGGGGAGGAGGAAAGAGGGAGGGAGGAGGACCCGCGCGCCTAGCTCGCAAAAAGGAATAGCTCGCAAAGGCGATCCCTCTTTCCGGGGCCAGAATGGAGGCCTTGACAGCCTCTCAGGTATGCGTGAGGACTCGCTCGGTCGTTTACGCTCTCTGGTTGTGTCCTTTCGAGGCCTTCAGAGGCGTGAGGTGGATGAGGTGTTCTGCTTCTACGACAGGGCCAAATCTGGCAAGATATCCATCGCTGAGGTTCCCAACTGCCTGCGGGCCCTCGGGCAGTGCTTCACGGAGGAGGAAATGAAGGACAAGATGACAGGTGAATGTCAACGGATGCTCCATGCGAGTTGAAGTGAGGCTCTTGGGGCTGTTGGGGGGGTGTTGGGGGAGCAGGGTTGCGTGGCAGGGAGGTGACTAAGACGGAGTTTATGGCCATCGCGGCGGAGTACTATGCGGCCGGGGATGGATCGCCCGTAGCGAAGGACGAGTCGAACCTCATGCGCGCGTTCAGGGTGATAACCGGCACCTCCACGACCTGCTGGTGTCATTGACTCCGTTGCTTTCAGGTGTTGGATGAGTCGCAGGGTGGCGTCATCGATGCCAATATGTTGATGACGGCACTCACGACGTGTGGCGACAGAATGACGGTGGACAGGAGGAGGAGGCATGGACGGAAAGCGGTGGGTGGGTGGATCTTTGGTGTGTGTGTTGTGTGCTGGTGTGTTGCAGGAGGGTGAGGTTGATGATGCGTTCAAGTATCTGCAGGTCAAGCAGGGCAGCGGCGCGATACCGTATGCTGACGTCAACAAAATGTGAGAGACATGAGTCCTCAATCCAGCACATGGTTGCATGTGGTGGGCTGTCTGTTCCGACTGCAGGGTGCAGCACATATTGGACCTTCAGTAGATGAGCGGAGACGGCCACACTTCCTGTGTGAGTGTATGTATGTATGTATGTATGTATGTATGTGTGTGCGTGTGTGCGTGTGTTTGGTGACCAAATTCAACACGCACGCGCATTTGATGAACGTATGACTCGTCCGGCACACAGCGTTTCATAGTATATGCATTTATTCATCAAACTGCACGTCTTTGTTTGTCGGCCACTCAAGTCATCTGTCGAGGAGACAGGCATCGCAAACGGATCACACAAACGTCAGATATAAAATGCAGGCAGCGATGGATGGGGGAATAATGGGGGAGAGAGAGAGACAGACAGGCCGGCCGGCAGGCAGGCAGCACAGCCCCCCTCTCCCTATCGGCAAGGGTCGCAGCCCCTCGTGCACCTGCCGGACATTGCGCGGAATCGATGGTTGCAGGAACATACGGATATAAAATGGAGACAGCGATCTGCACACACGAGGCTCGTTCACAGGCAGGCAGGAGATCAAACATGAGTTCAGGCGATCTGGTGACGCACAGCACAGCACGACGGACAGATGAGATGAACGACGACCGTAGTGCGTGCAGGATGGGCCTCCGTCTGGGTCTCGTCGGCAGCGAGTCCAGAGGCTCGTCGCCGCTGAAGGGTACTGAGGGCAGATCACCTGACACACACAACAGGCACACACACATGTGTCCTTCGGCGTAGGCGTCCACATAGACTCACTCACCCTGATGGTGCCTTCTGAGCGCCTCGGTCTGGCGGGGGGGTGGCGGGGGGGTGGCGGCTGGCTGCAGGGTGCCCAGATATTCCCTCAGGCCGCGCGCTTGCGCTCCTTGAGCTCCTGATGGATGAACGGAAAAACCAATCACACACGCATCCATCAAAGCGTGTTCCTGTCTGCATGGTGACGGTGCAGTCCTACCTCCAGCGTTGGTGCGATGCCGGCGGCAACAGCCTGGGCCAGCATGTCCTCGAGGACCACTGTGGTGGCGGGGCTGGTGGGGCTGGGGGTGGCCGTGGGGGTCGGCGAGGCCACTGGCAGGAGGGGGCGGGCTGCCTGGGTGGCGGCATTTCGGTCCATCTCGGCCTCCCTCCTGACACAACAAATGTACATGAGGGAGACCGGGGGCGCTGACTGACTGACTGGCTGACCTCCTGCGCCTCTTTCAGCAGGTTCTGCAAGCGAGAGACCTCCGCCTAGAAAGATGAAACAAAATCGCCAGCCAGACACAAGACACTATCAATTTAGGGGGCTGGGCTGCTTATTCATTGTAAGTATGTATTGTGAGGTGAGTGACGGGAGGTGAGTGATGGGGAGGGACGTACCTGTGTGCTGGCGGTGCTTCGCTGCACCTCCTCCTCGGCCAACCGTTTCTCCCGAGTGGCGGCCTCCTGCACGGCATTACGGTCGATAAGCGCTGACACGTACTGACACGACACACAGCGCTTGGCGCTGCTCGTCGGCTGTTGTGCTGAGGTCCCGTTCCTTGACTGAGAGTGCGTGCGTGAGGTCATTGTTGCGATGCTCCTGTGTGTCACACTTGGTCTTCAGGTCCTGACACGTGTGACACACAGGCAATTAATAGTGAAAGCCTGGCGTGGCCATTCACTCACCCACGGTTTCTTGAGCCACGCAGCTGCTGCTCTGCGGCGTTCCTCTGTTTCTTGAGATGGGCAGCCTCAGCGGCCAGGCGCTTCTGGGCTCCCTCATGGCCTTGAGATGCTCGTGCAGACTGTCCACTTGACGCAGTGCGGCGTTCCTCTGTTCCTTGAGATGGGCAGCTTCAGCGGCCAGGCCCTTCTGCGCTTTGTCGGCCTCCTCGGCCCTCAGCGCACGCTGTCGAGGGTCCAGAAGGACGGCTGCCGGGTCCTCAGGCACCTCCCCGCTCTCACGCACCGACATGGCGGCAGCGGCAAGAGCTGCTGCGGAATTCAATTTATGTTTAGGGTTTGTCTCTTAGGGTTTGTCTCCTAATCTCGACGACAATATCAAGGTGGGGAGTCGTCGCGTCATGACCCCTCAACCAGACAGATCCATGCGCACACACTTCAGTCGGACGCACACTTCACGAATGTCACAGACGCGTTCTGTCAGGTTTGTATGTCATGTATCGGTGCGATGTGCCATGGATGGACACACTCCTCATCACTTGGGCGGCCTCTTGTGCTTCGCTCGAGCCTAACACACACACACACACACACACACACACACACATCCCCTTCGATCTGAGGTGCAGGTGAGAAACAGTGCACGTGGGGTCTGCTTACTGCCTTGTCGACTTGTTTGAATTGCTTGGCGATGGTGAGTTTGTCTGTGGCCGAGATGGGCGCATAGCACACGTCACACAGCTGGCGTCTCATGGTCTCGCGACGGGCTGGAAAGGGGACAATACACACACAGAGACATTCATGAGCGAAGGGCGTGTATATGTCAGCCAGCCACACTCACATGTCTTCTCCTTGAGGCAGGCTGTGTGGAAGGTGTGGCCGCACTCGAGCGTGAACAGAGTTGTGTCCTCCGTCCTGTACACAACACAACACAACGCAACACAACACAACACACAGATGGACACGCACATGATCGATGCGCACCAGTGAAACGCCTCTTCGGTCAGCCGAGCCCAGCAGAGGCGACACGAGTCGCCCTTGTCCTCGTCAGCAGAGCCCTCGTCTCCCTCGGCCGCCCCCTCGCCCTCTGTCGCTCCCTCGCCCATGCACTCATCGAACCACGACTGGTTGGATTGGGCACTGTGGAACGCACGCGAGCTGACAGATGAGGGGCTGAAGAGCAGACGACCCGACAAGCGAGTGCCGCGTGTGTGTTGAGAGAGACGCAGAGAGTGAATGTCGATACGGCGGGAGTGGCTGGGTGCTGCTGCTGCTGCTGGGAGGTGGTGGTGGTGTGACTGCGTCGGGGAGCCGTCGAATGTGATCAAATCCTCACCATCATCCTACACACAGACGCAGTGCATGATTGAGTGATTGGTCGCTTTTCTGAGTGTCTGTGACCCATTCTATCACTCACGTCGTGCTGTGCTTGCTGAGCCGAACAGCTGACACGACGCTGCTGATTGTTGGTGTTGTGGTCTGCACACAGCAGCCCGCCAGTGGTCACGCGTAGAAAAGTGCGGCCGATGTTGACAGCCCGAGCAAACAGAGAAGCATTCTTCTGAAGAATCAGTCGGTTGGGCTTGCCGCAGCGACGGAGCACCGCCTACAGCAAAAGCAGAATCAAGCAGAATGGGACAAGCACACGAGACACAGATCTAGAGTGCGCACCTGCTTCTCTGCATTCGGACCCTCGAGCAGCCGTCTTGTGGTCTTGACCCGAGTCATGATACAAACATCAGTCAGGCAACATCAGTGGAAGAAAGGACAGCTGCTCAGGGCATAAAAGCACGCTTGTACAGGGAACAGCATTCGTGTACGTATACTCGACACACACACAGACACACACACACACACAGACACACACACAGACACACACACAGACACAGACACACACACAGACACACACACAGACACACAGACACACACACAGACACACACACAGACACACATACATGATCGATCGATCGTGTATACGTATTCAGCCATGAGACACGTCTGTGAATGAGTGCACTAATGAATGAATCGATGAGCCTTCCATCACCACGGCCCCGCCCCCTCATAGGAGTCAAAAGCTTGCCCGAAGAACGACACGTATGGTGTCTTGCACTGCAGTGCCCACAGGTCTTTTTCCTCGTCGTCCCTCCACAGACCAGGACCATCATCGGCGTACCTCTCCGCCGAGGAAGCCGCAGAAGAAGCGGCAGATTCAGTTGTGGATAGGGCGTTCTCTCCTGTGGGCACAGCCAGCTTTGTGATCTGTGTCGACGGCCGCTTCACGTCCCCTTTGCGCCGGTCATCGACTCGCATGACATTATCAGGGCCGGACATCAATGCGGGCGGGATATTGTACAACTGAAACAGACAGACAACATCGAGGTGTGTGGTCACCACAAGTCGCTCGCTCCTTTTCGTGTGGTTACCTCTAGTGTCTGCAGCTGAGACAGCTGATGATGGGCATGGTGGCTTGCCCGCCTCGGAGGTGCCAGCACCGAGCTCAGATTCGACAAGTGAAACCCAGCGGCAGACGCCTGCAGTGGCAAAGACGACCTCTCGATGGAGACATGTGTGGCTACTTTTCTCTGCTGACCCTCACGACTTCTGACGGCCTCATGAAACCGACGAGAAGAGTGCTGTAGGAGCTTTTCTGCGGCATGTCGAACAAAGTCACCTCACGGCCAGCGGTCGCCTCCTCGAGGCCGCCCTGTGGGCCCACAGGCCTGCCGCCCCTGATACGACAGCGAGGGATGGTGGGCAGCTCACCACCAAAGGCATCTCTGAGCATGTCGCCTTCAAAGTCATCGGGCGCAGAGCCTTCATCCGTTTTCGAGCCGGCGCCTGAATATCAATGCACCAAATGAATGTGACACAGACCAAACCAAAGCGCATTCTCTCCTCTTGTGCTTGCCCTGTTCCGTGCTCTCGTCTTCTGTCACGTCAGGGGCTCTGCCGCTGCTTGACGGCGGGAAGCGGCCTCGCGACACGGGATGAGAGGACGCAGAGGCCGACGGAGGCATCTCGTGCATGCCCTTGACGCCGGCATCCATGAGGATGGATGCATCGGGCTCGTCGGTGAGATCCCAAAACGGACGCAGCGAAAGTGCAAGTGGGGCGGGAACCTTGAAGTGCGGCGGCTTGAGCTCCTGCAGTATGGCCCTCACCCCTCCGTAAGAGCCGGCCGATTCGCGAGACGGGGGAGGCAGCAATGCGCGGAGGGGACGGGGCAGGGCGGAAGATGGGGGCGAGGCGGCCTTCTCTGCGTCCTGCTCCTTCATCTCGCGCGCGGCATCCTGACGCATGCGCTGCCTGCAGTGGAAATGAGAGTGTGCCATTCAAGTGCTTGACGTGGGAGCGACTCCCGCTCACCTTTGTCTGAAGGTCTCCTTGCCTCGCAGCCATCTGTCGTACTTGGTTGAGAAGCGGATCGACGCGATCTTGGCCTAGCAGGCAAAGCGACCAAAAGAAGGCATGATTGGGGTTCAATAGCACTGCGCGCCGTTATTACCTCATGTCTCCTTTCGTCCTCGAGCAAGTCACGGAAGTCCACATCCGCAGAACGTCGGTGCGCCTCATCAGCCGCCCGGACCTTTGCCTTCCACGCCTATCCATACAAAGAGGTGGAACGGTACTCAATGTCGCAGCAACCTTTAGATGTCAGCGTACGTCGAATTTCGGCTTGTTGATATTGGTGTGGACGAATGCCGATGCGACAAATGTGTGTGACTCGCAGGCAGCCACCTGCACGACCGGCTGGAGCAGCAAGTCCTCAACAAGCTGAGGCTGGACCTACATGAAATGAGACAGGACATGAAAGAGTCAATCAGCTGCTGTCCGTGCATCTCTTTTAACCTGGTTCTCTGGTCTGTCAGGTCTGAATGGATGGCCCAGTTGCCCCCACTCGTGGCTGCCCCAGGTGTACAGCAGACCGAACAACGTCAGGGCACAGCTGTGTGAGGCACCGAACGAGAGGGAGCACACGCCCTTGCCCTGAGACACACGTATGGGATTGAGCCGGTGCCTCTTTCTCCTTGGCATAGAGCTAGTGCCTCTTTCTCCTTGGCATAAACTTACTTTGAAGAACTCCAGCTTCCTGGGCACGCACTGATTGTGAATGTTGGGGTGGTCGCACTTGTCGCTCACGCCGAGCTGTCCGCAGTTGTTGCTGCCCCACACCCACACATTCAGCTCCTCGTCTATCGCTCCGCTGTGGGCACCACCGGACGCTATCAGCCGACACAGGGGGATCCGCCACACCCTGGACACACACGTGCTGGTGTGCACACAGAGGTCTCCCTCTGTGTGAGTGTGTGTGTGACCGTCACTTGGTAAGCATTCTGCGCTGTTTGACGTCGCCCAGGCCCAGGCGACCCTCCTCAGCGGCGCCAGTTGAGTATACCTCTCCCGAAACACTCAGAGCCACCAAATGAAAGCGGCCGCAGGCCACCTGCAGAAATCCTCTCTTTGGTCCCTTGGCACACTGTGGCGTCCAGTAGTCTTTGCAGTCGCCAGTGCCGAGTGCGCCTGAGGCCCCCTCGCCCCACGTGTATAGCGCTCTGTTCATCCCTGTGAAAATAGAGACAGGCGCGATAAGCTTGTATCCCTCTCACTTTCTCTCTGCTTCAATTGCTGTACCGATGCATGCCGAGAAGGCCTTGCCACATGAGATATGCGTGACGTCATGAAGATCAGGAATCAGGGTCGGCTTCCACACATAGACGTCATCCAGGGCATCCTTGCCCCTCTCGCCTCCCCTCTCCCTCTCCTCCACACCAGACTGGGCCGCAATAGATCTTTTTCTTTCTGTTCCGAGCACATCTATGCCCGACAGAATAGACGCCTGGTGGACAAACGACTGCCGGCCGGCAGACGCTGGGCTGGGGTCCGTCATTGTGACAGCTGATGCTCCATGAGGCAGTGTCAGGGTGAGCTTCGAGTGCCGATGTGGTGTTGCCGGATGTGAGAAGGGGATGTCTCCTGCCGGTTGCCGCTCAATCAGGGGCAGCCGGGACGCGGGAAGGCCGAGGCGGCCGTGTGCTGCGTGGCCAAAGGCGAAGACCTTGCCCTCAACGGTGAGCACGAGGGTGTGTGCGGCCCCGCATGCCACCTGCACCACAAACTCCCTCTCGAGCGCGTTGACAAGACTCGGCGCAGGAGCCACCAACGTATATTCTTCCTCCCCTTCTCCACCTCCATTTGGCGCTTGGCCGCCGGCTTTGTACCCAGCTGGCGGAGGTTTGCTTGCCAGCAGTCCCGTCTGCCCCCTCGAACCATCCCCCCAAGCGTAGACCGTGCCGTCCGTCATCACCGCACAGCTGTGGCCGACACCTCCTGCAAGTTGCGCAACGCCGCCCTTCACCGGCAACCCTCGCACGGGCTGTGGCGAGCCGACACCGCCCCCTTTCGGAACGGCTTTGCCCCCTCTCCCCAGCTGGTGGGACTCATCATGGCCGAAGGACTTGAGCAGATCAGCCCCAGCGCCGCTCTCCACCACATAGACAATCGACTTGAAGAAGAGGGAGTCCAGATCCTCGCTCTGAGATGTGACGTAGTGCAGGAGATCGATCTCTTCTGAGGCGCCGCCGCCCCCCGCCCCCCCGCAGCCCCTCTGGCTGGCAGATGCGACACTGTCGGTGAGGACGACCACTTGCCTCGGCTGGTGGTAGTCGTTGGGTTTGAACTGCAATGTGTCTGGCCGCACGGCCACGGCGCCTAGGTTGGCTCTGATGGAGATCACCACGGGCGACTCGGGCTTGGTGCTGAGAGAGATGTGGTAGAAGTCCACCAGGGGGGCGCCGCCCTGCACCACCACCAGCCTCCGCTTTGAGACCTCGATGCCCTTGGAGGACGGCTCTATCAGGCGCATACGACGCATCCTGACGATAGCTGTTTTGACGCGTGTCCCGTCTCGGGGGCCCTGGGGGCTGCGAGCTTGCATGCTGAGGGGGCAGTGAAGTCTGAAACCTCAGTATATAGCTCAGGGATCAGCCTATCAGGGGCTCCTGAGCCGTTTTTGTGAAGGAAAGAGCGTTTGGTTGCGCCTCCTTGGTCAACGGTCAGGGCTCACCTTCCTGCCCGCGCTCTCGACGGAGAGTCCCACGCGCGTCGCCAGCTTGCGCCAACGCAACGCATCTCGTGTCAAGATGCTGACGACCACTCGACTGTCGGTAGCCCTGCTCGTCGCCCTGGGAATCCTGACACACCTGGTGGATGGCTGGTACCTGCCAGGAGTGGCGCCACGGGTGAGAAAGACACCGATAGGCAGGCAGGGGTTGGCACACTCACCAATGCTGTGCCTTTGTGTGTGGCGTGAAGGATTACGAGCGGGGAGCTCCTGTGAAGCTGAAAGTGAACAAGCTGACGAGCGTCAAGACGCAGCTGCCGTACAAGTACTACCATCTGCCCTTCTGCACGCCCGAGGACATCAAGAACGAGGCAGAGAACCTGGGCGAGATCCTACAGGGAGATGTCATCGAAAACTCGCCGTATGAGGTGAGCGTTGATCTGGACGACATGTGTGCATCTCTCTGTGGATGTGTGTGTGTATCATGCAGATTGAGATGCTCATGCCAGTGGAGTGCAAGGTGCTGTGCAAGAAGGATCTCAAGAAGAAGGAAAAGGACCTCTTCAAAACCATGATCGACGACGAATACTACGTCAACTGGTCAGTCCGCACACACACGCACAACGGATGTGTGTCGATGCGTTCACACACCCCGCCTCCCCCACCCGCATCCATTCAGGATAGTGGACAACCTTCCCGCGGCTATGAAGTACAAGGCGGGCGACCAGACGGGCTACCTGGCGGGTTTCCCGGTCGGCCAGCCGCTGCAGGGCGCCTACGTGCTGCACAACCACGTGCGCATGACGTTCAAGTACCACAGCCGCAGTGACACCGGCGGCACCGAGGCTGCCAGGATTGTCGGATTCGAAGTCGAGCCCGTCAGGTGAGGCGGGCCAGGGAGAGGGAGGGAAGGAAGGTCTCGTGGTGTGTGCTTACATGGGCTGATCGTGTGTGTGCAGTATTGAGCATCCGGTGTCTGCCGACGAGACCAACCCCACCTACTCGTGCAGCGGTGAGCAGTGGGAAGGGCTGGCTGTGCGGTGGTGCCGTGACCGGCGTTGCGTGTGTCTGTTATGTGTGTGTGTGCGCGCATGTGTGTGTGTGTGTGTGTGTGCGCAGGTCCCACATTGAATGTGGAGAAGGCCGACTCGGTGGTCTTCACCTATGACGTCAGATGGGAGGTCAGCACCAGCTAGCCACACTACAAGAAAGCACCCGTTGTCGCACGTGGCATGCATGAGTCTTGCTGTCGGTGGGTTGGCGTCCGTGTCTGTGTCTGTGTGCAGCCGTCCCCCGTCAAGTGGGCGTCTCGTTGGGACATGTACCTGAAGATGACTGACAGCCAGATCCACTGGTTCTCCATCATCAACTCCCTCATGGTCGTCCTCTTCCTCTCCGGCATGGTCGCCATGATCCTCCTGCGAACTCTCCTAAGGGATATCGCCAAATACAACGAGGTAGACGCACGACCACAGACACACACACACACATCCACACCTGATGCACGATGGCGTGTGTCTGTCTGTGTTTTAGATGGTAGACTCGCTGGAGGAGGCCCAGGAGGAGTCGGGTTGGAAGTTGGTGCACGGTGACGTGTTCCGGCGGCCCCCCTACTACCAGATGCTGGCCGTGTGCACCGGATCGGGCGTGCAGATCCTCGGCATGACCTGCGTCACGCTCGTCTTCGCGGCACTCGGCCTGCTCTCACCCGCACACAGAGGCGGCCTCTTGCAGGTCTGTCAATGCGAGAGCACAGAAGCGCCGTATGTGTCGATTTATGTGTCGTGTGGTTCTGCTTCAGGCCATGTTGGTGCTGTTTACGTTCATGGGCTTCTTTGCCGGCTACACGGCAGCCAGGTTCAACAACGTCATGGAGGTCAGCCAGCAGTTGTGCTGTCAGTCTGCCGTGCAGCCAACACACATACGTGCTGTTCTGTCTGTTGGTCTTCTGTTCTGTGTGCAGGGTGACGACTGCGAGCGGAGCCACACCGTCACGCTGTACACAGCGCTGCTGTTCCCAGGTCTGGATGCACACACACACACACGCACAGAGCACCGATCCAAGATCTCACATGACTGTGTAATGTTATATACAGCCGTCACATTTGGGATATTCTTCACCCTGGATCTGCTCATCTGGGGAGAGCAGTCGTCAGGCGCGGTACGCTGGCAGCCCATACGCAAGGCGAGACGACGTGTGCACAGCATTTTGCTTCGTGTGCAGGTGCCGTTTTCGACCATGTTTTTGCTGCTGGTGCTCTGGTTCGGCATCTCGGTGCCCCTAGTCTTCATGGTACGGACACAACACACGACCCCGTCCATGTCGACCTGTCGGTAAAGACAGAGGTCGGTACGTGTGTGTGGGTGTGGGTGTGTAGGGATCGTACTTCGGCTACAAGAAGGGTCCGATGTCGCTGCCCGTCCGCACCAACCAGATCCCAAGACAAATACCCGTAAGCAACACAGACAGACAGACAGACAGACAGGGGGGAGCAAGACACGGCCATGTGCGCCACTCTCTCTCTCTGTGTGTGTGTGGATGCTGGTTGCGTGAATGCAGCCCCAGCACTGGCTGACCCACCCCCTCATGACATGCCTAATTGGAGGCGTCCTGCCTTTCGGGTACACTACACACCATCATGCAGCAACAGGGTCGCCATTGTGTCCGTCCATCTGCGTGTGCCACCCACCCACTCACCATTCGTTCAGGGCTGTGTTTACGGAGTTGTTTTTCATCATGTCGTCGATGTGGCAGCACCAGTTCTACTACCTGTTCGGCTTCCTCACCCTGGTGCTGGTCATTCTCATCATCACATGCGCTGAGATCTCCATCGCATTCACCTACTTCCAACTCGCCGGGTATGTATGTCAGCAATTGGGACAGCCAGATAGAGAGCCACATGGATGGATGGCCTGTGTGTGTGTGGTTTCCTCCTCGCTTGTCACAGTGAGGATTACCGCTGGTGGTGGCGATCGTTCCTGTCGTCTGCGTGCTCGGCCGTGTACGTCTTCCTCTACTCCGTCCTCTACTTCTACACCAGGTGCCATGCGCACGGAGGACGGAAAGGCGGGACGATGGAGGGATGTGAGTGTGTGTGTGTGTGCGTGTGTGTGTGTCTTGTGGGTGGGCAGATTGAACATCAACAAGTTCGTGTCGGTGCTGCTGTATTTCGGCTACATGACCATCATATCTTACTCCTTCTTCCTGCTCACCGGTACACACACACACGCGCGCGACTGCGAGCCCAACAAATGGCCCCAACTTCTCTCGGTGGTCTTCTGTGTATGTGTGTGTGCAGGTGCGATTGGGTTTGTGGCGACATTCTTCTTTGTGCGGGCCATCTACGGCTCCATCAAAGTCGACTAGCACCCCCTCCCCCCCACACACCCGCCCCCCTCCAGACACACACACGGTCCCCTGTAGATGAGGGAGAGATAGAGAGGCCGCCCGTCCGTGTGCGGGCACCCATGGATGCTACTCGACTCGCTAACTTAACCAATTCACTTGTCCTTGTTTTTTGCTGCCTGTGCGTCTGCGTGTCTGCGTGACGACCGGTGGTGACACGCTTTGGATGCATGGTGGTAATTAATGCCTGTGATGGTTCGCATGGATGGATGGCACACGACCCACCCACACGCACGCACATGCACACACCGTGTTTTGTTGTCGTGTTTGTTGCTTCGCTGCATTTCGTTGATGCGACACAGACAGACACACACACACACGCACACACGTGTGTAATACGCGTCACATGGCAAGGAGATGGGAGGGTGGTGGATGTGGTCGCCACGACTGAGTAGAGATGGCCGACCAGAGATCCCTCCCTCCCTCTCGGATGGACGTGTGTGTGAATGGATGGCGCCCACAGCTGGATGATGACTCTCGTCGATCCGCCCAGATAGAGGCTAATTCACCAGACAGCCCAACTGCCTAATTGCCTGCCTGCCTGCCTCTCTCAGTCGCTCTACTTGCCTGTCTATTTGTTTGTGGTGTCTGGTCGGGGCCGTGCTGATGTGAATATGAGCTGACTGACAGATGCGCACACCACTCCCACACACAGATACATACACTGAGACCAGAGAGAGACCTGGTAAGCCTAGCTGCCTCCTCTCGGCTGCCGTCTGTTTCCTCATGGTGGGCGTGTTGTCTCGCGTGAGTGGATGCAAATCGGTGCGGCACAAAACCGTCGCTATTCGATTTGCATCTGTGACTCGCGGGCCGCACGCCCTGTGCCATGGGGAACAGATGTGCACATCACATGCCGTGAAGAGCTGAACCCAAATGCGTTCGCTTTTGCCGTAGCTGGATACACTGCACCGCCCACACCACACCACACCACACGGCTCTGCCTCCGCCTTGTTTTTCCCCACCTGTAGGCTCTCGCTCCCTCTCTCCCTCTCACACACACTCTTGCTCGTCTGTCTGTCCGTCTGTCTGGTGACTGCGTGTACAGGTGCATGTGTTGCGTGCCGTGCAGTGCCGTACCGTGTCTAGGGGTGCTACTACACGTGTGAGTGTACATTTTGCCCTTGAATGCCTGTGTGCGTGCCTGATGTGTGGGATAGTGGGTGGCCTCAGTAGGAGGCAGGCAGGCAGGCCCCCGTGGCGCGCCGTGGCCTGCATGGCACTCACTGGTTAGTAAAGACTTGTAGGGAATGGACCAGCGAGAAACCACTTGGTAGGCACGACAAACAGTCCGTTGGTTCTTGAATGCGTGGATGTGTGGAGTCCTGAGCAGATACAATACAACAATGCGACTGACTGACTGACTTGTGCAACGAATGTGCTGTGCGACAAGAGCTAACCCACCCACTCACTTACCCCACTCAGCCGCACACACACACATCCATCCCTCATCAGATGCCCCCCTCCTGCCCCAACCCCACTCCCGTCATGTTGGGCTCAGTGATGTCGGGCTCGCCCCCCCTGGCACGTATCTGCATCTGCATATGGAGTATCTGCGCGTCGCGCTTGGCCAGCTCCACCTTCAGAGACGACAGCTCACGACCGTAATGCTTCGCCTTCTCCCGCAACTCATTCTCCTGAACACACATGTCTCTCTCTCTGTCTATGTATTTGTGTGAATGGGTGTATAATTACGAGTGCGGCTTTTCTGATTTCGAGTTGTTCGCATTTCATCATCCACTCCTGCCGCTCCTCGTCCAGCCGACTCACGTCGGGACCGGGGGGCGCCTGTGGCCTCGCCGAGGGCTGCTTGCGTCTGGCTGCGCCTGGTGGTGGCTCCTGACCGAAGGTCTCTACCATCTCCTCCAGACGCTGGATCTCCTCGTCCTGCGATCCACGAGAGACATGTAGAGGGATGGCGTATACAGTGCGGTTTGGTTTGGTTTGGTTTGGTTTGGCGTGGTCATGCTCACCCTGTCCTTGATCTGTGTCTGGAGCTCGGCGATGTCCTGGTCGATCCCGTCGTTGTAGCCCTTCTGCACCAGCAGACCACGGACCCTCTCCTGCACACACACACGCACAGACAGACAGACACACATACAGTAAGTACTTGTGTCTCTCTCGGGTACTTGTGTCTCTCTCGGGGTGTCTCTGTGTGTTTCAGTGTGTCCCTGCCTGTAGTCTGTAGTTTTCTGTCTTGAGTATCTCGTTGTTGTGCTGCAGCTGCTGCGACCGCTGCACCTCATCCAATGACGACTCCAGCACCTTCTCAAGCTTCTGGATCACCTGCACAGCCAACAACACCACGCCACACACATCCAATCCTCATGTGTGGGCGTGGCGGCATCGGCAGCAGACGTACCTTCTCCTGGCTCTTGGCCGTCTGCCGATATAGCCCCACTTTGGCGTTCTCCGACTGCAGCCGCTGCAGCACGGCAGCCTGCTCGACGTGAGCCTTCTCGATCTCTTCCAGCTGCCGCTGCAGCCCACGGCCGCGCGCCACCTCCTTCATCGCCGCCTCGAGACGCTTGCGCATCTCGACCACCTTGCCCTTCTCCTCCCTGTATTTGTAGAGAGTCGTTTTGAGCTTGATGGCCAGTTCTGCGTTGGTAAGGTGGTCGAGGGGTATGTGCTGCAAAGGGTCGCCTTCGGGCGGTCTGCCGCTGCCGGTGTCCGCCCAGATTTCCTCCTCCTCCCTCAGCTGCTCCTTGAGGCTGTCCCGCTCGCTCTTGAGGAGACTTATCTGCTTCTTCAGCTCAACTATATCGTTCCCAGCCTGCTTCAAAGCAGCTGCCCTGACACACACACATACACACACACACACACGCACGCACACACACACATGGCAGGAACGGGATGCAGGGAGTGGTCGGAGAGTGTGTGGCGGTTGGGGTGACCTCATGTTGAATTCCTTCATGAGATGGGCGGTGAGCTGGTGGTCCTGCCGCAGCTCGCCCAGCTTCTGCTCGAAGGCAGCTACCGTCAGAGGCGCTGCCAATGAGGATGCACCGGGTGGGGCAGCAGGGGCACTGCTGGCAGGCTCTTGACGCCCCTCAGCAGCAGCAGCGGCCGGCGGCTCTCTCTCTCTGGCTGACGGCATGTCTATGTCTCGTGGCGGTGGTGGTGGTGGCAGGTGAGGCTGCTGCTCTCCCGCCATGACGGTCACCCCTGATGGTCTCCGTATTGTGTTGATCGACGGCCACACCCGTGCCTCCAGCTCAAAGGATGCAGCGGCAGTGGGGTGCTCTAGCAGACGGACATCCAGCAGGAAGGACCGCTGGAGGGGCGCTGACCCACTGGGAGGGAGCAGAGGGGACACATCTGCACCCGTATACCCATCCAGACACCCACAGACACAGACACACAGACACACAAAGACCGTTTCTCGGTATCCTAGCGATGTCTCTCTCCCTCACCGACAGTGGCAAACCCCGCGAGCACGTCAGGAAGCTGTGCGTCACCGAGAGTGGAAGGCCCCCGGCAGTAGAGCAGCACCGTCACACGCGACAGCTCAGCTGGCGATACCAGCGCCCTCACCACGTACCCATCGAAGCACGGCGTCCGGCTGTTGTCGACCACATGAGTGGCGAACCGCCTCGCCGGCCTGTCGGAGGCAAAGTAATCCCTCACGGTCGTCGTAAGGTCCAGCCTGCCGTCGTAATAGTGCGTCAACACCGGCAACTGCGGGATGGAGGGATCTTTCGAATCGCCGTCGAACGACAGAACCGCCATGACGTCGGTGAGCGGCTCAGGGAGGGGGCGATGCGACGGCACGCCGTGCAGACGGAACTCCACGGGGTGTGTAGGGGGGTGGGCGGGGGTCTTGGCGGGCAGCTGGTGGTGGGATGGTTCCATGGTCAGGGAGAGCAGCAGAGATGGCGGTGGAGCGAGAGACATGGACATGGATGGGGAGGGGTCGCATGTGAGGTGCAGTGGGTGGCAGGGGGGGAGGGCGTTGAGGAAGAGGGAGGTGGTGAGGAGGGAGTGGGAGGCGCTGCCAGACTGCACGTGTAGGGAGAGCTGCAGCCGCTGGTCGTCGGCCTGTGCGTCGGGGGGAAGCGGAAGGACCACCTGCACTGACATCAGATACACACGAGCATATACAGGTGGCTTCCACCGTTGCACACACACACACTCATCTGTCACCTCTTGGTTGAATGAGACCAGTGTGTGCGGCTCTGACGTGGTGACCAGCACATCTGACGTGGCGCTCTCCGATAAGACCGACCCGTCATAGCGCAGCAAACGCATCACCACCTGACCACCCACAAGATTTGATGAGAGCCAAGTCTTACGGGCTGCAGAGAGGCACGACATTGTCTTACATTTGAAAGAGCTGACGGAGCACCAACAGGCGGGGCCAGGCGGGCCGACCGGACCACAGCTCGCAACCGACACCTACACACACATACACAAGACACAAGACACATGGGAGACACACCTTCCACACCCACGCCCTACCTGAATGGATGAGCAATCCACAGCGAGTGTTCCAGCTGCGGCAAAGGGCCACCAGCCTCGCCGTCAGCCGCCGAAGGCAGCTCCAGCTCACACGCATCGTCCCTCCGCATGCTGGTCAGCTTCACCGTCACCACCCCCCGACCCACTGTGATTGTCTTGCCCTGATCGCCCTCTGCCTGTTGCTGACTCTTCCTGATGAATGTGATAGCCTGGGTAATCGGGGCCGGCTGCTGGATGTTCAACTTCCGCAAACTCACCGATCCCTCCCCCAGGAACCGTGCTGCGCCGTCCCTGATGGCCGGCACATCGCTCCCTGATGCTGCAGCTGGCGGGGCGCCCACGAGGACATATACGGCGATGTCAACAGAGCGGGAGGGGATGTCTGTAAGCGTTGCGTCGTGGAGGGGCAGGAGGAAGGACGACTGGCGGAAGGTGGGTCTGTCGGTGACGGCCGACACGTCACTCCGCCTCTTGGGGCCGATGCCGTCCACCTGCACACTGAGGAAGTAGTTGAAGGGCCTGGCGAACTCCAGGTCAGATATGGACACGTCCAGCACTCCCACATCTCCACTGGCAATGGCAGTGGCACCATCCGCCACCTCTCCCCCGATCTCTTTGGGTATCTTTCTCTGCAACTCATCTTTCTCGGTTTCCAGCTCCTTGATCCGCTGCTCGAGTGCGGCCTTGTCCCGCTCGATGTCCTTGTTCTCAGTGTTGGTCTTCTGCAGGTTTTGCAGCTGCTCCCGATGCTCGTGGATGGTCCGCTGCAGCTCCTCAGCCGCCTTCTGGTGCGCCTCTGCCTCTTCCTTCTTGGCCGCCAGCTCCTGGGCAATTGACTCTCTTGCTGCCTTCTCGTCGTCCAGCTCGAGCTGCTTGGCCGTGAGGGCGGTTTGCTTGGTGTCCATGTCCTTGGAAAGGGCCTCGTTCTCCTTCTCTTTGGCGGCAAGCTTTTGCTGCAGTTCGACGATCTCGTCCGCAGGCTTCTTCTTGGGAGCCATGGTGAGAGGGCCGGGTGCCTATTGGCGCAGAACACCACGGGCAAGCTGGATTGGACGATATTGAGACTGGGGGCATGGGGGGCGCATTCGGCGAGTGCATGCATGCAAAATGGTCGCAGATCTTTGTCCCGAAAGGTGTTTGAGAGGTTTTTCTGTTTGTGTCTGCCCATGCACTGCACGCGACATTGTGCACATAGAAACGTATCGTGAGCTGCATGGATTGGACTGATGCATGCGCATGGACGTGCGAACAGAAATCTGTCCATCCCTCCCCTCCCCCTCCCCCTCCCGTCTTTCACGACACGTACGTTGGTACGTGCGTGCGCACAGACGCATCCCCTCCTCATGCAGGCAACCAGATTCATTATGCAGCAGCACCAGCAGCAGCAGCAACATGCAGCAGGCAAGGCAGGCAAGGCAAGTGAGAGAGGAGGGCGGGCTCGGCTCCGCCGCACGGCTCCGCCTGGCCCACCCCTGTACTGCATGAACGGACTTCACTCGACGGACAAGGGTAGCCACACCACCATACACGTACACACACACTCCAGTGGAGAGCAGCACACTCACACAGAGCACATGCGCTCGCCACACACAACACACGGAGGCAGGAGGCGGACAGACCAGACAATTGAGGTCGGTCCGGAAAAATCACAGGCCAATGGAGAGAAAAATCAGCCGTGGTGGATGGATGAGCCAAGCTTGTCCTGCGGCCTTTTCGCGCACAGTGCTGACACATCCTCTTCATGCAAGCCTACAGATGAGCCGACATCTGGCCCCTCTGAGACTCGCAACAAAGAGAACGCGCCACCGCGACGCGCACCAGAAAGCACGCATGACACGACAGACGAGCAGCGAACAAGCGATGACACACGACACTTCTCTCTCTCGCCAACCAAACTCGACACATTACATCTGCATGCATGCCGACGGTAGCTATGTGTGGTCTGTCTGTTGTACACAAGACAGACAGTAGGAGCGACACAGACTCGGCTCGCCGCTGCTGCTGCATTTCCTGACTCCTCCTCTGCAACAGACCCGTTGCGACGCCGACACAGAGAACGGCACATCGATCTCTGTGTGAGAATTACATCGGCCAGATACAGAGGAAGGAATCGAAAGAGCGAGCATCTTTCCTTTCCACAACACAGCCTCACACACTTTCTGTTCTTCGAGTATGAGTGCATCCGTCCGTCATCACACTTCTCCCCATTTCTGCACAGCGATAGACAACCCAAAAACAACCGCTCACACACAGCTGGAAGCACAACACAGAAAGTCCCCCCACTCACCCACGTCCATCCCCCTGCCGGCAAAAACTCTTCCCTTTGGGCTGCGTCTTTGCTTCCAATACACCTGCACATGTCCTCTCTCCCTCCCTCCCTCCCTCCCTCCCTCTGTCTGTCTGTCTGTGTCTGTATGAGAGGCGTGGTGCCCCCGAAAGGAGTGACTGAAGGCCGGTCAAGGCAGCGAGTATGTGTGTGTGTATGCCCGTGTGGGAGTGTGCGCGTGTGGGTGCATGTCGTTGGTCCATAGGGCGGCTGACCTGAGGCCAGCCATGATCACCATACATGTGTGGATGAGCATTAGGCACACTCACAGACACGGCGGAAAACCTGCCTGCACTTCCTCCCTCCCTCTCTCCCTCTCGTCAATTGGCATCTCTCGTCGCGACAAAAGAAGCTCCTCGCAGCCATATTCTCCAATCATAACCACAGCAATCCACGCGAAAAAATCTCAAAGTCCCCCGCCCCCTACACAACACGTATCACACAACACTCTGGACAAGCCAGGCAGCCAGGGCTGCAGCAGTCAGAAGGGCTTCTGCGGCTCCATGATGGCGAGCAGCAGGTTGCTAAGGGGGGTGCGGAGGAGGGACTCCCCGGGTGAGAGTTGGGTGGGGGGTGTGAGGCACCAGACCTTGAACTCCTCGGGCGACAGCTTGCGATCGTGGTTGACGTCCGCCGCCCTGAAGCACTCCGTCGCCGTCAGGTTGGAGAGCTGCGGGCAAACGTCAAGAGATGCCATGGGTGGGTGTGGGTGGAATGGTGCTGTGCGTGCTCGTGTGTCGCCTGACTGACTGACCTCTTCGGGTGTCTGCACGTCAATCTTGAAGTCGGATAGCACCTGCTTGGTCTTCTCCGTCAACGTCACTGCGTCCACACCACACACGGCAGACACGGTCAGGCCAGGTGGCGTCTTGCTACCGCATCAACCAACCAATGTCTGTCTGTCAGCACGGTGCGCACCTCTGTACAGCGATGTGAGCAGTTTGGTCATCTCCTCGAACTCAATGTAGCCGTTGTGGTCCTCATCAAACAACGCAAACACAGCTGACGTGACATGATGACAGACTCGTCTGTGCCGACACCTGCACATCTGCGTCCCCCGCCTCCATTCCCTCTTGACATATGTGTAAGTACCATCTATTCTGTCTTCGACGGTGCCTTTGCAGTAGAAGCAGATGGTGGGCGTCAGCTCCAGCACGTTCACCTTGCCCTGACGCAACTTGTCAAAAATCCCCCACGCAGCTGACCACACCACAACACGCACCAACACAAACGCCACAAATGAGAGACCAAGTGAAGTGACGCAAAGCATCCCATCCCCCGTCTCTCTTCCCTCTCCCTCCCTGCGCACCGTCGAGCAGCCCGTCAGGAATGGTCAGCCCGTTGCTGTGGTGCAGCGGGTGGTTGTGGTATCTCTCCAGCACACAGGTGAGGGCCCGTTTGAACGCCGTCTCGTCCACGAAGCCCTTGACCTGGCCCATCGAGAATATCTCCAGCGCCTCAGCCACGGGCACGTCCTTAAGCACATTGCGCACATAGAGGAAGGCCGTCCCCGGGTCGACGTGGCTGGCGGCAGGGTCGGTCTTGGGCACTACCCGCAGCGACGTGTAGAACTCGGCAAAGTCACGAATGGGAGAGAAAGTGGGCTGCAACAACCAACCACAGACACACGAGCACAGCACTCTCCTCCAGCACATCTGCATTCTTGTGAGGCTGGGTGCGGTGGGTGTGTCGGTACTTACCTGTACATTGACGACTCCCGATGAGTACGTCCGTGCGCTGGTGGCCTGCACGGGCCTGAGGAGGGTCGGGGGAGGGGTGGGGAAGGCGGGAAGGGCTCGGAGAGACCGCTGCGCCTGACGGTGGGCCATCAAAACCGGCGGGAGCCAACGGGTCGCCACAAGGCTTCGACACTCAGCTTTCAGGGTCTCGTACCCTGGACCCTAGCGGAAACCCTCCTAGTGATTGGATGCTCACTCCATGGTTCAGCCCGATGGAATCAGCCCGATGGAATACATATCAAAAGTTGAGTCAAGGATTTATTCAGTCACGAGAAAAAGCTTCTGCATGCATCGAGTGCATCATCTTCGCAGCCTCTATCACTCCAGTCAGTCAAAAACACGCTGACTCACTCAGCGCACACACGTGCCCTCCCTCAGTCAGGTGAGGTCCACCTCCCCGCCCTCGCCCTCGGGAGCTGAGGGCGCCATCTGCTCCTTCACCTGCACCACACAATGAAGCACACACAACACATCAAGAGGCAGCCCGTGTGGTGTGCTGGTCGGCATTTGCTGGCTCACATTGTAGAGGAAGTGTGTCTTCCAGGCATCCAGCTTGGTGATGGTGTCATACTCGTGGCTGACACCACGCACATAACCATCACACACACACACGACACACACGTATGATGGGTGGTGTGTGGGGCTCACATGGCTTCAACAAACTGGTCGACGTTGTTCTGCTCGAAGGCCTCAACCATCGCCTGCACACAAAAGAGCAACCACACCACGGCCGAGGGTTGTGGCACCGCTCGCCGTCAAATGTGTTCGAACATGCACTGTGCGGACCTTGAGGAGCTGTCCTTCCCGCGACGGACCAAATCTGTCACACATACACACACGCAGAGACCGCATTTTTGCTTTGTGTATCTCTGTGTGCGAGTGAATCGGTGGGCCGCCCACCTTGGGTCCATGGCCTCGTACTTCTCGTAGGCCAACTTGGCATTCACGGCGTCCTGATGACACACACGCACCCGCACACACCACCGATGGATGGATGGATGGCAATGTGCGTTCATGGGTGTGTGTGTGGTGTGATGTGCCTGCCCACGTTGGTCGCCAGGTGCAGGATGCCCGCCTTGAGAAAGTGCTCCTTGGCGCCAAACTGGATCAGACTGTTCTGCAACGCCTTCTGGCCCTCCTTCTCAAAAATCTGACAATGCCGCGAGGGACACAAGACACGGATGCGCCTCCATCGTCGAAGGGTCTGCTGGCTGGTGGACTGGCTGACCTGAATGGCCTCCTCGAGCTTCTTCTCGTACCGTGCGATGTACTCGGCAATCTTGAGCATACACGCCGTCAACTGAGACCTGCGCGCAGACATCCACACATACACAACAGGCATCCATCGCCTTTGTGTGTCTGTCTGGTATGGTGGCTGTGACTGGCTGACTTTCCATAGTCGTCCATTTCGAACAAGTCAGCGGCCCTCCTGTAGAACTGAACGGCCCGCTCGTAGTCGCCATCGCCCTCGTAGAGCTCCGCCACCTGCTTGAGGATCTTGGCCGACTGGGCAAAACGACCCGCAGCGCTGTACAGCTCTACTGCCTTGTTGTACTGCTCCACGGCATCTGCACCAGCACACAAACCGACGCGCAGCGACACAAAGGGAGAGAGGACAGGAAAGAGGGAGGCATTGTACAGATCAACACTGGTGGGATGTGCACACGTGTGTGTGTGTGTGTGTGTTGTGCACCTGAAGTGGAGTATTTCCTCATGACACTGGCGGCCTCCATGAGGAAGTTGGCCTCCTCCGTTGCGCTCTGCAACTGGTGCTGGCAATGCGCACACCGGATGAACGCCTCGGCCGCATCTTGCCCTGCCGTAGCCAACACACAACACACACAGATCAGCGACAGATAATGAGAGGATGCGTCTGCCTTTGTGTCCGCTTACACATCTTTTGCAGCTTGAACTGGTTCGCCGCCTGCTGGTAGAGTTCGCACGCCTCATCGTACCGCGACGAGCCAGACAAGAAGCTGAGCAGCCCGCCCTTGAGCTTCTTGTCCGCCTTGGACAACAAATCTCGTGCTGCCTCGCCCATTTCCCCCGTCCTGGAGAAGGGAAGCTCGCACGATTTGGCGAGCTTGAAGGAAAAAGCAAAAACTGAATCTCCGTTATTTGAGCCAGTTACTATCCCAGCAGTGCACTCGTTGTGCCCCCCTGCTCGTTTGTGGCTTGGCGATGCGTGTAGAGTCGAGCACACTGAAGGAGATCAAGAAGGCGCGTGAGGAGCTCAAGGAGAGCCTCAGCCAGATAGAGCAGAAGATCTACGACTTCGAGTCCGACTACCTCAACGAGACCGCCACCTTCGGCAACATCCTCAAGGGGTGGGACGGATACAACACGGCCATCAACAAGAAGAACGCACGACGAGCTGACAACGCCGAGCCCGTCAAGGACCAGGACCGCTGGTTCTCGCGCTCTTCCCTCTCGTCGCCCGTCGTGAGCCTCGAGCAGATGCAGCACTTGCACACACAGATGGCCATGGACAACACACAGATCAACGGCCTGATGCCGCCGCAACACGCCAACGTCCAAGGTCAGCAAACGAAAGAACCCACCACACACCACACACCGCACTCACACACGCAAGCAAGGCAGTGGTGATGCTGATCTTGGCCGCTGTGGTGTGTTGGTATGCAGATGATGCCTTCACGGACGAGGGCCGCAGTGTGGCTGGGCAGTCGAGCAAGCCCCGCAAGACGTCGGGCAAGAAGCACTGACCGACGACGGACTACTGACTGACTGACGGATTGGGGGTCAACTCTTTGCTTGCCCGCCTGCCCAACTGGAGGGCGTCGGTAGTCTCTCTGCGCGACGCAGTGATTGGAAGCTTTGTACAGCCGTGAGTAATGATTGGCGGACCGGACCGATGACTGACTGTGGGTGACGGATGGATGCGTGCGTGTAATTTGACTTCCGCGAGCGTGCCATATGAAGACACACGTGATGCTTGACCGGTTATCCTTGTTGCTCATCCATATACAACGTACGTGGGGCGCGGCGCGTTCCGGTCGCTCTGTTGAGGTCATTAATAAACGTCCAAAACTGACGAATTCCTTCCATCCCTCCACTCCATCTCGCTGGCGGAGCTGCCGCCAGAAGAACACACTCACACTGTCGCGACCCATGGACCAACGTATCCCCAAGGAAGCGACCGTGCGTGCGTGTGCTCGAGGCTGCAATTCATCCGCCGACCAAAGACAGGGACCACACAAGCCACCGACGTTACAACACACTCAACGCTGCCATCCCCGTTGCTTTCATTCACTGGGGCAGTCAGTGCACGAGCAAAGGGAAAAAGATACTGACTGATACACACAAACTGACATGCACAAACCACACGTGGTCACATTCGCCGCCCGCCGGCTGGACACCAATGGATGGAGGGAAGTCAAGTTGCCGCGTAAGCTGAATTCACGCTCTACTATACAAAATACAGCTGAGACGCGTACGGTCCGTCCCTGCAGCACACCCACCCATCAATGCACCGCACCCACCCCGTGTTTTGTCTCAGCAAGTCAGTGGGCTGGGCCTGTGGGTCGTGACATGTTGTTGCCTGGGCGCGGCGCGGCACGTGAACATACACAGCCGCACCGCACAGCCCAACAATCAATCATGTCCCACCACACGCAGAACACGCACAACCACACGGATAAAAACATCAACATACACACATGAATCGACTGACGATGTCTTCGCGCCCCCCCCATTCATTCAACATGTGCACCCAGTCAGGGCATGTACAGCACATACACACGGACACACGACACGACACCATCGAGGCGCAGTTGCGCGTGGTCCGTGGCCTCTCGAAGATACACTACACCCATACATGAATCCATCCACACACACGACAACAAGCACACACACATGCGACCATGTGGCCATGCGCATGCACCGAGGCAGCTGGCATGGCAAGGAGATAAAAAGAGGGGGGGACCATAAAAAACACGGCAGGCGCTGCTGACCGCCTTCACGTGTGACGACCACACGGTGGCGTTCCACGACCAACGAAAAAGGCAGCCAGCCCAGCGAAGGAAAAATCTGATTCACAGCCAGACAGACCGACCAGGCAGTCAGTCAGAACTGTTTGCCCTTGGGGTGTGGGCCGGGGTACTCAGCGGGGTACATGCGAGTGCCGGCCAACCAGTCGCCCACCCCGAGCAGCCCATAGCTGTAGCGGTTGAAGTTGTGGTGTGCCTCGTGCAGTGCGATGGACTTGTCGAACCCCAGCAAGTACCCGAGAGGCGGCAGGTACGGGCAGCCCGACCAGAAGGGCAGCTGGCTGCCGGAGTGGTCGACGCACACCATCTCGAACACGTAGTTCATCATGAGCACGTACTCGAACAGACTGATGCGGCCGAACATCATTTCGATCAGGAACACATTGACTGAGCCAAGGGAGAGCGCGGAAAGCATCAGATCCCACGTGCCCAACCACGTGCCTGATGCATGACCAACACATCACATCAACTCATTCAGATGTGTTGACGTTCTGGCTGTTCGTGTGTGTGTGTGTGCGTGTGTGTTGGCTGACCGGCGCTCCCCCATGGGTATTGGAAAGTGTGGTGGTAGGTGTGGTCGGTCCACTTGTACACCCAACGCCACCGGTGCTGGCTGTAGTGCACCACCCAATACGCCAGGTCGGCGAAGATCAGGGAGAGCTGCACCTGCACCCACACACAAACAGCACAGCAGACCACACACAAGACAGCTGGTCTGGTGTGCATGTATGCATACACCCAGCGCACCTTGAGGGGTATCATCCACACTGGCGGGTTGTGCACGAGGTGGAATCGGGGTATCCAGATCACACTGCCGACGGCGATCGGGATGGCCCACCGGGCCGTGAACAGCAGGTGGTTGCGCAGGTACTGCCGGTGGGAGTAGTCGAACCTGCTCGCTCCGTGCTCATCCACACCCTCATGCTGCTGCTGCTGCTGCTGCTGCTCTGCTTCCTTGTGGTCGGTGTCTGTGTCGACGGTCTCAGTGGTGTCGGCCCGCCTCCGGCGCAGCTGGTCGCGTTTGTGTGAGCTGAATCGGATGGATGGGGGGAAGATCCAGTCGCTGTCGGCGAGCAAATCGACCATCGTTGAGACGGCGAAGTACTCGGAGAGTGACAGAATGTATGTCAGGACGAACAGAGCCAGCCAGTAGAGGAAGACGCTCGAGTTGACCCACTCAGACGCGAATGCCCACAGGAACAACGGCGTCAGGGAAGCCTGCAGACAGGCACACAAGCAGACAGAGATCTCACAGTCGCACACATGCCTGCTCAAGATGTTTTTGCCCCGTGTCATGCCTGACCGTGGTGGCGTAGGCCAGGAGGATTTGGAAGCCGTTCTCCAGAACGTAGAACACGGCGTGTAGACCCAGCCAGGACAGCAAGCTCTCAGGCCATGGATACCCAAACTCGACATCCTTCTTTGGCTTCCCCGGGGTGGGCTGCGTGCGATCCCCGTGTGACGGCTGGTTCGCCTGCATCGTGGACGTGACGCGATGGATGATTCAATTCGAGGGGAGGGGAGGGTTATGATGTTGAGGAAATGATGCGCCCGCAGCTCTGGGACACAGCTCTGGGAAGCGCTACCCTAGCCCAGATGAATTTAAAGTGGCGCCTAGGGTGCTCCCTGAAACCGCTGCTGCGAGAGGGGAAGAAGGAAAAAGAGGAAGCAAAGGCGATGGACAGAGGAGGATAGGGGCCAACCGTCGAGGTCTTAGAGCCCGTTGCTCTCTTCTTCTCGACGCCTGCGACTGTGAGGCAAGACCAAGTCACGAGGACTCATCGGAGGATGTGGGGGGCGGTGGAGCTCACTGCTGGCGGACCACGACAGCCCATGACAGCCGTGCACCCATCCCTGTCGGTGCACAAGTAGCAGAGAAGGGGGCATATATTGTCTACGGCTGCAAGGCCTTGACCCACAATGTTCCTTCGGTCAACTCGGCTGTCGTGCCTGTCGTCGCCCAGCCCCCGTGCGGACGGTCCTCCCCCCAGCCCCACCCCTTCCCGTCCCTGCTGGAGCCTCCCGTCCCTTTGCTACTCGCCGTCCCCGAATTCGCGGCCTCTGTGCAGGCTGTCGCGCCTTTGCCGGTGCCGCTGTGCGTGCCCGCCGTCTTTAGCATGCGGCCGGTGTCGGTGCGTGAGGTGTCGGTGTGGATGCCTTGGCAAGCTGGCGAGGCACCCGGTGATTAGGGTGGGAGGGCCGCTGCTGGCCTTCTTTGCTATCTTCTTGGTGAGCTTCTGGGCCTTCCTGAGGTGGTCCGACTGGACGCCGTCCATTGTGCACACCTGTCGGGGCTTCCAGGGCTTCCTCCAGAGCCCTGACAGGCCGCCCATCCCCGCATCTGGACCACCGCCCGACGTGAAGCTCGACCAGTGGGAGCCGTGCAGGTGTCCCAGCACGGCCTTTGTGTCGCGGGCCGAGACGGAGAGGGACGACATGGATCTTCCCGCCGACATGTGGATGGTGGCCGACCCCGGGAAGCTCAACGACACGGTGACGGTTGTGGTGTACATGGGCAAGAAGAGGCGCGACAGCTGGCTGGCGCATAACCTCATCCCCCTGCTCACATGCCCCCTGGTCAAGGAGGTGCTCATCGACTGGTGGCCCGACGTCCCCTTCGGCCCGCTGCCCCAGGACAGCTCCCTCTGGGAGACCCCCACCCCCCCACAGGAGCCAGTGCCCTTCCCCAAGACCGTGCGTCTCATCGCCGGCAAGAGGGACCTCGGCGAGCGGTTCCTCATCGGCAACGAGACGTCGACCGATTACGTGCTGAATCTCGATGACGACCGGTCGTTCGAGTGCGAGACGATCTTCAAGATGGCGGTTGTGGCTCACCTGTACGGGGGCGACAGCAAGCTGGTGGGCACGGAAGACCTCTCGCGGTCGTTCGCCGTTTGCACCGAGACGGGGGAGTTCCACTATCAGGCCGACCCCGGCAACATCATCCTGACCGCCGCTGCACTCGTGCCAAGGAGGCTGCTGCTCGAATACGAGCACACCATGCCCCGGTACACACGCACCAAGAGGAACGACAAGCGATTCATTCCCCGGTTGCTATGGTGTGTGTCCGTTGTGTGTGCAGCGGGCTGATGGAGATGTTCAACCGCGAGTTGAATTGCGAGGACATGGCGATGAATTGGGTGGCGGCCCACAGCTCCCCCGACGGCCAGGCGGCCCTTTACCTCGACAACGCTCGCTCACTCGAGAACTGGTCCTCACTATGGGGCCTCTCGTGGCGCAACGGCGGCGCACTCGTCGCCGCGTTCCGCCGGTCAGCGTGCCTCAACCTCCTGGTGGAGGCCCTGACGCCGCTGCCGAGGGACTGGACGATCCCCGCCGCCATCAGCTATCGCATTGACGCCAACTCCATCTTGTATGACCCCAAACGATATGCACAGAAGGCTGCTGCTGGTGCTGGTGCTGGTGGTGGTGGTGGTGGTGTGGCGGGGCTGCGGACGAGCAGTGCCCGAGGCGAGTGCTCCGACAGGCGGGACGCAGAGGGGTGCCGGAGGGAGTGAATATACGGGGGCGGAGGAGAGGGATATGTACAGGCAGATGGATGGGGTGGATGCGGTGAGCGCAGTGGGTTGGTTGGTTGGTTGTTGCTCTCATTGATTGATTGTTTTTCGGTGGCGGCGTGTACATACATACATACATATGCAGAGACACATACAGTATGTACGTATGTACATGTGTACATGAACACATACCTATACATACATACTTGGTGATACGTACAGGATAGGCATTGCATTGCCCGTGCGGTTCATTTGGTATCAAGACAACGAGCGACTCACTTATGATATGATATCGTGATACTATGACCGACCAGCTATTTCCTTTCTTTTGTTGTTCTCTCCTGAGACGTCCGTGAGTCGGCCGATCGGTCAGCCGCGTACAGATACAGGGGCTGACCAACATATAAAGGGGAGGGAGCCAGGGAGGGGGGGAGGGAGCCAGCAACGCCGCAGCCGCAGCACCAGCATATAGGCGCCTTCATGTACGTGTGATCCCGACGAGTTCTTCCCGTTTCCTTTTTTCGCTCTTGTCCCTTTTTGTTTTTTCCCAGCGGCTGTTGCTGCTCCATCCAGACATTTATTTGTCATGTTGCGTGTTATGTTATGTATCCGTGCCGTGGCAGACATACATTAATTGTGCGCGTGGATCGGTTGGTGCTTGGCGGGTGAAGGCGCATGCAGACATTGCAATCGTCGAATCGATCGAGAAGGGTCATGCACTGCACCCACCCATCCACACACAGGCACATGTCTTCAGTTACTCGCGCATTCACAAAGTCCACAGAGCACATGTAATGATGCGATGCCACTAATGTGACACACCATCCACACGAAAGGCACACGTCATATTCAGAGCAGCGAGCGTCCTAATGGACCAACGACATGTCATATACGCAATAAGACAGCAACGGCGAGGGGCAGCAAAGAGACCAACCAATTGAGCTGCACGAGACACCTGAGTGCGCCATTCCGCGAACTTGGCACTTCATCGCCCATCTCCTGCACACAACACGCAACACACACAGAGACATGAGCCCCTGACGTACGAGAGCCAGTGTCTCACTGACCGATTCCCAAGTCTTGGTGATGAGTTTCCTGCTGGCCATTCCCTCGACGTCCACCCCGCCGTCAGCCACAAACTCCATCGAAGGGGCGGGGTCCAAACCCTGGTGCTGGTGCTGAAGCTGATGCTCGTCAACCAAAGAGGTCGTTCTGTCCTGGTGGTGGTGGTGTATTCTTTGCTGACGTTGTCGTGTCTCGTTGAATGGCGGCGTGAGGTCGGTTAAGGCGGCCTCTGCCCCCTCCCCTGCAGCCTCGGCCTGCTTCTCCGCCTCTGTCTTTGAGGCGTCCAGCTGCTTGAGGTTCTCACGCGCCTTATCTTCCTGAAGACAGAGAGAGACACTTGGCTGGCACCATTCCCCCCTCGTTGGTTTGATGCGATGCCGTTCTGCGGACCTCTTTCTCCAGTTCTTTGTCCATGAGTTTGTTGGCTCTTTTGACAATATTGATGGTCTCCCGCTCGAGCACCGCCAGCTGCCGGGGGTCCACCGAGGCCGCCTCCAGCTCCTTGAGCCAGTCATACAGCCTCTTCTGCTTGCGAACCATCTCGGCGCGGAAATAACCCGGCCTGAAAACAAAATATGAAGGAACACACAAACCTGATGTCATATGTATGTGGGCGATGTTGTATGTATATCGCATGTGTGTATGTACGATAGATACCTGAGGTGGTGCAGGAAGGTGCTGCAGAAGTGGGGCTTGGATATGACTGGCACGGGCACCACAGGGTACTCGGTGTCCCAGTCAGTCAGCTCGCCCTCGCCGCTTTCGTCAGGGCCACCCACCCGCCTTTCAGACTCGGCCGACTCTACCAGAGACACGGGGATCTGCTGCTGCTGTGGAATGGAGGAAGAATGCCGCCTTCTCTTATCTTTGTCTTCGTCACGAGATGGCCACAGCAGCTGCTCGCCGGACGGCACCAGAGCACCCACATCGGCCAGGAGGCTCAGCCATAAGGGCATGTCCTTCCTGTTGTGTGAGGATGGCGGCCGCCTGTGTCTTTGTCTTGTTTTTGAGAGGTCGTGTAGCTGCCCCCTGTGGCCGATTTGGATGAACGCAGCGACGGGCTTGGTGCTGGTGTTGGTCGATAAGAGAGAAATGGGGTCGTTCTTCTTCTTTGTTTGTATATCCCGCTTGGCGCGCCAGCCCTCCTGGTGGCCTGAGCTTGAGATATCTCCCTCCCCCTCCAAGCTTATATGGTGATCCATGGGCTCTTGTGCTTCCTCCCTCTTCAGCTTGTGTTTCCTCTTGTTGTGAGAGTGATGTCTGTCGTTGCGTCTCCGGTGCTTTTTCCTGTTCCCGTGATGATGGACAGTCCCGCCTTCCTCTGCGAATCCGGCAGCGGCAACGGCCGCCTCTTCCTCACCCTCAGTCTCCTCCTCCCCCTCATTTTCTGTCTCGTCTTCGGTCTCTTCTTCTTCTCCATTGGTTGGCAAGGCTGTCGTTGTCGTTGTCGTTGTCATTGTCGTTGTCGTTGTCGTTGTCTCGGCCTCGCCCTCCAGCTCCTCTTCCTCCAGCTGCTCGCCTTCACCCTCCTCACCGCCCGCTGCAGGCTCCTGTTCGCTGACGGGCTTCTGGTGACCCGGCGGGTGCCTGGCGTGATGTGCCGGCGCTGTCGTGGTGGCCACCTTCGCTGGCTTGGCTGTGGTCGGCGTCTCTACTTGCTCCTTTTCGAGAAGAGGTTCCTCTGCTAGCTGGTCTTCAAGCTCCTCCTCTGGGCTCTTCGTGGTAGTTGTGCTGGTAGTGGCTGGCTTGGGGGTCGGGGGGACGGGCGGAGGGGTGGGAGGGGGAGAAGGGGGCTTTGTTGCTGCCGGCTTCTTCCTGCGTGGCTTGGGGGTCGTTGTGGGAGCTGCCGTCGTTGTGTGCGGGGGTGCGGCAGTTGGGGCTGCAGTGAGGACGGATGGCGGCTCCTTCTCCTCCTGCATCTCGGCTTCCCGCTCCCGCTTGGCCTCTGAGTCAGCCTCGCCGACGTATGACGCCAGGTTCTCGCTGATGTGCTTTTTGAGCTGGGAATGGAGCTCCGTCCGCAGCTTGGCCCAGTCCTTCATCAGGCGGCCGTGCAGAGCACGCATCTCCTCCTGGCCCTGAACACACGTAGACGCACATGTGATGTGCGTGAGCATCAAGGCAAATCGATTCGATTCACCTGAAGCATGGCTTCAAACCCGTCCAAACAGAAGGCGTAGACGAGGTCACATGAGGTCTGGTCGATCTTGATGAGGTTCTTCTGCTCGTTGACGTACTTCTTCTGGAAGTCAGGGCCGCAGGCTGAGCACGACAGGTCCTCGTAGAAGCCCGTGATCTCCTTGATGCAGCTCTTGATATTGACCCCAGTCCATATGTCGAACAGCGACTCGGCCGTCTCCATGACCTTATCCCACCTGAGACAGCATTAGTTGCACGACAATCTCCTCTGCCCACCCATCCATCCCTGCGTTGTGTGCGTCGTGTGACAACTGACCCTTCCTTGGCCGACTCGAATATCTCCCTTTTCCAGTCCTCTATGTCGTCCTTGACTACATAATCGTCGATGGCCTTGACCACCTCGTTGTTCTTGATGGGCGCCTCAAGAGCCACTGGGTGGAACACCTTCGTGAAGGCCGTCTCGGTGTCCTTGAAATACTTCTCCTGCGTATATGTGTTCATTCAGCGATCCATTGCAGCGATGATGGGAAAGGCGTGTTAGTGGCTGTCCACTCACGATTCACTGGATTGCATTGACGTGGGGATTGCCGCAGGCAGCAGCAGAGAAGGTGGGCAGCTGAGAGCGAGACGGTCGGCAGGCCTTAGTCGTTTCCCTCCTCGTCCCTCCCTTCAAGGAAGGCGGGGGATTTGACCCGTTCGGTGCAGGTCGTTATACACGTCCAGACACCACCACAGGCCTCCCATCATGAAAGTGATAGTGACGCTGATAGCGACAGCAAGGGGGAACGGCAACATGACGGATGACTCGGAGGCGAAGGGAGATGCAAGAAGTCGAGATTCTGAGATTTGGGGCCTGGGGCACGTAAATTGGAGAGGCCTGCCAGTGCTGATGTGGACCAACGTCATCGCAATCTTTATCCTGCCGGTGGTGTTTGGTGCCCAGGATGTCAGTCCAGCGGACAGGGGAGCTCCGGACCGCGAAATCTTCAAGTCGGCGTACTGCCAGAAGCTTGAAGACATGGATGGGGGAGTGAACAGCCACATTGAGGACTTTAATGCCACGGCTGTGAGCACCTCCAACATGAGCTGCGTGCAGCTGGTGGAATTCCTATACCTGTCAAGATCTCGGCTGATGGAGCACCTGCACTTCATGCTGAACAACGTGACGAAATCGGTCATGGAGGAGTCCAAAGACGACCAGGATCACCAGGTGACGGTGATGCTCAACGTCTTCTCGCAGTCGTCCATGCACCTGTCCACCTTTTTCCACCTCAACGCGGCCCTCCTCAACCGGCGCCCCGAGTGCTTTGACATGACGACGCGATTCCGTCTGCTCGTCGGCATGGCGACGCTCAAGGGGGTCAGCGATGGGGAGTTCTTTACGCTGTACAGCATTATGGAGGGCGTCAGGCCGGAGGTCCTCCTGTTCCATTTGCAAGACTGGCTCTCCCTGGCCACACACGCCATGGCCCAGGAGGTGGCCAACCTCAAGACCTATCTCGAGCACAAGAAGGACCTGGTGGCGTCACGGCCGGGGGATGAGAGCTATAGGAGGGACACATACGATAACGTCGCTGCCCTGCAGCAGTGGCACCAGCAGTCGTCGAATGCTGACGGTACATTCACGCTTGGGGAGGCCCTCAAGAGGACGATATTTGATGGATGGAGCCTCGATAAAGGTGCCAACCAAGAGAGAAGGAAGGAGTCGCGGGGGATGGATGCCGCTCATGCCTCCACGATATGGTGATGTGTGTCAGGTTTGTTGCGCTATCTGTTGCGGAAGGTGTTTCCACGTGACGCCGTCATTGCTGACATGGGCGCCGGGGGAGGAAAGGCGGCTCAGTGGTACGCGCCTACACACATACGCACACACGCACATGCAATCCATGCGCGTCTCCTATCCCATTTCTTTCGATAAGGTTGAGCGAGACTGGTTTGGTAGAGATCCATGCATTCGACGGCATCGACAGCATAGCAGCCATCACGGACGGAGCCGTCCAGTCGCTCAACCTCATCGAGCCATTCCAGCTGCCGCGTGCCTTCGACTGGGTCATGTGTCTGGAGGTGGCGGAGCACATCCCACCACACGCTACACAGACCCTCCTAGACAATCTGCAGCGACACGCCAGACACGGCATAGTCATGAGCTGGGGCCAGGCCGACCAACCAGGTGCGACACGTCGCCACAATCCTCTCAATGTGTCAGTCAGTCTGTGACCACCCTTGAATGAGCGCCTGCCATGGCATGTTGTGTGTGTCAGGTCAAGGCCACATCAATGGCCGCAACATGACCGAGTGGGTGGCTCTCGTGCAGAACACAACGTCGTTTAAACTGCACGAGGTGGGCATGCTAAAGGATGGAGGAAACAGTCACACAGACACTCAAATGGATGAAGTCACTATGGCCTGTCTGTTCTGCTTTGGTCAGGCCCTCAGCGAGGGAGCCCGCGACGCTGCTACAGTGTGGTACTTCAAAGAAAACGTCGGCGTCTTCACAAGGACAAGTCAGCGCCAACAACAAAGAGAAAGACTACCTGCCACCCCCACGAATAAGTGTCCCTCCCCTCCCTGGTGTGCAGGCCCTCTGCCCGAGCGCATCTCGTTTGCGATCGAAGAGACGCCCAGCCACTGTGCCAATGCCACCGTGTGCGTCGCTGACGCCGACGGCAAGCCCACTGCCGAACCCCCGGGTGTAGGCCCCATGAATGTGCAGAAGTCATGAGTGAGTAGCTTAGGCAGTGAGTGGACCAACGGAGAAAACGCGACTGACCCGATGAATGTGATGGCTGATCCCCGTTTGTGCATTCGTGAGTGACGAGCGCCTTCACACACCGATGGAGACTGAAAAGCGCATTGAAAAAATCCCTCCCCCTCTCGGCTTAGCTCGCAGCACTGAGAAAAAGCGATCGGGAGTCAAAGTAGAGCGCGCATTTAAGAAACATGATGAAATCTCAGCCACATGATCCTTCACCTCCTCTCTCGTGGCCTACTCTCGAGCTCTGCTATCACCTCCTCGTTGCTGTGGTGCTGCTGCCCCTGCTGATGGTCATCTATGGCTGGCAAACGAGGGCATCAATGCTGTCGTGGCTTGCCGACTCCCACTGGGATGTGACGAGAATGCGCCTGTTGGGCGTTGCGAGGAGCTCGTTGTTGAAGCTGCCGTATGACAACTATGATCTGCAGTGGAGAGCCTTCCGCGGCTCGTTAGTGCTGCTCAGCGTGGTGGCCTTGGTACACGTGATAGTGGGGAGAGAGGTGCGGGGCTGGAGAAGGAAGGATGCGAGCACCCGTGGTGGATGGGTGACAGGGGCCCTGGTGTATCAGCTGGTCGTGGGCTTGATCTACCTCTCTTACCTCCACGGCGCAGGCGCCCTCTTCACGCTGCTATTCGTCATGATCAACTACGCCTTCTCGCGGATGGCGGCCAGCGAGAGAGTGTCTGCTGGTGTGCCCGGTCTGACATGGGCGATGAGTATTGGGCTTCTCTTCTTGAACGATCGCTTCGGCGGCTACAAGTGGGCGTGGCTAGACCCACGGCTGGGCTTCCTGGACGGGCTCAAAGGCGAATCGAGATGGCACGTGCACTTCCCCATTGTGTCGCTGCGCATGATATCCTTCAACATGGACGCTTTCTGGTCGGCTCGGGCGAGTAGCAAGGAGGCGGTTGCGGTGGAGCTGAAGGAGAGGAAGGCAGCAGGGGATGGTTGGTGTGCTGATGGTGGCGCTGCTGCTGTTCCGCTGACGTTGCGTGAGAGAGAGAGGGGCCACCGTCCGCTGAGTGATTACCATCTTCTCGGCTATCTGGCTTATGTGGTCTATTCGCCTCTTTATCTGGCAGGGCCCATCCTCACGTACAACGCATTCATCTCTCAGATGGCCAGCCCTGCCCACCCGCCGAGACGGCATCTCGCCATGTATCTCGCCAGGTGGGTCGCCTGCGTGCTGCTGATGGATGCCTTCCTCTGTGTCAACTGGTCCAATGCCCTCATCTCCAACCAGCGGATGTTCCACCAGTGGGCTCATGTGGGTGTGGGTCAGCTGGCTGTGGGCGCCTTCACGACGCTGGGCTTCATCTGGCTCAAGTTTCTGGTCATTTGGAGGTTCTTTCGCTTGTGGGCGATGGCTGATGGGGTCGAAACACACGAGAACATGGGCAGATGCGTCTACAACAACTACAGGTACACACACACATATCAACACCACATGTGACGTGACGCCATGCTCATCTTCCCGTGTGTCTTCATGTGTTCGCAGCACCGAGGAGTTTTGGCGCACATGGCACCGCAGCTTCAACCAGTGGCTCGTCCGGTACATCTATCTGCCACTGGGGGGCGGCAAATGGAAGGCCCTCAACATATGGGTGGTCTTCGCCTACGTGGCCGTGTGGCACGACATCCGCCTCAAGCTCATCAGCTGGGCCGCACTGCTGTGCGCCATTCTGGTGCCCGAGCTGCTCGCAAGGCGCTTGTGGCACACGGCTGTGACCAAGGGGGCGAGGGCTAAGTGGAGCCGGCGCGTCGTGGCCGCGGCGGGGGCGCTGAATGTGTATGGGATGATGGCCGCTAACCTGTGCGGGTTTGCGTGTGGCCTGGAGGGGCTGCGGCTGCTGGTGGAGCGACTGATGACGGCCGAAGGGGTGGCAGTGCTGGCCGTGTCGTATGCGATTCTCTTCTCGCTGGTCAATGTCATGTTGTGGATCAGACAGACGGAGGAAGGAGAGACGAGAGACGGTATGGTCAGCCGGCCAGTGCAGGTAGCTGGTGATCAGTCAGTCAGTCAGCCAGTCAATCAGTGAGTCGTGTGCGACCGACCCGAACGAATGCGAGTGGGCGTCTGTCTGTCTGCGTGGGTCTCTATGGTCCTTTCTGTCTGTGCATAGTGTGGGTGTCTGTGTGGTCACAAGTGTGGTTAGCGTTAGTGTGGTGACGATGTTTTACGGTTTGCAGGACCGACAGACACACACGTTTCGTGCGGGGGAGTAACAGACATGCAATCTCTTCACAAATAGCACTGTCTTTCATGTCCAATACCGTGCACACGCACACACACACGGATAACATGCTTGAAAAAGAGGCACTGTACGCTTGGCGCACGCTGCCTCATAGCAATCAATCGTTTGCGCATAACAACCGTCTGCTGCAGTAAGTGCACTGCACTGCAGCAGTGCCCCGCCCCATTAGCTAGCTATCCTTCGCTCACGCATTGATCTCCATTCCCCCGCCGTCTTGCCTCCACCGCATCACCCATCCTCCCGCCTCACACCACCACATCAGTATGAACCTTCCTGTTTTATTTGATGGTAGCCAGGCACACCGTACTGAATTAGACGACCAGACTGCTTGCTTGGCTGAGTCTCAGTGAGTGGCAGCTTGTGCTGTGCAGACAGACGCACACACGAGGAGGCAGCAAATCGGTTGTGTGTTGCCGTAGTAGTCCAGCCAGAGATGTGACAGAGAAGGGGAAACGACCCACAACCACGCCCGCCCTCAGCCAGCCAGACAGACAACACGACCGTACAGGCCAAAGAAAAAAGGAAACAGCCGACAAATGACTGACAATCCAAACACACGGCCAGACAGACGACACGACAGTCCATCCATCCATCCATCGCACAGAATTTGGGTGTTGGCGTGCGCTGCCCGAGTGCGGGGCCCGTCGAGCGCCTCGGCGGGCCATCTCACAGTGACTTGCGCACAGCAACCAGACAAACAGACAAATGACATCTCAGCCAGGCCAGCCAAATGCACGCCACCACACACAATGCAGTCCACACAACACACACACCCATCAGTGACACACACACAGCCACACACAGGGCGCCCCCTCAGACAGACACGAGCGATGAGACAGGTGCAGACGGCGGCAGACAGTCGAGCGATGAGACGTGCGATGCAGCCAAACACGGGGGCGCCCGACACGCAGACATGAATCGATGACACACACAGGTGGGCTCACACCGAGATGCGCTGAGGGCCCCATCGCACTGCAGGACCCCCAGACGCCCACTCCCCGACACACACAGCACAGCACACTCACCCCGGACGCACACTTACTTGGATCGAAAGCTCAAATACACTCACACCCATCAATACGATACGACAATCCATCCCATCACACTCCACGTACGCAGACAGACACACACACCGGCACACATCCATCCATCCAGCCAGCCAACCAGCCATTCATTCAGCCAGCCTAGCGGATCACGTCACGCGACAAACATCCTCTCGAAAGGAAAAACAAAAGGCACCCCACACACAGACTCGCATTCCCCCTCTCTCTCGGTCTGCCTCTCTCTCTGTGTGTGTGTCTGCTGGCCGTCTGCACAGAAGCTGTGGTGACAGCGGGGAATAAGTGCTGAACTCGACGGGCAAACGATTAGGTTGGTCGTGGCCTGGCTGGGCATGTCAATGGGCGCCGGTGCCTGCACGTCCCGCAGCCGCTCCTGCCGCACGTTGCACTTGCCACGAGGGGCTGGTTGTTGCCCTCGAGCAGGCCCAGCCCACCGCTGCCGCCTCCCATGCCCACTCCCTGCACCGGGATGCCTGACGCTCGAAGACACGGCGGCGGCCATGCCCACGCCAGACGCATCTGGTGCGCCCCCGCTCTGGTTGCCCTCACTCTGGCACACAGTGGATGGTGTCCCCGTATAGCCCTCGCCGCTGGGCGGAGACGGGTGGGCACAATGTGGGGGTCTGTCGGCTGACCTCGCCCCCGGGGGTCTGTCGGCTGACCTCGCCCCCGTCAGCGCCCATCCCGATGCCGTCTAGGTTCGCCATTGTCGGGCACAGCTCCTCGCTGCGGGTGGGGATGGGGTGGCTTGGCTGTGTGGGCTCCGTCGGCAGCAGGGTGTCACTGGTGATAGAGGAAGCAGCGGCAGCTGTCGCACAGTAGGACAGCCCCAGACAGACGAGCTGGCATTCGTGCCATCCATGACGCTGTCGGACGGTGGCTGCTGTCGCTGGTGTTGGTGCTGGTGACGGTGTGGGCGGCTGGGTGAGCGGGTGGGGAGTGAGACGTCTCCACGACCAACACCGGGCTGCAGCGCACATGTACCCACCAAGATGCAATCAATCAATGAGTGTCTGTTTGCATGGATGCACGTCTGCTTTGCTCACCCCAGGTGGCGCGAGGAAGCTGCCATCGTGTGTCAAGGGTGTCCGTTAGGGTCACTAGTGGTGGGTGGGGAGTGGTCGGAACTGGATGGATGGTGATTTGTCGGGCGGGGCGGCAGGGGCACAGACAGTCCGAAGCGCATGTGGCTCCCGTCGATGGTCGGGCCACCCCTCTCACACGGCCAGCAGGATGCGCGTCGTCGACGATGACCCCATCTCTGCACGCACATTGCTGACCGTCCAGTGGCAGTCCAAGCGGCCGGGGGTGGGGGAGGCCGACGCACCTGCCGTGGCGACTCTGTCTTGCAGGCGCCTCAGCTCGTCTTGTGGAGAGACGGCCGGTCCCCGATGCCTGCTCGCGTCGAGAGGGCTTGCCGCCGCACTTGCCCTCGAAGGTGAGCTGCTCCAGCCGCAAACCCACCATCTTGTCAGCCTGGATGAAGTCACCTAGGACAGTCTTGCACCTGTAAGTCTGGACCTCGTCGTCATGAAGGGCGCCGGTGAAGCGCACGGGCAGCTGGTGCTCGTCGAGTGGGTTGAGAGAGATGGTGCTCTCGAGTCCGCCGATGTGCAGGACCGCCGCTGCATGTGCTTCGGCCGCTCCTGGATGCGCGTCAGCATCCGCTGCAGCGTCTGTGCGTGTCAGCGCCTGTGCGAACGTGGACGACTCGCCCGACGACCTTCGATCGCTCCCCCTCCCTCGAGCTGTGAGGGCTGCCTCGATACTCGTCGAGATATGGTCTGCGAGATGGACGAAGGGCTGCGATCAGACACGTCATAGAGGCGGTTGCCCGTGGTGGCCACGGGACGCCCCCTAGTCGATCCCCTTTAGTCAAAGGTCGGCAGGTCGCGTCTTGAGTGCTGGCGGGCGAACATCAGCCGCTGTGCCGAGTCGAATCTCGGCAGCGGGAGCCTGTCGTGTTGGTGTTGTTCATCATGGAGGCGCTAGCTCAGCGTCTCCTCGACTCATGCTGGAATGCCAGCCGCTGGATGATGCGTAAATGTCGGTCGCCTGGTCAGGGGGGGGCCAGTGTCTCGCTCTCGGGGAGGCTGACTCGCTGCTGCTGCAGTTGTGTGGTGGTGTGCGCGCTGACGGGTGCAGCGGGCTGGGGGGAGCCGACGTGTGGCCGCGCGTCGACATGCGGGGCCTTAAGGGCCTTGGCCACTGATGGGGCTGACGGACAGTCAGCCCCGCCCGCCGATGTTCGGCTGCCCTTCCACGCCACTGCTCTCTAAGAGCGCCGAGCGCTTCCAGGCAGCCATCGGTGGGCTTGTCGTCAGCTCCCTCCCTGCCTCCTTGTCGAGGGTGACGCTCCAGCCATGATGCGGTACGCAGCAGCAGCGACTGACCGTTGTGACGCGGCTGCACTTGGTGGGGGTCTTCGAGATTCAGCGGCAGCTCAGCGTCTCCTTGACCTCAGGCTCTCTCAGCCCCTCGTCGATCCACTGTCGTCCTTGGAGAGCTGTGTCACCATGGCCGTGGCGTGGGAGGGCGAATCGGGGCTGAGCAGGAGGGATGTGGGTGACTGGGGGCGCCTGGCGTTGGGTGGGGGCGGGGAGTGGGCTGCACTTCTATCGCGACCTGTGGTGGCTGACGGCAAGAGGAAGAGAATGACGAAAAGCCTTGACCCTGGCAGATGGCCGTGGTGGCTGGGTGACGGGGGTGCTGTGGGCGGGGCGTCCATGGCACGCAGCTCGATCGACGGCTGACTGACGGGAGGGGCTCCTCCGTCGACTCGACCTCGCTGTTCTTTCCTCCCTCCCTCCCCCATTACGTGGCTATCCCAGCCAGCGAGACGTAGATGAAAACTGGACTTGTATAGCGATAAGGATGTGCGACGGGCTGCCTCCGAAAGAAACGGATCTCTCACTCAGTCACTCGCTAGGCACCTGCCTGAACCAGGGAGGGAGAAAGGGAAACCACACACGCACACCAACACGCAGAATGATCCACTGGATGGCGGCCTCCCCTTCCCCCTCCCCTCTCTGCGTGTGCTCACATGTGTTGTGTCTTTACAGCTGCCATGTCGTGTGAGGTAGACAATCTCCGAGCCCATTGTGTGGGGGCATGCAGGCATGTGGCAAGCCAACGGGCGTCACGCTGCTGCACACACACAGTGCCAGCCAGCCAGCATATATGGCTGCGGTCGCCCCCTCCCTCCGTCCCTCCGTCAGACTCTCCCTTGTTTTATTCGCGCACCTGCTGACCGGCTCGACGACCAGGAGCATCGATGTGACCATCAGCAGAAGAAATCCGACCATCAGCAACACCAGCGGCATCAGACAACACCACCCGCCGCCATCGTACGGCTGGGGACGAGTGGTGGTGCGTGGGGGGACGGCCGGCATGTCGGCTGGCGACGGCGGCAGGATAATCCGATAGGGCGTGTCGTCTACGTCCCCCGACCCCTCACTCGCCCCTGGTAGAGGCCGCGACACGATAGTCCTCTCCTGCAAGAGGCGGACGATTTGTCCTCTCACTGCATCGGCCTCCTTGACCCCCCTCTCGACTGGATCGAGGCACACGAGCTGGAAAAGGATCGTCTTGGCTGGCTCGATGATGTCCTGTCGGCCGCCGATGAGCCGCTCGATGTCCGGCACTGCGCTGGGGGGAGGGGATGGCGAACAGGAATGGGCAGCTGTGGGTGGGGGTGGCTTGGTGGGCATCGGCTCCACACGGAAGTATCGCGCCAGCTTCTCGATGAAGCGGTCTGGGGTCATGCACTTGTTGTAGTCGAGGCAGGCCAGTGCACGGCTCATGAATGTCCCACCTGCACGTACACGCGCAGAGCACGGAGTGGATGACTCTTGTTGAGTGTTGCTGGTGTGTGTGTTGCTGGTGTGTGTGCGAGTGTCGCCTTGAGGTACCTGTCGACGCGCCTCCTGCCTGGTGCAGCCGGTACAAAGCGTTGACATCCACCACCATCTCCCACTCGGGCACACCGCAGCCAATATGAAACAAGGGACGGCCACTGAGAAAGGATATGGCCGACAAGGCCGCTGGCCAGTTGTCGGTTGCTGCAGAGTACCCCAAGAATCCCAGATCCTGCCGCAGGATCGTCCCCATATCAACCCGCCGCAGATACTCGACCGCCCGTGGGTCGGTATTGGGTGCCGGTCTCGCCCCACCAGTATACAACCTCCCCAGGGCACGCACAAACTGCTGCTCGGGACTGGACGTGTCAGTCTTGAACGGCAGATGGCGGAACGTGCCCGCCATGTCGCCGGTCGGATCGATGCGGGTGACACTGGTGACGGCTACGCGCCTCTTGTGGGTGGTCGAAGGAGGGGGAGGGTTGCGCGATGCGGAGGGGGCTGGGGTGGTGTCGAACTCCACCTCATGGATGGAGATCAGCTCGTTGGGCCCGTTGTCGTCACCCCATACGAAAAGGCCCCGCCTGCCCACTGCCGATGCCGCCACGGCCCGCACGTTCTCGCTCTTCAGCTGCCTCGTCACCTCTGAATCCCCCTTCCACCCCAGGACCGTCACGCCATGCATCTCCTTGCCCTTATCCAAGAGGTCTAGCGCCCCATAGACCATGCCCCACGACGACTGCTGGCCCGTCAGCCCCAGGCGCCGCCGCATCACGCCGTCGACCACGCTCTTGTTCTGCCCTTGCATTGGGAGGGCGTGCGTCTCCTTTAGGTGCGATGGCAGGTTGGGCCGGGCTGAGATTGCGGTTGGGCCAGGGGGGATGAACTTGACCGCAGCCATGGCAAACTCATCGGAAGCCAGGCCCCTCAGCGCATACGAGGGGTCGGGAGGGGAGCCGGACGAGGGCGGCTGTGTGAGCTGTGGGGCGGCACTGGGAGAGGGTGGTGCATCGCCGCCACCGTGGGCTAGCATGGGCGTGAAGGGCACGCCGCCGAAGCGTGAGGGGGCCTGGTAGCTGTAGTTGCCTCTCCTCAGCTGGCGCAGCATGGCACGCGAGGCCTCGCTCATCCCACCCGACTCGTTAAGCCCACCCGCCATCCTATCACCCTCTGTGTCGGCGACAAATCCCAGCCCCTTCCTGTAGTGGTGGCGGAGGGCCTGCTCCGTCAGCACGTGGCTCATGAGAGCCTCGCCCGTGACCTCATGGCCGCCCGTGACTGAGTGGTCCTTCTTGATGCAGACGGTGGCCTTGTCGATTGTCCTGAATCGGATCATGGAGTTGCTGGTCCGTAGCCGTTTCTGGAAAATGTGTGGCGCCACAGAGGGGGGGGCGCTGGGTTGTGGGAGGGGGTGGGGCGGGGAAAGGGTGACGGCGTCTGCGGTGCCTTGTTGAGATGAAGAGTTGCTGAATGACAACGCCAGCACACACACGGTGGGTGGCGCTTCGCGTGTGCCATGTGTGCATTCTTCGGTTACCGAGATGTCGACTCGGATGCATCCGCTGCGCTATCGGTGCCGGAGGCAGTCGTGCTCAAACACTCCCTGGAAGCAGAGCAGACAGGAAATGCCCGCTTCTGCCGTGAAGTCGCTCGTTGAATGGGTGCATGCAGCGCCCAGCACTCCCCTTTCCCACCTTGAATCGTCTATGAGGCAGTACTCGTCTTCCACGTCTTTCTCGGGGTACGTCTTGGCACATGGGAACTCAACCAGGTCGGCGCGGCGCACAGCTATGCGGCTGGTGGTGCCCTGTGGCTGCGGCACCTCGCAAAGGGCCTCGAGGGGGTCGTACGGTGTCGGACCGACCTCGAGCACTGTCAGCCGACTCCCCATGCGTTATCGCCTGTCGCTGCTGCTCAAATGTGCTCAAATTGAATGCGCTCGGGGGTGATTGCTCCCACGAAATGACAGGTTTCACGAGACCACGAAACTGACTATTTACGTCGGGGGGGAACTTGGAAGAGAGCAAAAATGGCACAGATTGCATTCCTTCTCGGCGACCATGAGGATTTTGATGATGTGCTGTCGACGGTCAACGTGTGCCTGCCTCCCATGGCCTACGGCAACGCGGGGTCGGAATGCATCGCCCTCCATCATCCATCGCAATGCTTTCCCTCTGTCTTTGGGTGTGTTTTTAGCGCTGAGGAGGGTACTGACGGCGAGGGGGATGGAGGCGATGCAGGTGCTGATGCTGGTGGTGAGGGCGGCGATGCAGGTGCTGGTGGCGTGACGGACGACGACGACGGTGCCGAGGAGGCGTCCTGGGGGCCATGATTCGCGTGTGTGACACGGTGGCTGTGTGTGCATCGCCATTGTGGTGGGCGGCATCATCCTCCGCGACGCCTCTGCCGAGTTGGGGACCGTCTTCGCCGGACGGGTCCACTTCTAAGCCCACCACACCCACTAGACACCACACGACCATCGCCACACACCACACAGAGACCGTAGTGCATGCGTTGCTCTCTTTTGCCTTTCTTTTCATCCATGGAGTATGGCTGGCTGGGCGGGGGTCTGTTTGGTCCGGTGGTGTGGCACGCACCGGAGTGAGTGAGTGAGTGATCGCCTGTCTACGGAAACACCCTCAGCGAATGGATGGATGGATGCATATGTATTTTGCCCTTAGTCCTGAAGGCAGCTGACGCATGCCATGCGCACGAGGAACGTTCTGTTTGCAATTCACACACGCACTGCCTGCCTTGCCTGACCTGCCTACCTGCCCGCCCGAGTGGATGGATGGTGTGCTCTCCAAGGCGTGTGTCTAATTACGCATGCACGTGTGTGTCTGTCCAAGTGTGTGATCTGTCTAACCGGCTGACGGGTATGGATGGATGGATGGCTGTGTTTTTGGATGGATGGTCTTGTGTGGTGTTGGCTAAGGGATGTGTCAAACACGGGGGCTGTGTACACATGAGGCTGCTGTGATATTGCGCGCGCGTCTGCCTGTCTGTCTGTCTGTCTGGGTAAACCCCCTTTTGGCTCGCTGTACAGACCACCACAATGCATGAACCGAATGAGCCGCTGATCGGTTGAAGTGATGATGCGCAAAGTCCTCATCAGACAGCACAAACAGCATCGGGGGATGACACCACACACACAGACACAAGTAGCGTTATACCACACCACACCACACCACACCACACATCACGTCCACAGACACACAAAACTTGCCGTCGGCCGAAACGCACACCCGATGGCTCACACCACACCCACAACCACCACCCCGTAATGCTACTAGCAAAAGACGATGCACTGCACAAATACCCCCACTCATCACTCGTCCGGCCGGCCACGCACCCACGCAGAGAAGGCTTCCTTTGAGCCACTCTCCCGCGACTCATATATCCTCTAATTGTTCTCAGCGCGGTCCTCAGCCAGCCTCTTGGTCCGCAACTGTCAGCGAGTTCGAGCTGCATGCCGATTGAGCCGCACGCTCCGCACAGTTGGACCCTTTCTGGTAGACCCACCCTCCCCCCCGTCTCCTCTCCTCTGTCTACCAGTAGCATCGCTTGGGCGCGTTGAATGGTATGGGTCTGAACGAGAGCAGCCTCATCTCCCACCAGCTGACCAGCTCCCCACTCGTGAACAGCTCCTCCTTCCGGATGTCCTTCACCCAACGAGTCTCCCACCCACCGCTGTCGTCATCGTCAGCACCGCTGGGGTGGTGGTAGTAGGAGAAGTTGGCAGCGAACTGCAGCCCGTAGTTGAGCCGTGGGTCGGTCTCTATGATGGCCTTGCGCACCATCTTGTGCACCTCCACCAGTGGCACTGCCTGCCCTGTCATCTTGCCCCATGTCTTGCGGCCAATCATCCCTGATGGCCAACTGTGGAAGTACACGAGGTCGTCGGTGTAGCTGAAGAGCCTCAGTGCGTCGGAGGAGACCAGCAGGTGGTTGCTGCGCGAGGCGTAAGGCGGGTAGGCGACCGACTCGATCTGCAGGTTGGAGAACATCGTGGCGCACCCTGCCGTCCGTAGGCCGAGGTAGGGCATCAGGTAGAAGAGCACCATCAGCAACACGTACACCCAATTGAGACACGAGAGCCGACGGGCCGCTTGGAAGAATGACAGAGACACTGGGGGAGGGGGCGGGCTGTCTTCACTCTTGGCTTTAGTCTTCGGCTGCTGCCGTGAGTGGTGGACGATGGCGCGATACAGGGGAGTGGCCAGGAGGTGGATGGTGCTGACGATGAAGACGGCAGCTCTCAGCCGCACATACATGAGCTTCTTCTTGCTGCCCTCGGGCGCCAGCCGGATGAGCCAGAAGCTGCACGAGGCCAGGAGATTGGCGTACACATACAGATGCACCCTGCTCCACACGGCCCATCTCCTGCTCTTGCCCTCTGTGTCCTCCATAAAGGCCTTGACGAGGGTCGTGTGGGGCAGCGAGATGGCCAAAAAGGCCAAGATGAAGACGTTGATAAGCGAGCTGAAGTTGACGAACTTGGCGAGAGCGAGGTTCATGTGCATGAAGGCGATGAAGCCCAACACATAGGGACGCCACCGACGGCTCCACACGAGCACGGCACACCCCAGCTCCCACAGAATGACGAACGCGCCGAGGAACAAGACCGTCATCGCAGCGGCTTGTGTGTCTGGGCGGAGGAGGTCAGCGAGCCACTGGTGGTGCTGGATGCCCATTCCCCCAGCAATGCGTCTGGTGAAGTCGGCCACGCAGGACTGTGGGGGCGTGAAGAAGTCGTAGTTGAGCTTGTGGAAGCCCGCGAACCAGTACAGCACCGAGAACAGGAAGGGCAGCAGCGGCATGATCCGATGGTAGGCGGAGCACTCCATGCTGCTGCTGATGACCTGGAGGATGTCCCCCGACCGTATCGACCCCTTCTTGAGGCCGTCCTTGCTGCCGCGATGCCGAAAGTGCCTCACAACCGCAAGCGACACGTCCCACAGCAGCCACATGAGAATGATGACGTCCAGGAACACAATCAGGTTGGAGTGGTTGGGGACGTCAGGCCAGTAGGGTGCCACGTGAGCCAGGTCGTTAACGAGTGCAGCCACGAGGAAAAGGGGATGCCTCGTCCAGGCGAAGAGAAGCGTCCAGACCATCATGAGCGCGCAGCTCCATGGGTGGCCCCACATGTCGGTGACATCCATAACCAGCCCGACGCAATACAGCACCGACAGCAGCCACGAACACTCCCCAGCAACCGCTGTTGCCGACGCATATGGAGTTGAAGGACACGGAACGACATCTCCCTCGGCTTGCTGGCCGAGCAGGAAGGCCCTCAGGCCTTGCCGCCGCCGCATCATCTCTCGCAAGCAACCCACTGCGTGAAGTCAACGTTCAACGGTCGAAACCCAAACCCTGCAGGGTTTCAAACCCTGCACTTTGTTTTGACCTGTTTTGGGATGGCGAGTCGTCGCAGTAGGACTGCAGGAGGTGCGGATGAGGATGAGGATGATGGGGCTGACGAGGGCAACTTCACCAACAGGGGGCTGAAGGAGCAGAGGAGGAGGGTGAATGAGATCCTCAGGAGGTGCGGCGTTGAAGATCCAAAGGAGGTCAACATGTAAGCAACCATCAATGAATGAATGCATCGGGCGAAGCATGCCATTCTTCATTCGGTCTGTGTCTGTCTGTCTGTCTGGATCCGTCTTCTGTCTCATGCAGGTGCCTGAAGGCGGCCATTGCGCAGCGGTTTCTGGAGCCCGATTTCTCAAAGGAGGACCCGCTATCGTACGTCACCCTACTTTTCTTCTCTGGCTCCATGGGGGAATAAGATGTGTTGTATGGATGGTCTGGGCATGGGCACGCATGGCATGTATGTGTGCACTGCAGGGTGATCGTCTTGAAGACCAGGTGCGAGGACTGCAACAAGCGCATCAGTGTCACGATGCGTGACCTGGTATGGTAGGCATGGACCAGGGCGTAGGGATGGATGACACAACCCATACGTGTTTTTGTGGGCATCGATGCGTCTGTGTGCAGCTCGACCAGGGCAACGTAGGTTGGGACTATGAGGTACATACGTGCGAAGGTCCATCCTACACATGACATGGGCAGCGTCGCCAGCTTCATGCCCACATGGATGTATGTGCGTGTGTGCGTTTGTGTCATCAATCAATCAGGACGGCAGTGAGGGCGGTGGTGTTGTGTGCCCGCGGGAGGACTGCCACTGGCGCGCATACGTCACACGGCTGTGCCTCGGCAAGTGAGTGTACGAAGGAATGATGGATGATGGATGGACATGTGTCTGGGGTGGGTGTGGATCTGGGCGTGCAGTCCCGAGGTCGATTGCGGCAAGTTCCACCACCACTGCTCCCAATGTCCTGGCTACGGTAGGTGGGTAGGAGAACACCCTCCATACCACCACCTACGTGGCTGCTATGTGTGTGCACAATCAGGCCAGTGCATCGGGGACTATCGCAACGCCCACTGTGAACACTGCGGTAACCACTACTTCACGGTGAGTGAGGCTGCCCCACCTTTCACCACAACCTTTCCCTCCTTACTATACGTGTGTGTATCAACGATGGTCCATCAGGGCCTCAGCGGTTTCCCCTGCCCGTGTGGCGGCGACGAGGACGACGACGATTATGATGATGACGACGACGACGAAGAGATGGGCGGCGGTGGCGGGGGCCGCTCCAGAGGCGAGCGATTTAACCCACGAGACTGTCCACTCCAGTGACGGAGGGAGGGAGGATACCTGCCGGTCAGTAGCCAGCTGATGGATTGCCGAAGGCTAGATTCCGACTTTGTGCGCTTGTCGGCTGCCTGCCGTACCGTGCCCAGCTCCCAATGTGTGTATTGAGTCCATTTTCGGACCTGATGCCCATTCGGCTCCGGGGGCCATGTGCATACATATACATACATACACTCACTGATCCTATATGTATGTATGTATGTGCCGGCTGGTTTGACGTGTGTGTGGTTGTGACAGGACAGCCCCATGCATTCATTTCTTGTAGTCAGTCGCCGTGGGCTGCTCTCTAGGTGTTCTGTGCGGCTCGGCTGAGTCTGGGCGGAGACATGACAGGCACTGTTGGAGGCGCAACACGACAGGCAGCGGTTTAGCGGTATACGGACACGGAGAGCTGTGTGGGTACCTTACCTGGGGGTGCAGTGCGAGAAATCGGTTCTTATCTCTATTGTGTATACGCCTGGCTGTGTATATATACATGCACTCACTGGCTGCTTTGCTGAATCACCCATGTTTCCATCTGTTGTGGTTGCCCTCTCAGTGTCACTGCGGCTGTGTCATGGGGGAGATGACAGACCAAATCGACAGCCAGGCGGTTGGGCCTGTCTCTCCATCATGTCTGGGCTGCGGAGCCACTCATGTGTGGCATGGCGCGTCTGGGATCGCTTTGTCTTGGCGTGACGGATTCGCGGCATAAGACACACGAAGACCATGATTAGCATACACATGTATGGGACACGATAAACGATGTTTGTGCGGTTACTATCGACGAAGTGGCTCATCCATCCATCCATCCATCTAATCGCTCAGAAGACCTTGAGTTTCTTCTTTGCCCGGTTGCCTGACAGCTTCTCTGTCAACGCCCTCTCCTCGTCCTAAGCCACACAAATCAACACAACCGACCCTCACACCACTCGACGGGAGCCACCCCTCCCTCCCACACCACCTCACCTCCAGCCGTTGTATTTCCTTCCTCTTGGCCGCCACTGATCCACCGTAGGTCGCCTGCAGCTCCGTCACAGCACCCTTACCTGCACACACACGCACGCACACACAGCACACACACAATGACCGACCAGTTACCGACAGGTGTATGGTCTGCCTCTCCGCTCACCCAGGTGTCGCTTCAGCTGGTCCTCTGCGCCACTCAGCTGCGATCGGGCGACTTTCAGTTTGTCCTGGCAAGCCACCAGTTTCTTCCTCAGGTCGCCTTCAGAGGTCGTCTGAGACCGTCGCAGCTTCTCCATCTCGTGCTGGTGCTTGGCCTCTGCCCTTCGCGCCTCAGCTGCTGCACTGTCGGCTTTCTGGCCCATCCCCTGCATCAGGCCGTCATTCAATAGCTTGAAGGAGCCGCGCTCATGCGGGGCAGAGGGGCCGTGCTGCGCTAGCCATGCCTCGCCGTATTTCGCCGCCAGCTTGCGTTTGCCGCTGCCCCGTTTACCGCGTCGCTTGCTGGCGCCTTTCTTGAAGGGCTTTGAGATGAAGTCGAGAGACCGCCTGGATGAGGGAAGACACAGACAGACACAGAAGAGCTGGGTGGGTTTCATGTGTGTTTGGTTTTGGTGCTCTCACTGCATTCACTGACCTGGGCGGGAGTACCCTGACAGAGATGGGGTTGACGATCCTCTTGTCATGGTCCATGTGGTCGGCCTTGCCCAGTGCCCCGCCCTTCCACCCCATCTTCTTGAGCATCTTGGAGCCAAATCCCTTTGTAAACTGCTCCCACTTGCCGAACTCCTCCACGTGGGGGTGCTCAAACTGCTCCTGGACCGCGTGGAATCCCTGCTGCTCCTCCTCATCGCCATCTGACTCGCTGTCGGACCCGCCCCAGCCGATGGCCTCGTCTGATGGAGAGGGGGCCGGGGAGGGGTAGGGAGAGGGAGACGGGCGGGATGGCTCGTTTTCTTGGCCGTCTTCTTGGTCGTCTTTGCTCGAGATAGAGCCACCATAGAAGACGTCGGCACGCGGCAATATAGCGGTGGGGGGCAGGGTGAAGTCGTGGCTGTGCGGTGGGTCGAAGTGGACCCTGACGCGGCCATCAGGTGTCACCTCCGTCACTGTGGCCTCGTACCACAGGCCATCAGAGAAACGGGCCTCCACCTTGTTGCCCTCAGAGATGTCCTCGTGGTGCCAGGGGAGCGATTGCAGCGCATCCAGCTCCACCCATACACCATGAGAGAACCGGCAAGAGGGTCCATAGGGACATTCGCTCACATTGCGGATGTGCCGACAGCGGGTCTCTCCCTTCTCCCGCGGAGCCGCATAAGACACCAGGCACATGAGGAGGCCGTCACCCTCATCCTCGTCCCCATCACGATGACCACCTTCAGGTGGCCGCTGCGCATCGTGATCAGACCTCCTCAGCTGCTCGATAATGCCGATTCGCCATGTGACAGCCCCGTTGAGAGCCCTCCGAGGGAAGAGGACGCGGGAGCCCACGAGTGAGTCGATAGATGCCGCTGGCAGGTCGTCGGAAGCAGCAGCAGCGGTGGCCGGCGCGGCTGAGCCTGAGGGATGCTCTGGTGATGGGGATGGTGAGGAAAGCACGGCTGCGATCTCCTTGAAGGGGCAGGAAGGGGCACCTGAGGAAGGAACAAGACAAGACGTCCCCACACAAGACACAGAAGAATGGATGTATCGACAGTGGCCACGGCCGCGTGCAGTGCATTGGGCTAAGATGATCAAGCAAACGCGCAGATCTGAGAGGCTCTCTGACTGATAAATGACAACCGAGAACAGCATGCAACTCGACTCGTCTGGCCGGACTTCTTAATTACCGGAGGCACTCTCCGGCCCGTTGGCGACTTGTTCGAGCGAATGCAAGGCGCTGGCTTTGGTCAGCTGGAGCAGCGTCTCCTGCAGGCTGCTGATGAGTGCGATGAGGTCCTTCTTGATGGCTGTGATCTCTTCAGAGGCTGGCAGGGCTTCGAGCTCTTTCAGCTGCTCTTCTGTCTGACGGATCTGCTCTCTCAGGGCTGCTGCTGCGTCCTCTGCCATGGCTGAGCCCTGCAAAAAGTTGCGAGCCATTGTGCGAGCTTTTGTGCTTAGTTCACCTAAGCTCGCAGGCCAGGAGGAGGGCTCTCGCGCTTCCGGAGGCTGCAAAGAGGGCCGCATCTTCACGCTATGCCCGCATGGCGATTTGCAATTCATAAGAAGACGTGATCCATGGACCATCTTGCGGCCACTTGAGTACCTCAACGACGCCACGTCACGCCTCTCCATGCAGGAGGCGACTGCTGGAAGATTCCTGTAAGACCAGCGCCAACAAGGAAGCACGGCTCTGTTCATCTGCTTGTTGGTTGCCGTCAGGTACCCTGCGCCATCTTCGCTGCTGCCCCCGCTGACCAAGCGGGATACCCTCCACGAGGCATACGCCACGGCAGCACTCTTCGCACAGCTGCCCGTTCCAGTGTCGCCCCCGCCATGGGTGATTGTCCGCAAGTCAACCGTCGCCAAACCACCTCGCCGCCATGTGGTTCACCTGCTGCCCATCCCGACAGACAGGCAGCCCTTCCTCGCGAGACCTGCACGGACAAGTGGTAGTGGTAGTGGTGGCGGTGATGGCGATGGCGATGTGGTGTACCTGTCGTGTGCGGTGCTTCACTATCTGCGCATCACGAGCGGGCAGGACCGGGTCACTTTGGAACCGCTGGGCGAGAAGAGCGATGAAAGGTGAGAAACTGGAGGCGACTGGAGTGGCGCAGCGCTGGTGGTGGTCTTTCTGATGCTGGTTTTGCTCATTCAATGCAGAGCCGAGAGTGTGAATGGTTTTCTGCCGCCGTATTTTGGGGGGCCACCCGCAGCCTCCCTGGCAGTGCTCACCAAGGTGACGATCGATCTCATCCATCCATCCATCCATCCATCGAAGAACCATCATGATTTTCTTTTCTCCATCCCCTTGAGCAGGTCAAGGGCAGCGGCCATGGCGACTTGTTCGACGCCGAAGACGGCGACACTGACGAGGAGGCGCTGCTGAGGCGCTTCTTCGACGTCCCGCGTGTGGCTGCGATGGGTGAGGTGATCGGGCTGCCCGCCACAGCTGAGCAGATGGACCGACTCCTACTGATCGAAAGGACCGCCGAGGGATCAGATTCTCAAAGGCCTCTCGAGAATGGCGTCGGCCAGCTAAGTGCAGCGAGCGTCTACCCCCCCACCTCTACTGCTGGCGGTGCATCCCAAGACCGTCTGAGTGACTTTGCCTTCACAGCACCCCACATGGCCTTCTATCGGGTCGACACACTCAGTAGGGGCCGGGGAGAGAATGACGGTGAGGGCGACCGGCACGCTGACGTGGCTGTGTTGTGCATCGATCCCGGCTCGACACGTTTGGTGCTGCGGGGCGAGTGCAACGCGCTGCGGACACCACTGATGGTATGTAAGCTGGTGACACACACAGCATGACCTGAATGAAGGTCATTGTGGGTGGCGTTTGGCGTCAGGTGTACCACTACGGCTTCTCTGTCCCGCTGCCGCCCCTGCCGTCCCTCCAGGGGCCTCTGCACAAGTGAGTCGGCTAGTGGGCAACTGCAAGGCAAGCCAGAGAGTGTTCACCTTGTGTCAGGTTGATTGGGTGGCTGAGGGGCCATCTCGGCAAGGCCGCCGCTTCGGCTGGGCCATCCAGGGCAGCTCTGCTCGTGCATGGGCCGAAAGGGTAAGTAAATGAGTGGGGCAACTTCACAGACACCGTTCGCTCGCAGACACGTCACATGAGTATGTGTCACGTGATCAGTTGCGGGAAGCGTTGGGTGATTCGTTGGGCTGCCGACCGACTGGGGTGCCATCACACCGAGATCGACGGATACCAGTGAGCTCTTCGTTGCACACACGTCACGTCCATTACTTACACACCTCTGAGCCCTGTCTGCCTGTGCATATCGTCAGGTTGTCTCCAGCTGCCCCTTCCGCAGCACAGGGTGCGAGGGATAAGGGCGACAGCAAACCTCTGGCGGGCCCCATGGGCCGCGCCCTTGCCGACCACATGGACAGGTGGCCTTTGGTGGTGGCCGTGAGGCACTTTGACGTCCTCATGCGCTCTCACGCAGCACAGCACAACCCCACCCTCAAGACACAGCTGCAGGTAAGTAAGCCAGCACAACAGCCACGTGTTTATGTGTCGTGTCATTTCGCGTTGTTCGATCCATCAGCGGCGGGTTGCCACTGCCATCAGCGACTTCCTGACGGCACCAGTGAGTTCCGCCGCCAGTGCAGACGCGACGACACCAAGCCAGTCTCTTGCTCACGGCGAACCAAGCGCAGTCATCCTAGTGGTATTGTTGCAAAGACAGCAAACAGACTGTATGATGTCGGGTGTATGTTTGGTCTCTCGGTCGTCAGGCATTGTGTGAGGAGAAGGAGGACCTCGGCGGTCATGTGACATCCCTCTTCGCCACGGACATCCGTGTGCCGCCGCCCGATGACGCCTCGCGAGCGGAGGCCTGCCACCGACTTCTTGGGGCGCAGGACGATTCACGGGACAAGGCAAAACTCATGGCCAGGTCGACACAGGCACACACAGAGAGACAGCATCCTTGTGCCCCATGACACTCCCTGACTGCCCCCCTTCATCCAGGCTGACGACGGGTCTCAGTTACTCGCACCTTCGCGTGTTCTCCGCTGCTGCCGCCGCTGCTGCTGGGACGCCATCGTCTGGCGATGATTCCACAGAAGAAGGCCGACTGCGAGGCATTGTCAAGCAGATGCGCAGAAACGAGGGCGGAGGTACGCAAAGCAGGAGAGAAGTCCATTTGCTGTGTAGTATGTACTGTGTGTCTTGTGTCGTGTAGATGAGGCTGTGGCGCTGTCGTCGGTGCCAGTGGTGCGGTGGGCCGACGTGGGCGGGCTGGAGGGGGCCAAGACGGAGCTCATGGACTGCATCAGCCTGCCACTACAAACCGCTGCACTAGGGAGAGGTAGAGGTATGAGGGGTCCATCGAACAAGCTGCGGTCTGGCGTGCTGCTCTACGGGCCGCCGGGAACAGGTCAGCCTGTCTGCCTGTCAGCCTGGGAAGCACTCCCCTCGCACGTACACGTGAGTGGACATGGATCTGTGTGTATGTGTGTGTGTGTATGCGTGTTTAGGCAAGACGTTGCTGGCCAAGGCGGTGGCCAATGAGTGTGGGGCCAACTTCATATCCGTCAAGGGACCGGAGCTGCTCAACATGTGGGGGGGTGCAGTGCAGCAAATGAATGCATTCATTGGTATGGCCAGCTGACACTTGCCGCCGTCTGCTGCCTTCGTCAGGTACATCGGTGAGAGCGAGCGCAACGTGCGAGAGATATTCAAACAGGTAGGTCAATGAGGGAACAGACACACACTGCCCGGACAGAGAGACCGATCAGACAGACAGACAGACAGACAGGCCGATCAGAATTTGCCTCTGCTTGTCTGTCGTATGCAGGCTCGTGAGATGGCGCCGTGTGTGGTCTTTTTCGACGAGTTGGACTCCCTGGCCCCCGCCCGTGGCCGGGGCGCTGACTCGGGAGGCGTCATGGACAGAGTCGTCTCACAGCTACTCACTGAGCTGGACGGCACATCACCCACGGTACACACATGTACACACACACACATACACTGCACCAAAGGGTTGTTGAGTGCTGTCCTGTTGCCGGCCGTCTACAGGTGTTCCTGATAGGTGCCACGAACCGCCCCGACCTCCTGGATGGGGCTCTCCTGAGACCTGGCAGGTGCGCGAGGGACCAAGACATCCCCCCACCCACCCCACACACACGTCAGCTTCCATCTGTTGGTCTGCGTGTGTGTGTGATTCAGGTTGGACCGTCAGGTGTACCTGGGCATACCCGATGATAAGCGGCCCCTACTCACAGCCCTACTTCGCAAGTTCCGACTGCAGGAGGTTGACGACACCGAGCCTGGCCCGTCCAGTGTCACCGCCAGCGGCATCAGCACCAGCTCCCCGCTTATCGAGAGGCTGGCCAGGAGCGTTCCTGCGACCTTCACTGGTGGGCAGAAGCCCACGAGCGAACCACACGACACGCGCAGAGGAGCTGAGCCGACGGGCATGTGTAGTGCGACACATGTGTGTGCGTGTGGTCACTCAGGTGCGGACTGTCGTGCTTTGTGCAGCGAGGCCTTCATGCTGGCCATCAAGGAACGGACAGCACTCATCCAGCGACTCGCCGGTATGTCAGCATGTGTTGGATGTGACCCCCTTTCCCATTGTGCACGTCTTATCGTATCTTTTCAATCGTCTCAGAGTCACTTGGCGTGTCGGTATCGGCCGTGCAGGACTTCGTCAAAGCGCTGAGGGCCGATAGTGCCACGCTGGAAGCCAAAGTGCCACAGCCGGGTGAAGGCAGCCATGGCTGCCATAGCGTGGAGCTGGTGTTCCCCCCCTCCCCCGCCCACCACGATGCGCCCATCACACCACCCCTCCACCGCCGGCACACGTCAGCCCCCCCTCCCCTGCAGCTGTGGCGCGACAACCAAGGCGCGGGGGACTTTCTGATGACCAGTATCGAAACGTCAGCCCTCAGCAGTCTCATAGGCGGCACAAACACGTGCTCTCGAGAGGAAATGCAGCAGCTGGGGGTGCGGTGGGTCTCTTTGAGTGAGGTGCTTCCTGTGGAAAGGGGGAAGGCGAGCACTGGGCTTGGTGATGTGTTGGGTTTGGTAGATGTGCGTGTGTGTTGGCGTCACTTTGAGAGTGCGATGGGCAGGGTGCGGCCGTCTGTGTCTGAGAATGACGTGAGGCGGTACGAGCAGATGAGGATTCAGTTCGCAGCCCCAATGAGACTTGCCAAGATGAAGAGAAGCGACAACGGTTGATGCGATGATGTGCATTGGTATGATTGCAATGATATATTGAGAAAAGTCACACTCACTCAAGCCACCCACACTCAGTCACTGACGTGACGTACAGCCAATAGCTGTACACACAGGGACAGACACACACCTCACACACGTGCACGCCGCCACCGACTCACTCTAGAGAGCAAATGTTCTGTCCGACGTTTGATTGAACTGATTGATGGCCAAAACTAGCTAGCGAAAGCTTAAGCGAGACCAACCAGCCAGCCGGCCCCTCACGCACGGCACCGCACACCACACCAGTCAGTCAACCAATGACCCAATCAGTAGGTAGGTACCTCCTGTACTAGCACTAGCACGTCCATCCGAAATGACTGACTGACACCACCTTTCTAGGCCCTTAGAGACACATACTTACGTATGTATGCAGATCAAACAAACGGACTCATCACAGGCGCTGGCCGCACTAGCAAGGCTAGACAGTGAGATTGAGGTCGTCCTCCTCCATTATCTCCGCTGGGGCGAACCGCAGAGTGCGTGTGTGGTCCAGGGGGACCACCTCCAGCTTGTTCCACCAGCCTCTCAGATCCTTGATCTCACCACTGCATCAATGAATCGACACACACACACACACTGGGTCCACCTGTGTGTGCGGTGTGTGTGTGTGTGTGTGTGGTGACCTGAGTCCGATGAATTTCTTCATGGTGAATTCGTCGATGAGGTTGAGTGCCGAGAAGACCTTCCACATGGCCTTGAAGACACCTGGGGCGTTAATCATCACGATCTCGCCCTGCGCATGAATCAACGCACCCATGTCGCACCCATGCATGAATCACGATCTCGTCCACCTGGAAGTCGGGGTAGTGCGCCTGCATGAACGACACCCACGGCGACAACAGAGACGAGAAAAACGCAGGAGACAGCTGCATAGATACACACACACACACACACAGGGAGGCACACGAGATGAGATCTGATCACCTTGCCGTGATAGCACGTCTGTCGTCTCTGTCTGTCTGTCTGTCTGGTTAGCAGGTAGACCTACCTGTCCCATGTGCAGTCCTTTGAGGTCGACGATTTCGCATATGTAGGCCAGCCGTCCGTCCTGGCGGGAGAGGGTGTCCAGCTGGATGGATAGGAACTCCACGATGTAGATCCAGAAACGCACGAACTCATCCACTGTCAGCTTGCCCTTACGCAATGCACCAACAGCACCTGAATGACACACGACAGACACATGACACAGACAGACAGACCCCAGTGGATGCGTTCTTTCTTGGCCGGCTCGATGGATCCCATCTCGTGTGTGTGCGTGAGTGTGTGTGTGTTTGTGTGTGTGGCCACCCCACCGACGGACCTTTTGTGTTCCAGGTGCCGGGGACCTCGATGTTTACGAGCCTGGTCTCGCCCCTGGGGTTCTTGCCGACGCCCCAGGCCATCTCGGTGGGGCAGAACTCGCACACCAGGTTGCCCTGCTTCTCCTCATAGATTTGCTTGACCGTCATGTCCCTGCTCACAATCTCCTGACGCACCTCGTCCACCTGGTTCTCACGCCGCCACTTGAGCATCGCACGGTACTTCTTGGCGACCTGCTGCAGCCGGGGCTCCTGCAAACAAAAAGCGCCGACAACACACTGGGCTGCATGGGCACTCAATGCTCATTGCAGCTCAAGGTGATACCAGATCTGAGAGCTTGACGGACGGCGATCGACGTGGTGATTTTCTGCGGTGAGCGCCGGAGCGCTTGGCGGCGTCCATGTCGACGGTGTGTGCGCGTGGGAGGGGCCGGGCATACTTCCGGATGAACCGCAACAGCCGAATGTCGCCCGTCAGCTCAGGAAACGCAGGCACTTCTGCCAAATCCTTGGCGAGGATCTCGCGTAAACGGCCTGCAGACAGGCAGCGCCTTACGTAGACAACAATGGGCTCCTGACCTGCTTCCCTGCTTCTCTGTCTGTCTGTCTGTCTGTCTGACCGTCTGTCTGACCGTCTGTCTCTCTTGGTGTTCCTGCACTGACCGACGAGAATTCTCTCCTCGAAGGAGAGCCATTCGACATTGTCGCCCGTCCGACTCAGCAAGCGCATGGCGACGCGCGGCCGCACCGCGTCGGCCTCCATCCCATCCTGCAGGTGGTCAATCGACGCGCCAGGTGACAGCGTCTGCATTCAAGAATGACAGACAGAAGAAACAGACAAACAGACCGGTGGCTATCTCGATATCTGCGGCTACGCAGTTGGCTCACTGACCGTGGTAGAGATGGTTTTCTCTGCCGTCTGCTTAGCGCCATCGACGCCGTTGACGAATACGTGTCCGCCCTCCTGGACGTAGTTGTCCTCTTCGTCCACCTCGATGGGCGCGTCAAAGGCGATGGGGCCGCCCTGGTTCTCCTGCAGGATCTGCTGCATCACACCCGCAGTGCCCGTGACGAGCTGGAACACGTTGGGCGGTTGGTAGATTGTGTCCCTCCTGGAGCCTCGCGGAACCACCACACTGCGCACACCTGAAGTGGAGATACATGGATCAAGCAGAGTAGAGCAGATTGATGGAGAGGTGGGTTGTGAATGGGCATCTTGCCTTGCTTCCTCAGCTGACCGTCGGCAGAGGGGATGCTCTGAATGGCGTTGGCGTCGTGCACACCTGCGGGGGAGAGGGAGGGAGGGAAAGATCAATACGCAAGAGCGATTGGGCATGTGGGAGCGTTGTCGTGTGTGATCTGGCCTCCATTGCCTCCTACCATTGTCCTGGACGAGCAGCTCGTTGTGGTCCCTCACTTGGGCTGGTCTGCAGCAGATCCACCCACACGACTGCATGGCCAACGGTCTGCACACTCCTCGCACGCAGGTGCACCCAGACCCACAGAGGACCGCTGCGCGCACAACAGGAAGCTGCGGGGGTAGCTCCCTAGGGCGTTCCCTGAAACCGCTGGTGCGCAACAGCGAAGCTCGCGCAGCAATGAAGAGCCGAAACGCGCCTCAGGGCGTGGCTGGCCTCTCAGAAGTAGCCGCAGGACATCCTTAGATCGGCATATGCAGCTGCAAGCATACCACTACGGCCTTGCCTTTGTGGCGGCTCTGGTGGCCTACCGACTGGTGCAGGATCTCACAGCGCCCTCCATCAAAGAAGGAGGACCAAGTCAGCAGCCGCACGAGCGCCACCATTTACCCAAAGATGAAGATCAGAGGGAGAGGAGGCCAGGGACTGCCACCGAGGGGGAGGGAGGGTATTTCGGTACGAATGGGAGTTTCTGGCGTGCGGTCAACCCTTTACCAGCTGACGTGGACGAGGACACCATCACGATTCAGTACTGCCAGTCCTGACAGTACAAGGGGGCGGCGCAGCAGGTGGCCAACTTCATCAACACCCGCTCCGTCGTCAACTACCGGGTCAGGGGCGTCCCTTACGAGGTCAGTCAGTAAGCCAGCCAGGCGACCACACACACACACACGCGCGCCGCGCGCGTCGACGGACGGACGGCAAGCACAGCACGAAACGGTAGATTCCATTGTATGTATGTGTAGCCGAGCGGTCTTCGGAAGAGCATGGCGTCGGTAGCCATGGTGGTTCAGCTGTCTGGGTTCGCATGCGTCTTCGCCGGCACCACCATATGTCAATTCTTCGGGCTGGACCCAACACCACCACTCATCGACGCGTACGGCAACCATCACACACACATATGTTAGTCAGACGGACCGACCACCTGTGTGTGTGTGTGTGTGTGCAGGTTGCAGCAGAACAAGATGATGTCGTTCGTAGTCCTTTTCTTCGTCGGCAATCTGGTGCAGTCGACGCTCACGGCCACCCACGCCTTCGAGATCTACAAGGGAAGACAACTCGTGTGGTCCAGCCTCAGGTGTGCATTCAAAAAGAACACTGATGTGCACCGCGGTCGCCAAATGACGCCTTCTCGCCCTTCTGTGTATGTGTGTGTGATTCAGCGAGGGTCGGTTGCCCCAGATGGATGACATCATGACAACATTCAAGGAAGCCGGCATCGAAGTGGCCCTCTAAGGCGCCGCCCCGTCCCCCTCCTCCCCCCTCCCTCCGCCCCCGCTGTCCGTCCTTCCATCCATCCCTCCATCAGTCGGCTGGCTGGCTGGCTGACGTTGGCTGCGGTGCCTGGAGAGTCCCACGAGTGAAGGTTGGCGAGACAACCCACATGCCTGGGCCTTGCCAAGCGGATGTGTGTGGACGATTGGCACATGCACGACGGGCCTGCCAGTTGCCAGTACGTACTGGAGTGATGTGGTGGACGGCCCCTCTCCCCCCCACGTGTTTGTGTGTAGCGTGTCCGTCTGTCTGTCTGTCTGTCTAGTGCTGGTGAAGAGCCGTTCCTTGTTCAGTGTGTGTGTGAAAACGGGTCTGTTGATGGTGTCGTGCGTGTGACAATTTGCACGTGGCTGGTCAAAGAAGTAGTTAGTTACACCACGGAGGGAGAGAGGGATGGAGGGAGGGAGGGATCCATGCCATGCAATTCAAGTCAACACGCATCATACACACATACACACACGGCATCGTATGTGTTAATGGCATCGAGTGAGCGTCATTCATTATTGACGGATGGAGCAAAAACAGACAGACAGATGCACCCATGGCCAGCCAGCTAGACAGAGGGCGAGGCGAGGCGAGTCTGCAGAGACAGAGGAAGGGAAGTTGATGAGTCAAGAAGTTGTGAGTGAGTGAGGTATTTACAGATGGATGGATGGTCCAGGCAGACCAGAGAGAGAGGGGAAGGAACAGAGGAGAGACCAAAACTCGGAATAATGAGACAGACAAGACAGAGCGTAGCAGCATAGCGATCGCCATGTACACAAGCAGAGAGCGGCATGCACCGCAAACACCCAATGGACAGCCCCTGTTTGAAACCCCTTGTCTGAGGGCCTTTCCCGTCGACGGCGCGCAGCTGTGTCACGCACAGGCGATACACCGGCCGTCACAATGCTACGCAGGCCGACAGAAAGGAATCTCAGACAAGGGAGACGCAAACCCCACGAGACGAAATCTCTGTCTGTCTGATCGATGACTGTACAGGATAGATCAAGGAATCCCACCCAAAGGGCCCCTGGCCACACAGACGGCTGCCCCCGTCAATCAGTCACCAGAGGAAAAGCAGAGCTCTCCATCTGTCCTCGTGGATGAGTATGTGCACTTGGCCGTCGCCACACGAACAAGAAACCGTTCCATGCTGTTTGTTTAGGCACGGAGTGTTTTCTCGTTGGTGTGAAGGCGCGGGCAAGTGCACACACTCGTCTACACGCAGACGACCACTAACAGAAGGCAACAAAAGGCAACTAACCTACCCCAAGATGGACAAAAACCAACCAACGCGTGACGGTGTTTCTCGTGGACGGATGGACGGATGGATGGATGCATGGATGGGTGGACTGACAAACAAAGCAATCAAGAATCTGAGCAGTGCCAGCGGCTGCTTCTCCCCTGATCCCCTTAAACAGGCAGGCAGGCAGGCAGGCCATCCACCGCTACACAGCTCACCCGACCAACCGCCGTCAAAACCCATCCCACCAACCACACACACACACACACACTCCGACAGAGACGCAGACACTCGGAAGTAGCCCGACCAACACCGACGAGGGGAAGCTACGGATCGACCAGACAGCCCCGCGGGTAACACACTTGCTAGGACCCTCCCCCAGTCTCCGTTTCGGGTGCTGCCTCGCCGCTGCCCGCAACGGCCGCCTCTGCCGCTGCTGCTGGCGCTTCTTGGGGCGCATCACTTGACGCTGACGCTGCTGCTGCTGCTGGTGGCTGCTCCTCAGGCCTCTCGTGGCCCTCCGGCTGCTGCTGCTGCTGCTGTGGCGCTGTGGGCTCCCCACTCGCGCCCTCAGCCTCTGCCTGTGGCTGTGGCTGCTGTGTGGCGGGTGCGGCCTGGGTCTGTGTGGGGGAGTCGGGGGGCGGGGGCAGCTGCTCCAGCTTCTGCAGAATCGTCTGCTTGTCGGCCACAAACTGTTCCTCCTCCCTGGAGAACAATGGGGCCATGCGATGGATTGAGAGCCGTTGTGTGGGTGTGGGGCGTGATGTGTCTGTGACGTACCTGTCGACGAGGAATTGGTTGAGGAATCTGATGATGCGGTCTCTGTTGGCGTAGAGTATCTTGTGGACCCTCGGGGGCTTCTGCGGGTTGGCCACGAAGATCTTGAACAAGTGAAACGCCTCAAACGCTATCGCCTTGCTCTCATTCCTACACATAAGACACCACCACGACCAACACAGCACAGCACAGCAAAGGATGACTGACACCCATGCGCCGCGCCCGTGTGTTGTGTGTGTTGCCCGCTCCCCTCCCCAGGCACCTGAGTTGGTCCATGTGGAGCATGAGGAACTTTTCGTTCTTGACGTACTTGAGCATCGGCCTGAGGAAGGTGCGGTCGAGGAGCAGCTCGCTGAGGACCTTGAGGCTCTGCCGCACCGTGACGTAGTTGGACGTGTTGAGTATCTCCCAGTACTTGTCGAAGAACTCGTCGAAGTGGTCCTGGATGAACTCGGCCGACGCGTTCTTCTTCTTGACCAGGAACTCACGCAGCGACACAAAGGCGTCGCTGGCCACGTCGAAGTTCTGCAGCTTCACTGCATCGATCAGGCGGTACACGTGGCCCGTCTCCAAGACGTACCGCACCAGCTCGTCGTAGCCCGCACACGCACGCAGCATCTCGCCCACGTGTGGGACGGTGGTGGGCTGCTTGCCGGAGGCGCTGGCCTCGTACCCCGCCACGAGGTGGTCGATGAGCGTCTTGTGGTTGAGGACATACTCGAGTGCGGGCCGCTTGCCGCTCTCCTCCTCCTTGGCCGTCATCAGGTTGGAGAATATCTGGCTCACCAGCCGCTTCACCTCGAACTCGTACTTGCCCAGGTCGCGGGCTATCATGACCAGCGTGTCGTCGCTCAGCATGCTGCTCACGATGGCGTCACGCGCCTCGTCCGAAGGCAGCTGCTTGTCCTCGTAGTCGGTCGCCAGCGGCAGGTGGCTCAGCACCTGCGTCAGCCGCTCGGCCGCGTCCTTGTTGAGCTTGTCGATCTGGTGCTTGCTGTCGGCCGCAGTCGGGTCGAGCTTCTCGAGCTTCTCGAGGTCGGAACGGATGAGCCGCCACAGCTCCTGCGGAGAGGGCGACTTCTTCTTGCCCAAACCGAAGAAGTTCATCGCGCTGGCTGGCAGTGCCTAATCGGGACACTACAAGCTAACAACAACAATAACGGCTCCTTCCTGCTCCTTCCTCCTTTTTTGGTTCTCTCCCTCGAGCTCGACGAGCAGTTTCGCGACCCCTTAAGCCCTGACTGCGAGCTCAGGGGCAAACGGGAGGGAGAGGAAGCAACAGAGGTCTTCTCCAAGGCCACATGAATGAAATGGATGCCCCAAACGCACGGCGCCGTCACTCACTCTCACCGCTCATTCGCTGGTTGAAGATCTTGAACATCTTATGGCAGGTGATGAGTGTGGTGCTTATTCAGCCGGCGGGGAGCTCTGCCAGGCGGCAAGACTGCCGAGCCAACCCTGCATGCCCTCGTCAGCCGTCTGCAATGAGTCCTTGTACATCTTTCGTGCTTCGAAGCCGCATCGTGCCCTCTTCTTCAGTCGGCATCAGCAAGCGGCACTTGTCGAGGCGTCTGCTGATGATGAGCACCCTGTTGCCGGACTTTGATCTCAACAAGAGCGCCAGATCGCTCAACCTCTACTATCGGGAGGCGTGTCTGCATAATCGGGGACGCTCTCTGGCCGAGGCGCTTGGCGACTTTGTGGAGGAGTGTGTGGATGTCTTCATCTACGGCGGCTGCTCTCCCGTGCAGCTTCAGCTTGAAACACAGGTACGAAGGTGTCGGCCGATGGAGATGAGGAGAGATCCTCATTCATTGAGCTGGGGTGCCTGTCCGCAGGTAGAGGGTGAGATCCACTGTGAGAGGAATCCGCTGGAGCGGCTGACTCAGGACGACAAGGAGGCACGGGCACGCTGGATTCGATGCGTGTGGCTGACGCTCCGCACACTTGGGGTAAGTAAAGCCCCACATGCACACAGGCTCAATCTGTGCGCGCACTGAAGTGGTTTTCCTCTCGTTTGTCAGGTGGTGTCTGTGCGTCGAGACAGTGAGGTGGAGGGCCCTTCGACGTCTGCGGCCGATGCAGCTTTGCAGGGGCTTGTGAGTACAACAGTGAAGGGGCAACAGACCGGCGACCGGCAATCGTATGTCCCATTCGACCGCAGCTTGGCGACTCGCGGCAACCAGGGCGGTGTTGCGACGGAGAACGTGGCTGTGCCGCCGCAGGTGATTCCTTTATCCCAGCTGGTGCTGCTGACGATGAAGGCCGTCAATGAGAGGGGGCTGTTGGACACTTGATCCGGAGGGGGGAAGGACGTGTGATGTGACAGGAGCTGAGAAGGCCTGCGAGGGGATAGACATTTGGTGTGTGGTTGCGCTGTCATGTAGTGTATATGTGGTCTGTGGAGTCCATCAACTTCTTTGTGACTCTGGTCGGCCAGCGGACATGAATGCATTCACGTCTAGCTAGAGGAAGACGGAACGGGTGGCAATATATTATCGATATTGATCAAGTTTGGAACACCGCAAACACTTCACGCTGCACCGCCTTTGGCATACATGTACAGAGATTGTTCTTGTCGGGTCGTCACGCCAACGACACAGTGTGTCCTGAACCACAAGACACATACACCTCTGAATGCCTCTCTTTACATAATCTCTCTCTCTCTCTCTCTCTGTGCGTATGTGTACCTTCAGCTCGTTGAGTGACGCTCTGTCAGAGTGGTGACAGATATGTGATATGTTGCGATATGTGTGGTAAGTGCGATGTTATGTTTGTGTGGTCTGTGAGTGTGGTCCATGCGGTCTAGCCAACACCGCAGATGCCTGAGTGTATGATTGGTAGCTGAGTCATGCCGGTCCAGTGACATCAAGAATATAAAATGCAGGCAGCAATGAACTCTGCACGCAATCGAGGGACAAACGAGAGACGTGCATAGAGACACCATGGCGCCTCTGCACACAGAGGATCGTTTGGTGTGGAAGGATTCCTCACTCAGTGCATGTGCCTTTACCTGTCGACTCGTGGCTATGCAGATGTGCCACCTTCCACACCGGCATCCGTCGGCCGTGGAGGTCCCTGCGGCTCAGGAACGACAGACACGTCAGCACCGTCTCCCACGACCTCACGCCGATCGCCCACCGCAGAGCATGAGTGTCGCGGACCCGCTGCAGGGATGACAAGGCCTCCGCGAAGGCGTGGAGGAAGGCCTGCTCGGGGCTGTACGCGTCGCACTCGCCGAAAATTCTGCCGTGCCGATGGGGTCTATGCGTGTGACAGAGAGTGCCGTCATCATCCGGGTGTGTGGGGGGCTGCGGCTGACGGCATGGATGTGAGTGGCGGCGGCCGACAGGGGCGTCAGGGAAGCGAAGGAGGTGCAGTGAGACGAGCTCGTTTTCGGGGTTGTCATCTCCCCACGTCCAATGGCCCGCAACCAGCGTGTCGCCCACGACGTCACGCCCATGGTCTGCGCAAATCATGGAATGTCGCGGACCCGCCCAGGGGCAGAATGACGGTCTGCTCGGGCACGAGTCCCTCATGCAGAGACAGGTGCATGACTGCTGTGGGGCGTATAGAATGTCAAGAAGGGGCCGTCTTGATATAAAATGTACACAGCGATCCACCTGCACAAGACACGAGAGACATGTGGACAAATAAGAAGAGGATCCCCTGGAGACAGCACCTCCAGTCGCGCTGCACAGTGCTGGCGTAGCTGCCTTGGGTGGGTCCACGGGGGCCGGTGGTAAGGTGTATTGGTACGGTGCCCGGGACACCAGCAGGGCCGCCCTTCGTCACCCAGCTGAGCCACTTCCTCCTCGCCGGTGCGGGCATGATGGTCCTCTCCTGCATGAGGCGCACCAGCTGCCCTCTCTCGGTCAGCCGGGATGGGCGTCATAAGTTGAAAGGCCATGGTCTTGGCGGCCTCGACCATTGGGAGGCCCTCGGTGATGAGGCGGTCGATATCAGGGGCTGGGTGTGAGTGGTGGGTAGTGGGAGTCGTCATGGCCACCATGACAGCGACAGCGTGTCACTTTTGGTGTAGTCCAGCAGTGTGAGGGCCCTCTCGAATCAGCTCTTGCGCCCCTCCAGCTGCCTGGCTGCCTGGCGAGGGACGCCGACACGTGCACCATCCCTGAGTGCTGCACCACCGCCTCCATTCCTGCAACCAAACAACACACAAAGCGTACCCACACACACTGTATAAGTGAATGCATGAACCACAAGTGTGTGGCCTTTCTTCCTCCACGGACCTGTGAGCGATGGGTCGACGAAAAGTTTGCCATATCCCACTGGGGCCGCCGCAGTGGGGCGTCTTGTGGAGAGCCGGCCGGTAATGAAGGACAAGGCTGCGGTGACGCCCGTGAAGCCCAGGTCCTTCAGGACCACGTCGCGCCACGTCGCCACGGCGACGTAATCTGCCACGCACTGGCGGTATGTGCTGCCGGCGGGTGGCTTGTACATGTATTGGGCCTCATCCAGGCCCTTCTTCAGGTGCTCAGCAGCTGCATCTCCGGCACCCTGCAGTATGGCTTGCCGCAGGCCTCCGGAATCAGGCTTCCCGTCACCATCTCCACGGCGTCGATGCGCGTGACGGACCCAAGGGGCAGTCGAATGCTCTTATGCTGCGTGCCGAGGTGCGGGGTGGCAGAGGGGCCGTCTTGGGCGTGGCGGGGCATCTCGACGATGCGCAAATGCACCTCAGAAAATGACAGCAGGGCGTTGGTCCGTCATCGTCCGTCCACACAAAGCCCCACAAACGGCAGCCGATTCTTCTCTCCCAGAATGGCGGGGTGGTTGGCGGCGACGTGGCGCACGTTGTTGGCCTGCAGCTTCTCGCTGACAGGTGGGTGGCCGCACCGCACACCACCTTGACGGCATGCATCCGTGTCGCACTTGCTGTAGTCAGCAGCAGCGGGCGCCGCAGCCACAGCAGCAGCAGCCTCCTCTTGGCCGAGCCGAGCACCAGCGCCACGGCGTGCCCTGATGCATTGCAAACAACCACATCCGTCCGTCCGTCCATGGTGCAGCCAAGCACTCAGAGATCCTTACCGAGGGGCGGCACGACTGAGCATCTCCATGAGGTTGTGAATGCCCACAGCGCGGGTGCGGCACTTATCGAGGAACCTGGCTGTCCGCTGGAAGGTGGCCTTACCCTCCATCATGTCTTCAGACACCGACAGACAGACAGACAGACAGACAGTGGGGACG
>CDMY01000366.1:281122-341478 GCA_001179505.1 Vitrella brassicaformis | reverse complement strand
GCATCTCCGGCACCCTGCAGTATGGCTTGCCGCAGGCCTCCGGAATCAGGCTTCCCGTCACCATCTCCACGGCGTCGATGCGCGTGACGGACCCAAGGGGCAGTCGAATGCTCTTATGCTGCGTGCCGAGGTGCGGGGTGGCAGAGGGGCCGTCTTGGGCGTGGCGGGGCATCTCGACGATGCGCAAATGCACCTCAGAAAATGACAGCAGGGCGTTGGTCCGTCATCGTCCGTCCACACAAAGCCCCACAAACGGCAGCCGATTCTTCTCTCCCAGAATGGCGGGGTGGTTGGCGGCGACGTGGCGCACGTTGTTGGCCTGCAGCTTCTCGCTGACAGGTGGGTGGCCGCACCGCACACCACCTTGACGGCATGCATCCGTGTCGCACTTGCTGTAGTCAGCAGCAGCGGGCGCCGCAGCCACAGCAGCAGCAGCCTCCTCTTGGCCGAGCCGAGCACCAGCGCCACGGCGTGCCCTGATGCATTGCAAACAACCACATCCGTCCGTCCGTCCATGGTGCAGCCAAGCACTCAGAGATCCTTACCGAGGGGCGGCACGACTGAGCATCTCCATGAGGTTGTGAATGCCCACAGCGCGGTTGCGGCACTTATCGAGGAACCTGGCTGTCCGCTGGAAGGTGGCCTTACCCTCCATCATGTCTTCAGACACCGACAGACAGACAGACAGACAGTGGGGACGAAGCATCTGTGCGAGTGTTCTTGTGGATGTGTACGTCAACGCACGGAACTCCATTTCGCCGCCTCTCACCACTCGATTGCTTCCCCGTCCAAATCCTTGAGATTGTTCAGGGTTTGCTGATCTTGAAGGGTGAAGACGGGACAGACACGGCAGCGGCGCGGCGATTCATCGCGCCTGGCCTATTCAGCGTGGTCGCGTCGTCACGCTCCACATCCTCAGCGTGCCCCCTCCAGACGACTCGGCCCTGGCAGGATGTGAGAGCGCCGCCTCGGCGGGCATGTGTTGCATCAGCGCCTCGTTGTGCACCACCGCCATCCTGCCCTGCGGCCCTCCCAGGCCCTCTGCGTTCTCCTTCTTCAAACACACCGCCGCCTGGCCGACTGTGCCGAAGCGCAGCACCGAGCTGGGCGCCGCGAGCTGGTGGCCGTCGATGATGCAGTGGTGCAACAGAGGGAAATACACACAGAATGAGGTGGTGTGCGGCAAGAAATGGTCACTGACTGCTTGTGGCTTCCCCTCGCCCACCTTGCTTCGTCGACAAGGCAAGTCGTCCTCTGAATCAGCAATACGATAGATACTTGTGGTCCAATTGAACCTCCGCCTCCGCCTGGTGTGGGGGAAAAGGGGCCAAGGGATATAAAATGTACGCAGGGATCTGCACCCACAGCGCGAACCACATGGGATATCGACGCATATTAGGTGAGTGAATTCTGAGTGCCATGCTCACATCGTCGCATTGCAGCCGGCCGGCCACCCGGCTGTCGCTGCAGCTGACGATGGTGTGTGAGTGGGCATCGACGCCCTTGTCCATCAGCTCAGTGTCGCATACGCCATCGCCCACCTCCTCTGCTGCTGCTCCAGCCGCAGACGCCGCTGAGTCACCTCGTCCACCTTTGGGGCGCTCAGCCCGTCGAGCGGGAGGCCGCCTCTCTCGCTCACGTCGGTCGGCAGACTGCTGATGGTCGACCGCTTGACCGCTGCCATAGCGAACTCCCCTGATTGCATCCCCTCGAGCACATACGATGGTGGGGATGGCGGCAACGGGGAGAAAGGAGCGGGGGCGCTGCTTTGGGTGGGGGTGATAGCGCTGCTGCTGGTCGCGGGAGAGGCGGCGGACAGGAAAGGGGTGAAGGGCAGCCCGTCGAAGCGCGCCGGTTCCTGGAAGCTGCGGTCGCCACGCAACATGCGATCAAAGAGGGCACTTGACCGGCGGCTCATCCTCCCCGGCTCGTAAAGTGACTGCCGCTCCTCCGCCTTCTCGTTCTCGGTGGTGCCGTAGAGCAGGTGGCGCCTCAGGGGATTCGCCAGGGACTGCTCCCTTAGCAGGTGGCTCATCAGTGGCTCGATGAGCCCGCTCTCGTGCACAGCCGTCTTGATGCAGACGGCCGCACTCTCGCAGGCACAGAACCGCAACCTGCTGTTTGGCGTGCTCAGGTGCTCCTGGCTGGTGCTTGGGGCGACAGAATAACGGTAGGTGGCGGGAGGGGTGGTGACGGGGGAGAGGGTGCGATGCTCGGCAGGCACACTGCTGGTGCTGCTGCTGCTGGTGGTGCGTGGTCTGAAAGTGAAACAACAACATGAATGACCTTGAGTACACACCTCGCTGCATCGGTCGCCTCAGTGGTGGTGCCGTCGGCATTACTCGCGCACAGCTCCGCGCTGCACTTGCACAAGATCCATACAGAGAAATATTAGGCGTGAACAATTGCTTTCGGCATGCACCCGCCGTCCCTCCTCGCCCACCTTGCATCACTCATAAGGCAGTTTCCGTCCTCAGATCAAGCAGCATGATACTTATCATCACACACAATCTCCGCCAGGTGTGCGCTATGCACGAAGATGCGGCGGCTGGTGCGGCGTGGCTCAGGCACCTCACAGAGAGCCTCAAGGGGGTCGACGGGTGCAGGACCTGCCTCGAGGACGCTAAGCCGGCCCCCCATGACGAAGATGGCCCAGGCCGGCTGTGCGCTCACCACTCGCCGTGCGTAGCTGCGACGGCAACGTGGGTGAGGTGGGTGAGTTGCTCAAGGCGACCAGCAGGTAGTCCGGGAAGAGCTTCACGCGGGCCATGGCGAACTGCTGGCCCTTGAGCTCTCGCAGCACGCGACGGGAGTGATGAGCGACGGGGGGCTGGCGGCATGTCATGCGGCGGATGATGCGGGCCATGGTGTGTGTGGGGGATGGCTGGGGCTGCGTGCCGACGGCGTCAGCCAGGAAGGGTACGAAAGGGAGGCCGCCAAAACGTGCAGGAATGGAGAATCGGTCGTCGCCCTCCATGATGTGGTGCAGCATCCCCGCCGACCTCCGGCTCATCATGCCGCTCACGCCCAGGTCCTCTCCCTCGTCCTCGATGTGCTCTGGCTGGGTGCGCCATGGTGGCCTCAGTCATCACATGGTGCATCAGGGTCTCCTCCCTCAGCGCCATCGCGCAGTCGTCCTCTTCCCCCAGCTGGGCGGGGTTGGTGTCCTGGCCACCACGGGTGCCTTCGTGTTGAACCCTCGGGAAAGGCAGTGTGTTGTTCTTCTTGATAGGCTTCGGGCCGAGTGGATCTGGCGTGAGCGTCAGTAACACAGAAGTGGCGCCACTGAACACACAGCACAGAGCTGATGATGGAATACGCTGGGGAAGCCGCTGGTCCTGGGATGCCGTACGTCGGGTGAGATCTGGATGCGGAACGTGCAGCGGCGGGCAGGTGGGCGCCACAGACGTCACCGCTGCCGCTGCCTGACGGGGGCGTCTGACGGCTGCATGCATGGGAGAGGGAAACGAACGAACCACAGACACAATGTGTATCGTCGTGAGGCATCCCGGCTGTGTGGGCGTACCTGTCCGAGGCCGCGGACGACACTCCAACTGCATCCGTAAAAAGTAGGCGTGGCATTTTCGGCACAAAAGTGTCAACAATTGCCTGTGGCATGCATCCGCCATCCCCGTCGCCCACCTTGCAGCACTAATAAGGCAGTAGTCGTCCTCAGATTCAGCAACACGATACTTATTATCACACACGATCTCCGCCAGGTGTGCGCTAGGCACGAAGATGCGGCGGCTGGTGCGGCGTGGCTCAGGCACCTCACAGAGAGCCTCGAGGGGGTCGACGGGTGCAGGACATGCCTCGAGGACGCTAAGCCGGCCCCCCATGACGAAGATGGCCCAGGCCGGCTGTGCGCTCGTCAGTGAAGACTGCTGTTGGGTTGCGAATAGCGTCTTCGACGAAATCGTAGAAGTTGGGAACACTTTGTCGCCCCTATGCCGCCCTAGCCCGATACCACGTTTACGTCGAGGGCGCCGGCTGCCAGCCCTTTTGGTTTCCTCGTAAGAGTGCGATATTCCACTACCTTTGTCTGCCGTGCCCATGGGTACTTCTCGTCACACACACAATCTCCGCCAGGTGTGCTCAGGCACCTCGCATAGAGCGTTGTCAGCGAAGACTGCTGTCATACCTGGCTGCATCCGTCGACTCCTTGGGGTACCTTGGCGGCGGCGGCAGCCACACACAGTGGTGACCTCGTTGAAAGGTGACAACCCCAGTCTGCGCCGCGATATCCGTATCGGGCGCACCCGGGGGGGTTGAGGGGTCACACACGCTTGGGAAAGTGCAGGGGAAAAACGATAAGAAAATCCATATTAGGGTTTGTGGGGTTTGTCTCCCGCGTCTCCATCCGGCGAGAAGTCGTGTGGAGGCAGAAAACTGCTCGCTGCATGACCTCCATCTCGTGCTCCAGGGGCGGCGCTTCTTCCCAGCCCGGCCTGCGTGGCCATATGCATGGAGGCAGCGTGTGGGACTCAGGCACACCCTCAAGGAACGCAAAGAAAAGCTCAGTACAGTAAGACCGGCCATAGTTCACCGAAGCATTTCCGTTAAGCAATTAGCCCTCCCGATCACTCTGTACACCACGGACCGACAGACGCGTGTGTGACTGCAATTTGGAACTGACGGCCTTAATTCCCCTTTATTCGTGTTTGAAATTAAACATTAACGTATCTATCTTCACGTTCAAGAGAGGCAGGTCTCTGCACAACACACTCACCCATGCCATCCACCCACCCATCTGTCAGCTCTCAGCGGCGATGAGCTCCACCTCCATCGGCAGCCAGGCCTCCACAAAACGGACACACTGAATGAACGGATGAATGAGCGCACACACCACACACAGCCATTGAGCAATGCACACAACAAGGGGCCAGCCAGCTGCATGGTCGAGGACTCACCTCGTGTATTATGAGCGGCAGCTCGCCGACCAGGTCAGCGAGCTTCTGCAGCAGGAGGCAATACGCAACCGGCATTTCTGACGGTACAAAATGACACACGCACGCACGCAGAGCACACCGATAAAGCAGGCCGCCATCCCGCCACTTGCCCACCTCTGAGTATCCTCCTGTGATGTTGCTTCTTCATCTTGGCCTTCTCGCTCTCCCGCCCTCCCCACCCCTCCGTCTCGCCCTGCAGCCTCTCAGCTGTGGGCCGCAGCCGATCCTTGTGCGGAAGCGGCAAGAACGGCAGGGCGTGGTGGCTGCCGAAGCCGTCGCCTTCTCCTCGGTTGTGGTCGTCAGAGTCGCCATCGTCACTGTCGTCGGATGAGGCATCAACGTCAAGGCCAAGGAGAAGCCGCTTGATGCGGGCGGGAGAGCGCCATTGTGTGGGTATGGGGGGGCGGGGCTCGGGGAACTGCTGGGTGAGAGTGCTCTCGTAGGCGCCGTAGGATCGCTGAAGCATGGCACCAAGTGAGGAACAAACAGGGGATGTCAGCCAGCAACATTGAAAAGGTAACCAACGTATTTGTGCCCTCACCTGCAGTGCTTGTTGTGGGCTCAAGGTCTCTGCCTGCGGGGGCTCCAGTGGGTCTGGGTGGCCGTTAGCCGCCTGGTCTGATTGTGGGGATTGTGGTAGAGGAGTGTCTGGTTGCTCGGCTTCGGCTTCGCCACGGCCCTTCTTGGCCAGGTCTGTGGTGATGGTGTGCAACAGGCTGCATAGACAAGGACAGCACCGCTCGTGGGTGTTGACGGATCGACGTGTATATCGATATGGTTTTGCCTACTCGGCGATGTCATCGAGTGGCCCCGCCGCCTTGACCAACTGACGCAGAGGGCACCTGGGGGGACACAACAAACCCACATGGACGGATAACAGGTGGATTGATTGACAGATTCCTTCCTTACTCGAAGCCATCAAGGATCTGCACGCGCTGCTCCTCACTCATGTCGGCCCACTGAATCACAGACACACACACGCAGAGCAAACACACAGACAAACAACCCAAGGCTTCTCTCCCTCTTTCTGCGTCGATGCATTAATCGATGTCAGTCAGTGTCCCTGTCCTGTCCTGTCCTGTGCGTGTGTGTGTACGTAACGTACGTGTTTGCCCTCCGCATAAGGCCCGGCCCGCCACCGCGACCAATCCACCCCACGACACGTGCGGGAAAGCGTCTGCACACATCACATCACATCACACCACGCCACAGACACCATCCACCCATCCACCCATTGTGTGCAACCACCCCCTCCCTCTTATCACATGGAAGAGCTCTCGGTTCTCGGGCATGTTGGCCATCAGCCGCCCACACGCGTCGTTACTGGAAGGGTGCACTCGACGGCGGGGAGGCCGGTCGTCGTCGGCTGTGTCTGCGAGAGGCCGTTCGTCTGATTCGTCGCCCTCTGATGAGCCGTCGAGGTTTTGGGCGATGGCTGGCGGGTTGGAGTTGAGCACCGGCCACACGAGACGGGCAGCGACCAGGATGAGAGAGGGGACCAACACGTGAGTGGGCCAGCCTTGTGCGTTGGGAAAAGTGCCGTATAGCTGCGTCTGTCTCCTCATGTTCAAGGCCAACTCCAGCTCCATCACCGCCGCCGCAAGGATCGTCCCACCATGCCGCTGCTCCTGCTCATCTTCCCCCTCCACATCCCTTGTCATCGATGCCACCGCCCCTCGTTGTGTCTTGGCTCTCTGACTGGCCCTGCTGCCGGTCTTCTTGCGTGGGTCGCTGCCGTGTGTGCCGAGCACCAGGCCCTTTGCGGCCGTCCACTGGTGCTCACCCACCAGTGAGACGGCGATGGTGCGCCAGGGGACACGACGGCGGGAGAGAAGCCCACACAGCCTGATTGACGGAGAGAGGGGAGAAATGGTTGGATGTTGGTGTGTATGATGGTTGTCTACTTTGTGACGAGCGGCTGGAGGTAGATGGGGAGTCTCGCGTCGTGCAGGAGCCGCGCTGTGAGGGGAGGGTGGTTGAAGGGCGTAATGCACACACCACACTGACACCAGACATGGACAGCAAACGAAAATGACGAGGGCCCCTCATGTGCGGGATGCATTTATTAACACACCTGAAGCAGGTCGATGGCGGTCTCATTCAGGGCCGCTGCTGTCGGAATCCGGCCAGCCTGACCAACACACACACACACACACACTCGTGTCTTTCATGCCTAGCCCAGCCAGCCGGCTGTTCACTTCACTGACTCACTGACCTGGAAGAGTGTTTTGGCCTTTAGCACTCTACTCGCACCATGGTAGAACTTGAAGCTGCCGAGACACACAGACAGACAGACACACAGACAGACACACAGGCAGACAGACAGACAGACAGAGATACATTCGTTGTCGCCGCGCCAACACGTTTGTTGTGCATGCCAAGCTCACCCTGCCTCCAGCAGCCAGTCGGGCACCTTGCCGGCCGATGCTGATCAGACACAACCACATAACACAAATGACAGACAACAAACACACAGACACGTCAGTCAATATAGGCAGGCCTGCCTCTCCTTCCGCCCTCTCTAGATAGCGGGAGGGAACTCACCCCACAGTGGTATGCGGCCTTGCCAGCACCATCGACTCATATCGGCCGCAGTCACGCCTACCACACACAGCAGACGCACACCACACAGGTCGGTCGCTTGGGCATCCACGTACCATGCATCCTTCAGCGATACCTACCTATCCTGGCGTTGACGAGTCCCAGCCAGAGGATGGCGAGCATGGTGGTGTGGTCCAGCGGGGGCAAGGTCGCCGGCAAGGGCGGGTCGGGGGATGACGGACTCAGGGCCGTTTCACCGATACCGCTGCCGCCCAGGCGGGTCAACATCTGCAGACAGGAGACCCACCAGACCACTCGCCGTCCGTTTCACAGGAATCGTGCCTTTGTCTGTTCGCTCACCGTTCTGATAGCGATGACCCGGCCTGCCTTGCGACCTCTGCCATACCGCAGACGAACCTGCATTAAGTAAGCACGGAGTAGATATGCAGATGCAGAAACAGCTGACCACAGTGGACAGTGTCAGCTCCCTCCCTCCCTCCCTCCCTCCCTCACTGACTGACTGACTGACCAGGTCCGACTGCACTGGCCAGAAGTTCCTGAGCACATGGAGCGGCAGAGAGCTCACCGACATCCTCGTCACGCCGTCGTCACCATCCGCTGGAGCCGGCGGCCCACCACCACCTCCATCATCAGGCTGGTGCATCTCGGGGTCGCTGTCTCCCTCTCCCCTTCGCTCCTCTGGCTGGCTGCCGACATCAGGAGAGTCGGGGGAGGGGGCCACGTCCTTGTCAGCAAGGGTGAAGTCGTACTCGGTGCTCAGATCGGTGTCGGCCTGGATCAGCCGGAGCAGAAAGTCGTGCTCGTAGATGGCATCCACCTGACGTACACAGAGGGGGCAAGTACCATGTCATTCATCTAACGGCCTCGTGTGCGTGTGCGTGTGTGTGTGTGTGTGTGTGGTTAGGGACCGTTCGGTTGACATAGTGGAAGTCCCGCGAGATCTTGCGGCGGGGGATGGTGGCGACGTTCTTGGTGCCGTCGGTATACATCATGTGCAGACCTGCACACGCACACACAAACAGATCCAGTGAGTGTTCTTGCCTGCCGTGTCCGTCCATCGCCTTCCCTCCCTCCCTCCGTCTCTCATTCGTTGCCTCACTCACAGCTGATCTTTCTGCTCCGCGCCAGACACTCGAGCAAGACAATGGGCAGTCCGAGTGGCGTCGGCTCCCGCTGGTCGCGGGCATAGATGCTGACTTTGTTGTCGGGCATGAGCAGGTGAGCGGGGTAGCCGATCCGCCGCCGCCCAGGCCGACGCTTCTTCTTTTCATGACCCGTATCGGCAAATGTGTCGGCGAGGGAGGAGTCGCTCTCGCTGTCAGAGGAGTCTGATTGGCACTCACTCTCGCCGTCTGCTGCTCGGCCAGCAGTCTGCTCGGGGGTTGGGCCGTCTTCCTCGATTGGTTCCTGCTTGACGCGCACCTGTTGGTTGCCGGTCAGTTCTGGCTGCTCATCCTCTCCCTCCCTGTCTCCTCCCTCGTCCATGACACCGTCCTCCTGTGGCTCGTCCTCGGCCAGGCCCATCTTGGCCGCCTTGCGGCGCTTCCTCTCCTTCTCCTCCCTGTCGACACGGCGCTCCATGTTGCCCCGGCCGATGGCGGAGGGCGCCAGGCTCCTGACGTAGGCCACACGGTCGGTGCCCATCACCTCCACAACTGGCCAAGACACACACCAAGATGGGTGGGTGAGAGCGGTGATGTGTATACTTAAAGTGTGAGTGTGTGGCGAGGCACCTTACCTTTCCTTGCGGCAGGCGTCAAGCTTGCCCTGCCGTCCTCGGAGATGTCTGTCGGAGCGGCCGTCTGATAGAGGGACGCCCACCTGTGTGTGTCCAGAAGCAAGAGCAGCGCGGCCATGCATGCAGGGATGGATCTGTTTATCTCTTTGTTTGCGATAGATCGGTCTTACTTACGGGATCCGGAGCGTTCTTCTGCGCATGTTGGCAAAGAATGAGTTGAGCGGGAGCTGGTGGCGCTGGTAGAAGGACAGGTAAGCCAGCCACACCTGAATTGGATGCAGATGCACACAACAACGACAAACAAGAACAAACCAGCACTCATAAGCCTTCTCTCCTCCGCACACACCGCACACACAAACAAACATCCCTGCCTCCCTCCCTTCCCTCGTTCATTGCAATGCATTGCCCACCTCCCTTACCTTTTTGGTTTCCCGTTCGATGGCGGCCGGCAGCCCCCAGGTTTCCACCAGCTGCCTCACCATTTCGCGCAGCATCGTCTGCATGCCCAGCAGGAAATGCTCCTCGGTCGGGCCGCTCCCTGCGGGCGGCATGGGGATCTCATACATGGTGGGCAAAGCATAGTCCTCCTCCCGCTCCACCCTCTCATGCGCTTCTTCGCCACCAAATGCAGCCGCCTCCTTGTCCGCCTGTGTGCCCAGGAGAGCAGCCGCCCTCTCGGGATTGACCTCCTGCTGCCTCCTGAAGCTGGCGAACATCATGCCGCCCATGGGGTCGTCGAAGTCGCCCATCTGCTCCTCCTGGCCGCTCCTCTCGTCGATGGTGCCGCACACGGTGCACGACCGAAGGCCGGAGATGGCATCCTGCTGGTACTGAGTGTGGTCGCACGCTGCGCAACGCCACGGCATCGCGGAAGCAGCGGATCTTCACTTGGGGATGGTTCCTCGAGCTGTATCCCTGCGTTGCTCGCGTTGATGATGAGTTGGAGAGAGATGAGTTGGGAACGAAAAGCTTGCGATCCGTCTGCGAGCTTATCTTGCAACGGATGACCTCTGCCTCAGCTTTTTCGCCATTCACGTGACCCGCATGCAGCTCTCGGGGCGTTGTCCGTCTGGAACAGTATCTTCATCACTGCTTTCAGCGATTGGGAGAAGGAGAGTTTGAGGGAGAGGCACCGGGTGCGGTCTCCATTCTCTCCCGTCTTCGAATGGACTTAGACTGTCGCGGCCTGCTGTCGTGTGGTGCAGCCAACCGGCCTGCACCTCAACAACGCGTCAGATCTATCCGCCATTCCCAAGCTATCCGCCCACTTGTATTCTACAGCCTTCTTTGGACCTTCTTGCCATCCATCGGTCAACACCATGACGTCGGCCTTTCGGTGTGGTGTCGCCCTGCCCGCCTTCTTGTGCATGGCCGTTGCCGTCAGCTGTGGCGGCTCGGGTAATGAATCCCCCCTGCGGGAGCTCGTGTCCTCGGTGGGAAGGAAGGAAGAGCACTGGCATAACTGAGGCACATCCGTTGAGCACACGTGTATCATCCCATCCATTGACGCGCTTTGTGCTTGTGTCGTGTGGTGTGGCTGGGGGGCTGCAGAACGCCGAGGCGGCCGAGGGCATCTTCCACCCCACGGTGCCGCCTCAGGCTGGTGACGAACAGGTTGGGGACCAGCCGTTCTTTGTGGACATGGAGAATCCGTTTTTCCCTGACATGAACGAGCCCATCAAGGAAGCATTCCGGGCAGCGGGCACCACCGAGGGACGACTGTGAGCAAGCAGCACAGCACGGGGGGGACACACCACACCACACCCACAGGGATCAAAAAGGTGGTTGGGTTATCTGTCTGTTTTTGTTTTGCTGTTTGTTTGTCTTCAGCCAAGGTGGCCAAGACGATGCTAACATCCCGAAGCTACACCTGTTCCGCCGGCGCCTTTCCCTGCCATCATGGCTGGATTGTGTAGCCCGCTCAGATCAGGATCCAAGAAATCCGTGCGTCGCAACTGATCCTGTTCCTTCGGGTTCATGGATGGATGATTTGCTGGCGATTCCCGAAAGGTGAGTGAAAAAGAAGCCATCACCGACACGCTCCCATGCACTGCGGACGGACGGACGGACGGACGGGATGGATCGATGGATGGATGGATGGATGGTCGTGTGTTTTGTTGGCAGCACGCCGGCGCCTGAAGATTCCGAGACGAAAGATGATCTTCTTGCTCTCCTCGAAGACGTGGATCTGGCACATGACCACGCAGCTCATCCCGTGTGAGCTGAACGGTCCCCCAGCCAGACAAGAGGAGAGCCGGGCTCTCCTGGACTGCCAGCCTGAGAGCGATGATAGGTCATCTTGTCTTGTCGCCCTGCCAGTCAGCTTGGTGTTTTGTCTGTCTGTCTGTCTGTCAAGCCACTCACTTACACTGCTGTTTGTCAATAAATCAATCACTGACTGACTCCTGGCATGACACATACTGACTACAGGTGTGCTGTGCCGGTTTTTGCCGTGTCTGTCTGTCTGTTTGTCTGTTTGTTTGTCTGTCTGTTTGTCTGGCCATCCATGTGTGATGTATGACGTACGTGTGTGTGTGTGTGTGTGGCGCGGCTCGCTGGTGTTGATACTTGCCTTCCCCCCTCAGAAGCGTTGAGCTGTCGTTATATGTTCGAGGCATGGCATGGCAGGGCAGGGCAGACAAGTGGTCTGTATGGTTTTCTAGGTCGGATGGGTGGCGTGCATACTTACTTACATAGATAGATACGTACCATAGCATCCATCCATCGGGTGGGATAGTCCCTTTGGCGACTCGGAGAGCACTCTCGCACTCTCGTGTGTTGTGTAGATAGATACCTGTACATCGGACACACCACATGCGATTGACTAAGCGAAGGAAGCAGTCCACTTAAAGAGAGCCACGCCAGCCAAGCCAAAAATCTCTGCGCAGAGCCCATCCACTGGAGGATCCGGATAGATAGAGCGAATGACGAAAGTCTCGTCCCACCCAGCAACCAGCCAAAACCGGTTGCTCAAAGCGCCGTCTCGATGCATTTCATGAGCAAGGAAGTGTCCGTCCATCCATCGTTTCAGCAAGACCACACCACCCAAACCGATAACTCACTCCAAAAGACGAATTAAGGAACAGCATAGCATGTATATACGGCCATACACGTCACGTCACGTCACATAGCCCACCCACTCGATGGTTGATTGGATTGATGGCTGAAAAGACAATCCGTGACGGGTCCACCCCATCCGCCCCCCCCCTCTCCGTCCGTCCACCCCCATCATCTAGGTAGGTATATGACCACATCTATCCTATCGAGCATTGCATTATCTCTACGGCAGGCACGTCAAGGCAAGGCATAGCGAGTCGGGTAGGGTCGGCACACGCATGTCTATCTGTCTGTCTCTCTCAGGGGCGCAGGCGGATCGTGTTGAGCCGGTCGGGGCCGACGCCAACCTGACACACACATCAACACCACACCCGCAGCAGACAGGTCAGGCAGGCTTCGTTGTCTGTCTGACTGTCGGTCGGTCTGTGCCTTCCGTACCCATGATATCGGCACCTTCATGAGGGTCTCAATCCTCACCACATAGTCCTTAACACAACACAAACACTCACACGTGTGATGGACTCACTCGTCTGTCTGTCTGTGCGGAAACTGACTTGACTGACCTGTGCTGCTTTCGGGAGCTGGTCGAATGTGGTCATCTGTGAGATGTCTTCGGTCCAGCCGGACATGGTCTCGTACACCACCTCCACGCTCGCCAGCTCCTCCAACACAGCAGGGAAGTAGCCCTCGGGCAGAACCGTGCCTGCGGGAGGAAGGGAAGGAAGGAATACAAACAAGGGAGGGAGGGAGGGAGGGATGGGTATGGATTCATGGAATGGAATGGAGGTGTGGATGCTTGTGATGCTTGTCGACCGTAGGTGTGTACCATCTGGCAGTTTGTATGCGACAGCGATTTTGAGTTGGTCTATGCCCGTGAGGACGTCCAGCTTGGTCAGGTTGACGGAGTGGAACCCATTCATGCACTGAGAATACCTGCAGCCATGCCATGCCATGCCACACACACACACACGCGCGAATGGACCGTCTCTGCCTCTTCATCTCGGAGTATGTGGGCAGGTGTTGCCTACCTGAGCATGACCATGTCGAGCCATCCGCAACGGCGTCTGCGCCCCGTTGTCGTGCCGAACTCGCTACCTACCGGCAGACACACAACAACACAGCACAACACAACACAAGACACACACGGGGACCGGTCGTCTATGCCATCCACCCACCCACCAGTGCTGTCTCGAGTGCTTACCGACTTCCTGCAGGTGCTTCCCTATCTCATCTGCACACACACACGCGCACCGCACCACGACAATCGCTCGCTCGCCCCATCCCTCCCCTCCCCCTCTGTCTGTGCATTGCATTCATTCGATCGCCCAGCCAGCCCGCCGTACCCACCGTGCAGTTCTGTGGGGAATGGTCCGCTGCCGACTCGTGTGGTGTATGCCTTGACCACGCCGATACAGCAGTCGATTTGTGTGGGCGGGATGCCCAGGCCGATGCAGATGCCGCCTGCCACCGTGCTCGACGACGTCACGAACGGGTACGTCCCAAAGTCTATGTCCAGCATCGTCGCGTTGGCACCTGAAAATAGGCGAAACAGTGCTGTGTGGCGTGTGTGTATGTCGGTCGGTGTGTGTGTGCATCCTTCCTTCCTGCGTACCTTCCACGAGGACTTTTTCGCCTCTGTCGAGCGACTCCTTCATGAAGTAGACCGAGTCGGTGATCTGACCCTTGATGGTCTGTTATGCACAACAGGCACGCCATTCCATTTCGCAGGCATGTAGCTAGCTAGCTCTTTTGTTTTATCTGTCTGTGTGTGTTCTCCGCCCGCCCTCGCACCGCACCTCCAGGTACTTTTTGTGTCGCGCCAGCTCCTCCTCTGCATCGTGCTCAAAACTGAACCTGCACGAGCGACGAGCAGCCAACACACGAGACGACACGCACGGTTCTGGTGTGCCGAGTGCGTCGTGGTGTGTCGAGCCGCTATCTCACCGCTTCTTGTACTCGTTCAGCAGCCGAGTGTACTGCACACACACAATGGTGGAGGAAGAGTTAGAGTTAGAGTCGTATATGTGGTTTCCTTCATTCTTTACTCGTTCGACGAATGTGTCCCAGTAGAGGAGGTCCCCCACACGAACACCCGACCGTGCCGCCTTGTTCGAGTAGCACGGGCCGATGCCCTTCTTGGTCGTGCCGATCTGATCTAAAAACCATACACAACACAACACAAGACAACACAGCCATACCGGCGGCACAGATGCGCTGCTGTGGTTGGTGTGAGTCCGAATCCCACTGACTGACTTCCGTCTTTGGTCTTTTCGGCTTCGTATAGGCCGTCGACCGTCTGGTGGAAGTCGAACAGCAGCTGCGCACGGTTGGATATGAACAGCCTGCCACACAGACAGGCACAGGAAAGGGGAAAGGGCAAAGGAAAGACGCAATGGATCTTCCATCCATCCATCCCATGACTGTGTGTGCGCACCCACCCCCGCATATGTATAGTATACCTGGTGATGGCTTGTGGGTCCGAGTCCTTGAGTTGCTCCAACTCCTCGAGTAGCGTCTTGAGGTGGACGACCACCCCGTTGCCGATGAGGTTCTTGACACCGCTGTACAGCAAGCCGCACGGCAGCAGGTGAAGCGCATACTTTTTGCCCTCCTGATCGATATATGCGATGGATTCATTTGATAATGGAAAAAGATAGGACAGCACACAGGATTAAAGTTAGGACACATGACATGACAGTGCAGGTCGTGAAGGTAGATCGATGTGATGTGAGCGACGTACAGTACCACGTGGAGCGTGTGGCCTGCATTGGATCCCCCTGCACTCACAGCACACGGGCAGTCCATCAACGCACAAGCGAGATTCATGCCAGGCCTGGCTTCAGTGTTGGTCTGTCTTTCCTCACTCACCGTTGAATCTGGCACAGACGTGTGCATCTCTCGCCAGGATGTCCACCAGCTTCCCCTTCCCCTCATCGCCCCACTGCGCCCCGAGCACAGCTACCACCTGGACACACCACACGCCAGCAACAGATCTCGATTACGTTATATATGCCATCATTACTCATCGTTTTCTCGTCCCTTCATGGTGGGTGCCTTGCTTACATGGTTGGCCATGCCACTGAGTGAGACCCTCCGTCTGGGCGCATCCCTTCTCACTTCCTCCGGCTCCGTCAGGCTCTGAGGGCTCGAATCTTTCTCCAATGACGTCATAATTGCAGAGAACAGAACAGATCCCCCTCCAAGTGCGAGCTTGAAAAGGGCGAGCTTGAGTGGCGAAGGAAGAACGTTCCTTTGCTTCCCTAGCTTTCTCCTACGTTTCTGTGTCCTTCTTTACTTGAGATCTGCCACCAATGAGCTCATCCGCGCACAGCGAGAAGATGGCTCTGCGCGCCAAGCGGTTCGGCCTTTCCGAGACCCCCTCCCCCTCTGCAGACGATGCAGCGCCCAGCAAGTCGGCACAGAAGACCTTCGTCGACCCAGAGGAGGCTGAGCGGCGCCGCAAACGGGCGGAGAGGTTCGGCATCGCTGAAGTGAATGCTGCTGCATCGAGCGCGCAGACGGCAGAAGGCGCGAAGCGGCGCAAGCGGGCGGAGCGCTTCGGCACTGCACAGGCGAATGGCTCAGCTGAGGAGGAAGACAAGAAGAGGCGACGTCGTGAGCGCTTTGGTGGTGCTGGTGCTGGTGCTGGTGCGGCTGCAGCGAAGAACGGCGAGTGTGATGACAAGGATGAGAACGGTGCGGGAGAGGGGACGTCAGAGGAGCCCAAGGAGGATGGTGCCGCGGCCGACACTCACGATGATGCGACGGAAGCGGCCACTGGGGGAGAGAAGGCGGGTGGCGAAGGTGGAGGGGTCATCTAGACAGTTCATGGATATAACCGTGTGTTGTCTGGGTGAACATGCACCACACATGAACATCGATGTCAGACGGCGACACTCATGTGTGGACATGCGCATAAAGGTGTCGGAAGGAAGGAATGCAGGATGAATGAATGAATGAATGAATTGAATGATGGTGGGGCGGGTGCACTGCATGTTGATTGGTTGCCTGGTTGGTTGGTTGGTTGTAATGACGTCGTGGTGACGTGAGTTAACCCCTTGTCTGCGGATTGCTTCGTTCCCTTTCACTTTGGTGCTGTGTCCGGATGCGCGCCGCCTCAACACAGTCACGTTGAGTAGTGGTGCCCATCCGGCATGTGGCGACGAAGGAGAGAGAACGAGCAAGGCGCAGGCGGGCTGGCTGTGGTGCATGCGCTCTGATTGCTCTACATTGTCTGTTTGGTGTGGGTTTCTGGCCTCGTATTGCTGAGCCTCGTGAGGCCGTTAACGTTCCACCACAACACAACAGCTGGGCGTGTGAGTGCCGTTGGTGTGTGTGTGCGGGTGGGTGGGTGGGGCGGCAGGAGGCCAGCTAAGGCGTGCAGCACATGCAGCCTGTGATGGGTATGGTGTGACAATGGATGGCAGGGTGCGGTGTGGTGCGTGTGTGCATGTGTGTACGCTGACAATTGAGGAACGACATGTAAGGGGTCTGTCTGGTCTGCTGAATGAATGAAGGAATGAAACGTACAAGACCACCACACTCACACTCACGCGCGTATCAATCAGAAATGCAATGCATCCCACGCATACAAACCAATCCATCACCCATTCCGTCCTGCGGCAAGCGCCACAGCCGGCTAGTTCCTTCATGCATTTTTATGCTCTCTGTGCCTTGCGTATGACGATAGGCTTGCCCTGCAGCACGAGAGACACTCCAAGAGAGGCCTGCGGGCGCTCTACACACCTCTGCGTACACACATGCACCACATGGCATTCAGTAATTGCATTTGTCCGTGGCCCCGAGTGGAGTGGCTGACCTTGTGTTTGTAGAGCAGCTCGAATCTGCCGGTGTCGACCTGATCCCTCTTCTTGGGCGGGGCCAGGTTGTAATCGACCATCACCTTGATAGAGTCCTCCAGCACCTGCTTGACCAGCTTCTTGGTCACCTGCATTGCATTGCATTGCACACATAACATACATCACATTAGCTATCCATTACAGGGTGGATCGATGGATGGATGTGTACCTTCCTTACCTTGGTGGAGTAGTCCATGGCGGGTGACGAGTTGATTTCGATGAGCCACACGTTGAGGTTCTCGTCCACCATGAAGTCGTACCCGTACAACTCAGAGGAATTCTTCCTATTCTCAACCTACAGACAGACGGGACGGACAATCGAGGTCGGGTGGAGGGAGTGAGGGAGACACGCAAGGCCTAGCCCTAAGATGTCTTGTCTCTTCTCTTTGTGTGTACCATGTCTTGGGCACACGTGAGCGACCAGTACACGATGCGCTTCAGTCGGGCCTGGAAGTGGGAATCCCACACATCCTCACCATACTGATGTAGATAGGCACACACACACACACGACAGGCAGTGACTCCTTCGTCCGTTCGCTCTCCTTGCAGACTGACTGACTTGTTCTTTGAGGAAGGCGCTGTACTGTTCGGAAGTCCACATGCATCCGTCGATGACCTCCCCGAAGCTGTCGGCATACTTGACCACCGAATTGTTGGTCAGATGCGCATAGCGGTTGTCCGTGTTCTTGAGCGAATACTCGTCAGCACCAAACCTGCACGAGTGACACGACAAACATACACAGCACACGTGCACACGCGCGACATGTTCGTCAGCCACACAAGCAATTAATGACTGTGTCCTACATACCTGAGGTATGCGTCTAGGTAGAACCAGATGGTGAGAGGGTTCCAGTCGGTGACAAGCACCCACTGCCGGATGTCGAACTTGCGGCCCAGGATCAGCTGGGGCGTCTCGATGTACTTCTGCACTATCCACTGACACTCACGCGTCTTGACCTGGTCCAGCAACGAGTCTGCACACACCACGCAATGACGCGACGCGTCTCTCTCTCATCAGCTGGGAGACAGGAAGGGCAATGACTGACCGAGGTTAGTGTGTATCTGCACGCCCCTGCCTCTCGATTTCCCGGCTGGCTTGGCAACCCACGTGTTGCTGGTGCCGTCCATGTCAAATTGAGGGGACCTCTCACGCAACGTATGGAGCGCCTCACGCACCTGCTCGCACATGACATGCAGTCAGTGGACACCACAACACATTCCGAACCGTGAGAGAAACGCCCCGTATACCTACCCTTCTGAGCAAGATGCGCTCTTCCGGCTGGAGGTACTGCTCCCCATTGAGAGGCCTGACCTTGCCGCCGTCCTTCCTGCCCTCACTCCCCTCCCCCCCGTCCTCTCCATCCCCGTCATCCCCCTGCTCCTCATCCTGGCCAGCGTGGTAGGCGTCGAAGGGCGAGACAGGTCCGAGTGAGCTCTTCTTCTTGGCTCTCTTCTTGCGCTTCTTAAGGGCCTTCTTGTTTAGCCGCCGCAGATACCTCTCGCGGAGGGCCTCGGCTCGCGACCAGTCGGGGAGAGCCTGGGTGGGGTCCTCTAAAGACACCTACATACATATTGATTGACGGGAGAGGGGGGAGACTTCTGTCAATCTTGATGCTGTGCTGTGTGTCTTGGCTTGGCGTACGTTCTTGAGTATGGCCCATTCGTGGTTCTTGACGAGGAGGCTGCTCTCGGAATCCTGTGTGGTGCATGCAATACAAACAGGCAGGGCAGACACACATCCGCATTCATTCAGCGTCTTGCGCTCCCCAATTGAGTGACTGACAGGGTCGTCGATGACGTCATCGATGTCGCGGAGAGACCGCTGACACACCTCAAGAGCTGCACACAGACACCGAGGGAGAGACACAGACACAGACGCCTGTAGATGCTGTGCTACCAAGGACCATTTGTCATTTGTGATGGTCAAATCAATCGCGACGGACCAGTCTGAACAATGACCTCGCCGTACACCGGCGGGCAGGTGTCGACATTGAGCATGGCCTCATCTTTCCTCGAGAAGGGTCGCGATTTGGGCTGCAGGTGGGAGGTGGCCGCCCGGCTGGTGTGGTCGGATGAGGGCGTCTGGGAGGAGCGGGTGGTGGTGCGAAGAAGAAGGTGACGGAGGTCGTACTGCAGGCTGGCCTTTGCTGCTGGGTCCTTGCCCTCCCGCTGCTGCTTCAGGTAAAAGATCCTGAATGAACAGACAGAGGAGACGCAAACGAGAGTGTATGAGTGTTTGTCTACGTGCATCGAATAGCAAAGCAAATCGATTCGATTGCCATGCCCACTTGCGTTTCAGCTGCTGGACGTACAGCTTGAGAATGGCCATCGCTTTGCACGTCTGACGTGGGTACCAGCAGACACGAATGCAATGCACGCGAATGTCATTAATGTTGTTGGGGGGCCGCAAAGGTGAGACAAGCAGATTAGTCAATGTCTCACTCACTTTGTACTCGTCGACAAAGTCTTGCATCTCCGCCGGGTCAGAGAGGTCGAAGCATCTTGGGAAGAAAGTGTCGATGTCCACATCCTCAAACCATATCAGAGACCGGAGATTGCGGAGCAGACCGATCTGCACACAACACAACGCACACAGACAGACCCCACAGAAGGAAAGAAGGACATCAGAGTGAGGGGTGCTGTGAATGTGTGGGTCGTTGGTTGATTGAGGCACAGGTTAGGCTATCTGGTGAGACTTTTGTTGTGATCTCCGTGTTGCGACTGAAATGATTGACAATCTGGTGGTCCTCCAGCTTGGTGTGATCTGTACGCAGTCGGGCGTACGTACAAGCATCAACAAAGACAAAGGTAGGGTAACCGAGCACTGACGGACGGTTTGTGGATCGACCGATGTACCGATGTCCCTGGCCTTGAGTGTCCACTTGAGGTCCCAAAAGTCGCTCTCGGGGTCGCTGTTCTCCACCCACCCACGACGCCATAATGCACGCTTGATGTCAGGATAGCCCCCCAAACAGATAAAGACCTGACGCGACACGACACGACACAGGCAGAGGTTGACGCCGAGAGCCATGGTTGGCGTCTCACTGTCTTACTCACTCACTCACTTTGGTGTCTGGTTGGACACTCTGTCTTCTCTTCCAGTGCTGCATGTCCACGCATGGCACGCGCTGGTTCTTGGCCAGACCCTCAGACATGCGATTTAGGAACCGATGCAAACCTACAAATGTGGACGGACGGACGGAAAGGCAGCAAAAACATGTACATTACAGTACACATACATACCGGATATGTTTGACGCCGTAGCGCTGACAGCACAAGACGCCTTGGTCCCCCCTCTCGCGCCGTCCCCCCTGTCTGTGGGCAGCGGCCCCTCATTCTCAGCCTTCCTCGCCATACGCACCGGAGACGGGCTGCTCGACACCACACCATCCTTGCGACCAGCAGCTGCGACACGCGATGGTGATGACGCATCCGGTCGAAGGGCAGATGAGCTGCGCGGTCTGTGGAGCCTGAACGTCTGGGGTTGCGGAGCTGGTGTGGGCGGCTTGGACTGGTCGCTGCTGCTGTCAGGCTGGTCGAGAGGGGGGGCGGTGGGAGCAGGGCATGGCGGCGGACAGGGGGGTGAACGCTGCTTGGAGCACTTGGCTAGCACTGTCGCCCGGGCCTGAGACATGTACGTACAAACGGATGGACACAGGGAGGGGTCAGTGTCGCCTGCAGTCTCGACGGAAGGACGCCACGCCCGTACCTGTTTGAGGAGTATTTGGCGCATCGCTTCTTTCTGCTCCTCCTTTGCCTTCTCGGCCCTCTTCTTTTCCATCATCCTCGCCAGCTGCCTGCATGTCCATCGGACACCAGAGTCAGTGTTGTATTCCCATCCTCCCCAAGACTGCTCACTCCTGTTGGAGCATCAAGATCTTCCGGTTCGCCTCCCTTCTCCTCTCGACTTGAGCGGCATCCTCGCCCGTGTCTCCGTCTCTCTTGGCCCGACTGCTGTCTTGGCTCACACCCTTCCCGAACCGATGTGAGGCGGGTGACCAGCTCCTCACGCGATACCGGCTTGCTATCCTTGACAGACCGAGATGAGACCTCAGCTTCTTCAGGTGGGCCTCGAATCGCTCCCTGGCCTCTTCCCTCTCGGCATCTTTCTCGCGCTTGGTGGCCTGCAAAGTCTTGAGGAAGGAGAAGTGCCTACTGCGGAAGAGGGACCGGAGGCGACTGCTCTCATCGGTGCTGGCCGCTTCCCCGTCCTCTTCTGCTTCCGGCTCCGCTGGCTCGTTGGCCGCTGCCACAGGCGACTGTCCGGCTTTTGTTGGAACACCTGCAGGCGCCAGCAAGGCGTTCGGGGGAAGGGCTGCTGTCTCTTCGTCGCGGATCGGCAGTGGCTCGGAGAATTGATTGTCTGCCAGGATACTGGATGGCGCTGTGGTCGAATCGAGGGAGGGGCAGCAAGTTGTCGCTGCTGTCTCTGACGTGGGTGCTGGCTCGGCCGGGGAGACCGAACGGTCCACCGTCTTTTGCGCGTCATCTTCTGCGAATGTGGCGTCTTCCTTTGGGGCTCGCCTCGCACCAGACGCGGAACAGTCGACCGAGTGCGATCTCTGCTTTGCACTGCCAATGTGGTGTGGATGGGCCTGTGTCTTCCGCTTGAGTGAATGCATCCTCATGTTGCTGAGCACGGACTGTTGTAGCCGCCTCTTCATGCTTTCCTCTCGCTCCCGGCAGTCACTCATCCGTCGTGCGAAGTCCCGGTTCTTCTGCTGTAGCAGCCGCACATACTCTCGGTTTCTCTTGGCAGCATCGTCACAGTGGGCGTCTCTGGCAGCGTCCCTCTTGTCCTGCTGCTGCTGCTGCTGCTGCTGTCTTTTGGAGGAGGAATTGGTGGAGAGCGGAGGCAGCTTGACGTTGGTCTGGCAGTAGGGGTTGAGGTCCAGACGGGGCGGCATGGGGGGAGGGGAGGGCGGCTTTGTGTCGCGCAGCTTTGAGCCAGAGATGGGCCGACTTGACTCTGTTGTTACAGACTGTTGACGCTTGTGGATCAGCAATGACATTTGAGGAGGAAAAGAGCGTTAACAGAGATGAGAGGGAAGTGCAAACATGCAAAGAGGTCTTGCATACATGTCGGTGTGTTCGGGCCGTCACGCACACATCCTGCCTTCTGTGTTCGCTCCGCAATACGTTGTCCGCAACGCACGCGTTTGCAAGCTTGATTTTTCAAGTGCCCCCCGTCTGCATGTGGCCCCCAGCCTGAGGGAAAGTACTTGAAGAAACGGAGATCTACGACAATGATGAATCGAGCTGCTGCAAGGCTTGGAGGAAGCGTCAAGGGCATGGAGGGCCTCCTCCCCGAATCAATGGATAAACAAGGCGGCAAACGCAACTCATCTCTGCTGCTGGAGATACTCGAAGAGAGCCTAAATGCGGAAAGGGGCAAGTCGCCCAAGATGACGGATGCAGGGAAAGATGGAGAGGACAAGGGAGGCCTCTCACTGGACCTTCTCGAGTGGAATCCGATGCTCAGGCGGAAGCACGACATCGCCATACTCATCCAGCAGCACTCTGCACAGCGCCCAATCGAGCCCGCACACGCCCTTCCCCCTGCTGAGCCCTCCGCGCGGCAGGAGCCTCCGACAAGCGCTCGAGACGTCACGCCACCGAAGCGGCCATCGTCCATCCTTCGGCGAGACTACGGCCGGTCCACGTCTCGGCTCAGCGTGACCTTCTCTCAGACGTCCCTCGGGGAGGGCCAGAGCCCAAAGCACGTGCGACCCCACACAGTCGATGTTCCTATCTTGGAACACGAAGAAGAAGAGAAGGAGTCTCATATTAGCAGCAGAGCAGGGCCACGCGCGAATCACACACCTGTCTATCAGCTTCATGAGGATTCTGTCTTCTCGCCAATGCGATCAGGACAACCGACGGCAGCTGACGGCAGGCAAAACCTCGCGACGGAATTTGCGAAGAAGAACGTGGAGGCTGTTCATCTTGATGCCCCTGACCCGCACCCGGGATCGCCCCTGTCTCCTCTGCCCATCGGTCGTGCACCACCACCACCGCCGGCAGAGCTTACAAAGGCGGTTCCTGAGGCATCCGTGCCTCGACACGTGTGGATGCGGGAGCTGCTGACTCGGAGCCACAGCATGCTGGAGGTCTATAAGGCCGCGGGAGTGACGCCACATGGCAGATATGCCACTACTGCTCTCTGTGGCCTAACGCCTAAGAATCCTGTCAGGGCGTTCTTCATCCAGATGGTGTCCAACCCATGGTTCGACCGGGTGGTTTTGCTTATTATTGCGACAAATTGCGTCGTCATGGCGATGGACGAGCCGCAGGCCCCGCCATCGCGCAAGAAGTTCCTTGCTGAGGTCGACAGCATTTTTCTCTATCTCTTCACGGTGGAGATGTTCTTCAAGATCATCGCTATGGGCTTTGTGTTGGGGCGCAATTCGTATCTCAAGGATCCTTTCAACATCCTCGATTTCATTGTCGTTGTCGCCGGATGGATCGGCTTCTTCTTTGAGTCGCTGTCAAGCCTTGGCTTCTCCGCTCTGCGTACCATTCGTCTCTTGCGACCTCTGCGAACCATCAATCGCTTCCCCGGCATGCGCATTCTCGTCAAGTCGCTAATTGATTCCCTTCCTATGCTCGGGGATGCTTTGATCCTCTTCGCGTTCGTTATCGTGCTGTATGGCATTGTCGGCGTGCAGCTTTATGCGGGCGCATTGAGGCGGCAGTGTTTCTGCGAGCCTTCAGTTGCCGAGGGGCTTCCTCCAGGGGAGTCGCCTCCGCTGAACGCTTCTAGTGCTGGGAATATCCTGGTCGATTATGAGGGCATTGGGATCTGTGAGCAGCAGGAGGGGACTGACCGCTTTGTGCTCATGGAGGGAGAGGATGCTGCATTTTGTCACCCTGATGGACCACGTATGACGAGACAAGTCAACTCCATTCAATGTCTTACCTGTCCGCGCCGGATGTATGTCTCTGTTTCTCTGAAGTGCAGACTCTTTCCAGCGTTGTCCTGATGGCACGCGTTGTCTGCAGAAGGGCGAGAATCCCAACTATGGGGTCACATCGTTCGATCACCTGCCGGCAGCAATGTTCCTGGTGTTCCAGGTCATCACGCTCGAGGGATGGTCGCCCATCATGTACGACATGAGAAAGACCAACCCTCGCGGCATCGTCAACGACCTGTACTTCGCCTCGCTCATCATCTTGGGGTCCTTCTTCATGATCAATTTGGTCGTCGCTGTGCTCGTCTCCAACTTTGACAGGACGTCCGATGAGATCGCCGACGGAGATGCGGCCAGTGCGACAAGTGGACAGAGCCCGAAAAGGAAAAACCGCTCATACGGCCGCGCAGTACGCATCCAGATGTGTCTGTATGTATTGTTTACTAACACAAAGCGAGGCTCTCAGTGGCTTCTCTGCTGTTATGGTTGTCCCAGACGATCAACTTCAACGAGCTGTCGCTAAGTCGGTTCCGTCGATTGCTGTACAGGGTACAAGCCCACGGTCTGTTCGTGGGCTTTATCACACTGCTCATCATCGTCAACACCGTCGTGCTCGCTATCGACCATTATGATCCGACCAAGAGTGACACAAGCGGCATGGATGCAGACCTGCAAAAGGTCAGAGGATAATCTGAGAGGAGGAAAAATCGACATGTATGGATGCTCGGTTGCTTGGTATCTGTGTCAGCTGCTGGACACATTCAACTACGTATTCACTTTTGTGTTCTTCGGCGAGATGGCCATCAAACTCACTGGCCTCGGATGCAGGGCATACTTCGCCGATGGCTTCAACACATTCGATTTGTAAGAGACGCAAGACAGACGAGACCCATCCACTGGATAATTCTGTTCACACTACGTGTATATGTGTGTCTCCCCCTTGCAGTATCATTGTTTGGATAAGTATTGGCGAGATTACGGTCCTAAACTACGTTCCCTTCTCTATTCTCCCAGACAAGAATGGCGTCTTCACGGCACTCAGGACGTTCAGGCTCCTCCGCGTGTTGCGGCTGGCTCGTTCCTGGAAAGGGCTCAGGAAAGTGCTGGTGACGGTGATGGCATCGCTTGGGGAGATCGCCAACCTTGGACTGCTCATGTTCCTGTTCATGTTCGTCTTCACGCTGCTCGGCATGGCCATTTATGGTGACCGAGGCCAGTGAAAAGAAGGAACAAGCTATTGTCACTGATTGAGTGCTCCGTGTGCAGGCGGCAAATGGCTGAAAGACGACTGGTCCGACGACCCGAGCGATGAAGAGGAGCTGATCCGGCCAAACTTCAAGAATTTTCTCAACTCGTTTACCACTGTCTTCATCCTGCTGACGGGCGAGGACTGGAACAGCGTCGCATACGTCGGCATTGAGACCAAGAGCTGGGTGTCGGCCCTGTACTTCGTCTCAGTTGTCATCCTTGGCAACTATATCCTGCTCAACCTCTTCCTGGCCATCCTCATCAAGCACTTCGAGTCGTCCACTGGAGGCCCGAAGGAGATGAGCTCTGGCGCGACCTCAAGTGAGGCGCTGCCTGGACCGTCACCGATGCCTCCAGCAGCCGTCAAGACGCCGTCGAATCTGCTGCGGAAGCTTACCACACAGACACTCGGACTGCTTCGGTCGGCGACAGGGTCTTTCGCGAGACAGCCGAGTGGCGTCTCGGGGTCTACTGTGATTAAGACACAAGGCCCGGTGGGGGACGCGCTGTTTTGCCTTAAGCCGGAGCATCCTTTGCGTGTGTGGGCGTGGAATGTGGTGAAGCATCCATTCTTCGACAGCTTCATATACGGGCTCATCGCAGTGGGGGCTGTCGGTAAAATGCATGAACTGTCGTTCTAGTGGAATAAATGGACCCTTCCTTGATTGTCTCTGTGTGGGTGCAGGACTGGCGATGGACAAGCCAGGCCTGTCTCCCGGGTCTGACACTAAGGACATCCTCTTTGCGCTGGATGTCGTGCTGACTGTCTTCTTCACACTTGAAGCCTTCATGAAGGTGGCACAGCACACAGACGCTGTGCGTGACTGCGCACGCTGTGCATCATGGCAGCTTCTTTGTGTCTCAGATTCTTGTGTACGGTTTTGTGCGTGAGAGGACGGCCTATTTGCGTGACGCCTGGAATGTCTTGGATTTCTTTATCGTCATCACGTCGGTCATCAACATCGCATTCACACTCGACCCCAAATCATGTATGCGCACATGACGTGGCCTGCGCCCTGCGATATATAGCGTATTGGCGACTCTGGCTGTGTCTCTGTCAGCCGATTTGAATCTGTCATGGCTCAAGAGTCTGCGTGCTATGCGGGCACTGAGGCCACTGAGGATGGTGTCTCGAAACGAGGGAATGAAGGTAATCGTGAGTTGCAATCAATCACGTAGGCCCATGGATCTCTCGTTGTCTGTCTGTTCAGGCGGCCGTCAACTCTATCTTACGTGCGATTCCCGCCATAGCTGACGTGCTGATCGTGTCGATGCTCTTCCTATTCATATTCGGCATCCTGGGCGTCCAGTTCTTCAAGGTAGACAAAGGCGACCGTCTCTTCCTCGGTATCTGCTCCTCCTTTTCCCTCTCATGTGATAAGGGCAAGCTGTACCAGTGCAGCGATCCGACCATCAAGACGGCCGATGAGTGTGTGGGCGAGTTTCAAGTGAGGGAAGGCCCGACGGGAGACATCGTGACGAGAGAGAGGGAGTGGGAGCGGCTCGATCACTCGTTCGACAACGTTTTCCTCGCCATGCTCACACTGTTTGAGGTCTGTCCTCTGACTGAATTGACGCATGAGACAAGAAAGAAGTTCTCGTTGTCGATCTCATCAGATGTCGACAATGGAGCAGTGGCCCGACATCATGTTCCTGTGCACTGACACAAAAGCGCCGAGAAAGTGAGGATGACACCTGCAGCGCAAATGCTAAAGAATAGCTCGCCCATGTGACTATGAATGTATGTGTGTGTGCAGGGCACTGGAATATGATGCCAGCCCCACTGCCGTCGTGTACTTCATGATCTTCATATTTGTCATGTCGTTCTTCATCCTCAACCTCTTCGTCGGCATTGTCATCGACAAATTCTCCGACATCCGCAACGAGATGAATGGCCTGTCCTTCCTCAGCCCAAAGCAGCTGGAGTGGGTCCAGACTCAACGCATGCTCATCAAAATCCGTCCCAAAGTGCTCCTCAGGCGACCTGTGAGTGAGACGATACATACACAAAGAGCCAAGTAGGCGTGCAGTGCAGTGCTTTCGGTTCAATCGATTTTGCAGAAGAGCGGTCTGCGTCGTTTTCTTCTCCACTGGGTGTCTCGGCCTGAGTTTGAGATCGCGGTGCTCGTGTGCATCATACTCAATGCTATCGTAAGCAGCACTATATGATAGGAGACCTGCAATGGAATGACCGTGTTGTCTTTGCGTCCAGGTGCTGGCTATCGGATTCTGGGAAGCCCCAAAGGCGCTAAGCGACTTCCAAAATATTGTGCGCGCAGACAGAGACAGGCAATTCGGTCCACCCATCTGCCGTTTGTGCCTTTTCCAGGCCAACAATTGTTTCTTGGCTGTGTTCGGGTGTGAAGTTCTGATGAAAATCATCGCATTCAAACCGAGAATATACTTCCAGGTTTGTTCAGAAATGTGCACACCAACAGCAGATTCGTGCACACGGTCTATCAGGACCCCTGGAACGTGTTTGATTTCGCGACCGTCATGCTGCCAATGTTGGGCATCATCATCAAGGAATCTAACGCTGGTAGTGCAGCTGCCATGGCGTGCGCCCGTATGTCGTGTCAACATCATCGACTTTCGTGTGTCTGCTGCAGTCGAGCTGGGTTTCGACACGACGATTCTCCGCATCCTCAGGATCGCACGGCTCTTCAGACTCATCAAGGTCAGACTACTGATCGGAATATTCGCACCACTTATGCATTTGTTCATTTGGCTTCAGTCGCTGCGGCAGCTTCGCAATTTGTTTCAGACGCTGTTGTCATCGCTTCCGTCGCTCGTCAATGTGGGGTAAGGTCTTCAACGAGACACAACAGCCGTTGGACGTCCCGCCCATTCGCTGTGTCTCTGCTCAGTGCTCTACTGCTGCTACTGTTCTATGTCTATGCGGTGGCTGGGATGGCCTTGTTCGGACGGGTAGGTACGCAGCCAATTGAATGATATGCCGGACTTACTCACGATCGGCTTGCCTGTGTGTCATTCATTGATTGTGTCTAGCTGCCGCAAGAGGGCAACAAGGAGCTAAATGAAGACGCCAACTTCAGCACCTTTTACTACGCCATGATGACACTCTTCAGAATGGCCACTGGGGAGGCATGGTGCGCATGAATGACACAAAAGGGCTTTGAATGCCGAGCGCCGGGTGAATGTGCTCACTTCACTTGTTGTGTTGTGATGCAGGAATGACCTGATGCATGATTGTTTCACCCGCAAGGACTGCAATGCCTTTGACGGCAAAGCGGTCGGTACTCCACATACACAGCTCAGCTGTGGACAGGCGAGACAGACTGGATTGATTGATGTATTGATGATATACGCAGGACTGTGGCAGCACCACTTTTGCCATCATCTACTTCAGCTCATTCACGCTGGTAGGTCGCGTCGTGCACATAACATATGAAGGAAGGAACCAGCAAACAAAAAGACAGACGGGCTCTGCCGTCACGTGTCAGTTGGGGTCCTTCATGTTCATCAATCTCTTCATCGCCGTCATCCTCGAAAACTTCTCAGACATCGCAGATGACGTAACTACAAAGCAAGGCTGCCAATGGTCAGATATGCATTTTCCCTTTCTGTGCAGCGGCTCAATTTCCGTTTGCTGTCTGAGATGGACATGGACCGCTACATCAGCGCATGGGCTCGACTTTGTCCGAACGCAGAGGTCTGGCTGCCAACGCATAAGGTGCGTACACACATATGAATGAATGGCGAGAACAAGAGTCTGGACGAACGTGTGTGTCTCTCCGCTCCTGGTCAGCTGCCCTTGCTGCTGGCCGAACTGGAGCCTCCACTGGGATTCAAGGGGGAGGTCTTCGCCGCGTCAGCAGCACACTTACACAGACACACCTGCACTATCCTTCCATAGCAATGTCTTGTCCTCTGTCTGTCTGCAGAGGCACCCTCCTTCAGATCATCGCCAACCTGGGCGTCAAGGACCACGGCGGGCGTGTGCACTTCATGGAGGTGCTGTGGAGCCTCGCGTCATGTGTCAGCGGGGCTGACATGCGGCAGGTGGCCGACTGCGAGGCTCTCCGCCTCATCAACAAGAACATCACGCGGGTGCTGCCGTTCCCCCAACGGAAGCCAGACGAGAAGAAATACACTATGTACTCTGCTGCACAAGTGGCGGCCGCACTCAAGGTTCAGGCTCTCTGGAAGGTACACCTGCACGCACACGAACCGATCACAAGAGAAACCGACTTGTGTCTCTGTATCTTTCCGTTCGGGACAGGGTGCGCGGAAACGAAAGAAGTTTCGGAAGCTGATCGAACTGGCCATGGCGCAAAAAAGAGCGCTCGAGAATTACAATCGCGCAAATGGCGAGAAGGCCGTGGGAGACATCCCCGCCCTGCGCGCGGCTTCCCCTTCCTCCCCTGAACACAAGGCCGTCGACGTGTTGGCATCGCCCGCCTTTGTGAGGGAGGGCATCGACAACTACATCGACATGGCGGAACAAACCCCAATCACTTCACCGAGGGGCTACTCCGGCCAACACCCCCATCCGCCAGCCAGCAGGGGAGATACGGATGACGACCTCCAGATGAGTGCGGATTCGACACAGGAGTTTGCTGAGAGGGACCAGATGACCGGAAGACCGGCAGTGACAAGAATGGTCAGGTCCATGCCAACGCACCAGCGGTCGATACCCAGCGACTCTCCCGTCAGCGACCAGCCGCACAGGAGGAGTGTGCCGGTGTTCGAGACACACTGCAGCAGCAGAGACACAAGTGCATCTCCACTGCCGCAGGGCAGGGCCGGTCATGGGGGGCCCGAGCGGCCGCCAGACATACATATCGACACAGGGCCGCGTGGAGGGTGCCCGCGGGGCTGTGATGTCCAGGAGAGCGGCAGGAGGGCTGGAGGGAATGGGGATATGACAGTGAGGGAGGTAACGTGTGGGTGCTGTTTCGTACACAGGACTACCGACAGGAACACGTAGTGGAGCTGAGCTGGCCACTCGTCGGGCGGGGCCGTTGTGCGTGCGGGGGAGCGGGTCGTGTGTCTGTATCGTTTTTTGCCTCCGAACATTCGCAAAGGCCGATGGCTGTTGTCGGATGCGTACACACGTTGATCGACATTTGTACGAATGAATGCAGCATGTTCATTCATTGATTAATTCAAACCAAACCACTTACTTCCGCGTGAATGTGTCTGTCTGTCTGCCCATCTACGGATGTCTCCTCTGGCTCTATCTGGGCACGTCTGTCTAGGTAGGTATGGAGCCATCAGTTGGGATTCGCCTTGTCGGCTTGTTCCTGCTGCCGTTGCAGCTGCTTCAACCTGCAATACACACACAGGTACAGAAACACGCAACTGAACGCCTGCATTGTACTCATTGTATCCGTGGATTCATGCGTCAGACGTACCGTTTCCTCTCCTCTGCAGCCTTCCTATTCCGCTCCAATCTGGCAGCCAGCTCTTCAGGCGACAACTGAGGCACACCACCCCTATCCTCACCCCCACCATCCCTTTCCATGGCTACGTCTCTATCGCCGGCCCCCTCACCCCCGCCCCCCTCCTGCCTTCCCTGATGGTCCGCCTGTTCCTGCCTCTTGCGCTCCTCCTCTTTCTTGCGCTTCTTCTCCAGGGCACGCTCCTTGGCAGCTGCGATGCGGGCCTTGGTCGCCTCGTCCATCGGTGCTGTTGCTGCTCCAGCTGCTGCAGGGGGCGGCGGGGAATGCCGAGAGGGGCCGGCGTCACCACCACCACTGCCGAAGAGGAGCTCGTCAGGGACGAAATGGTCGTCGTCATCGTCATGATGACCTCCGAACACCCCGTCGTCATGGGGGTCCGGGTAGTCAGCAGCGGCATCATGCATCTTGGTGTCCTCCGCCTCCCTCTTGGCGCCGCCATCGCCGAGGTTGAGGCGCTCGATGGCCTGCTGGAGGGTCAGGTGTGTCTTGGTGAATGGGATGGGGCAGTCGGGGAACTTGTGGTGCGCCCTGAGGTGCATGATGTGGTCGCGGAGGGGGTTGCCTTTGAAGCTGCCGCGTGACAGGCGCTCGAGCTTCTTGGCGAGGTCGTCTGGGTGGAGGGGGAAGGGGTATAGCTGCTGCATCCACGTCTGCACGGTCGAGAGGAACACGTCCAGGTTGTGCTGCTCGTTGAGGCCCTTTGGCTGCCCCGACCGGGGCTTCTCGTGCCGCAGCTGCGATTGGAAGGCCGGCGATTTGGCGTGATCGTAGAGGGACTTGAAGCCCCTCTCGCTCCGCAGCAGATCCACCAGGTCGGGGCGTTTCTTGATGCGGGCGAGGTCGGCCTCCCTCTGCATCTTGGCGAGCTGCTCCTCCCTCTCCCGCTCCTCCTTCTCCTCACGGATGAGCCGCTCGTCGGCGGTCTCGGCCGCCGCCGCCGCCGCCTCAGCATCGCCCATCTGATGGTCGGCAGCATATACATCGTCGCCCTGGTCCATGGGCACGTCCTGGTCCTCCATGAATTGGTCATCCTCTGCAGGCGGGTCATCTTCACCGTCGCCAAAGAGGATGTTCTCCTCCTCATCAAACTCTACTGGACGGCCCCGCGAACGGCTCATGGCAGCGGGAGGGGACGGAGATGCGTAAATTTCATCTTCGCGAGTGGAAGTTGGTAGTGTAGCATCCCTTGGCTTCTACGACCCCTGAGCACCTGTGTGCCTTTTCTCAGAGGCCCGCTGATCAAGGAGCTGGACAGATCGACTGTCACACACACAAATGGATACAGACGGGATTGGCCGCACTGTCTGCCTTGTCTGCAGGCTGCCCATTGTGCTGATTCTTCTGTCCGTCGCCCTGTCGCCGCTGCCGTCCTCTGCGGCCTTCGTCCGGCCCATCCGGCTGACACAGGGCCCATCCGAGTGGCACACCACCCGCAGCCCACACCGAGATCAGCCGGAGGGAGGTCGCTGACCGCCCTGAGCGCTGGAAGATTCAATCTCTTCAGGCATCTCAGCCAACGGGACATCGCCTGTGCCAACATTGGCTCGATGCTCGGCATCCTCATCGCTTGGTTGTACGTCGTCACGAAGGACAAAGTGCACGAGTACCTCTACGTTGACACCAGGTATCAGACGAGAACGGATGGTACATCAATCGCCTTATCTGCATCTGTGTGTATGTGTGTGTGCAGTCTGGGCGGCCCTGAGATCGCGTCCAAGTTGTTCAGCGCCCAGGTTGCCGTGCTCTCTCAGCTTGCCCTGGCCACAGTGGTGCTGGGGCCCATCATCGTGTACTGGTGGAACAAGATCCCAGAAGCCACCACCATACCCAGAGATCGTAAGCGATGGGCGGATGCACACATAAATGTTGGTCGGTTTTTTGGGACATGTGTGTGTCATTCATTGATCAATCAGGTGACCTGCCGTCGGATGTACGAGTGCTCGAGAACAGCTGGACGAAACCGGCGGCAGGAGAAGAACAGAAACCGCTTAGGCTGCGGGATCTGAGTGTGCGGGATAGCACTTGCATCAATCTGGGCATCATCGTCGGCTCTCTGCTGTGCGGCTACTTCGAGACTCTTTTTGAAGTAGCGAATTCGAGTATGGGGGGTGGTGAGGTGGACGGACTCACGGTATTCGTCCAATTCGCCTTGCCCACGTTGATCGCACTGCCGTTCGTCCGCTTCTGGTGGAAGCAGGTCGCATATGACGATTGATTGATGGATGGATGGATGGACGGGTGGATGGATGTGACTCAGAGAGAAGGTCCTGTAGCAAAGGTTTTTTCGTATTAGGGAGGGATTTAAGTAGTTAGTAGTAGGTCGGCAGTTTAAGGTACACAGTAGCACAGGCAGGGCAGGCAGGTCTTCAAGGTGGCGGGAGGGCGGGCGAATTCTTTGGTCATTCGGGGACCCAGTGGGCATCCACTAGGAGGCCCTCCCCCAACAGTCGTTGAGGCCCTGTGCACCGACGGTGGGTGGCTGAACCGTTGTTTGCTGGTTAGAGTAGGTTCAGACTGGTTGATTCAAAGACAGACTCGTGGTTGCGTGGTCTGTTTGGATGGATGGATGGATGGATGGCTGAATGAACCTCCTGCTGGCCATTTGATGCTTTCTTAGAGACGCCCTCACACAATTACATCCATAATTAAATGAGATGCGTTGACGCATGCGTCCATCCATGCGAGGACATCGGGCCGCACACGATTGGATGTCTCCTTGGCTCGTTGGACGCGCGAGCGAATGCTGTGCAAATGTCAATGATTACGGCAGAGGGTTGTCAGATCGGTGTTTGGAACATTGACATGAGTGTTACACAACACGTGGGTCAGTCAGTCAGTGTGGACCATCAGGAGTCTGACTGACCTGACGGTGTGCGGATCGGATCTCTCACACATGAACCACATTCAGCATTGTCCATCCATCCACCCATGTGCTGCAGTAGGTAGGTCGATGTTAGGAAACTCACTCACCACTCACCCACCCCACCCTCGCCCCGTCCGTCGGTCTGTCCGTCTGTCTGTCTGTGTGTCACAGTGTGTGTTAACCAACCCAACGGATGAGACGAAGGAGACTAGGGGACGGTACGGTAGTCTACATGTACACCACACCAGAGAAGGAGGAGAAACAACACACGCAGCACATGGCATGCAAACAGGCAGGCAGGCAGGCAGACACAGGCTGTGCGGGCAAAAGGGCAGCCATGGATGGGACGGACACGACACGTGTACGGTGTGTAGGTGAGGATAAAAATACGCTGTCTGCTGCAAGAGAAGAACAGCGTGTGATAATGAACGAATGGATCCATGAATCCATGTATCCATCCATTCATTCATTCATCATCGACCCATCCCATCTGTCCCACCCCCCCTCGCCTGGCCTCGCCTGGCAAAACAGCAGCCAGATAGCGAGCCAACATACATACGTACATCATGTGGTCACATCGACTGACTGACTCACCAAACAATGAAGTCAGTCAGGGTCCCCTCACCCCCTCCCTACCCGCCTCCCTACCTTTCCCCCAACGCGTGTGTTCCCCTCACCCAACCGTCCTTCCATCCATCCATTCGTCCGTCCATCCATCCATCCATCCATCCATTCATCAAGTGAGCGCGGCTAACTACCCAATGAGTGCAATGACCCACACAATGGTGCCTGCCTGCCTGCCTGCCTACACGGCGAGCAGCCTCATGTTCTGGTTGGCGTCCTGTGGGTTTCTATTCAGCCCTTCCTCGTGGCATCCCCCGCCCCCGTCTCGCCTCACCTCAGCAGCCCCAGCCCCATCCCTCTTGTCATGTGGGACCTGCGGCCCCTTGTCCTCACCCCTTGATTCCTCTGTCGCATCGTCGTCGGCCTGCTCACTCGCCTCTGACGATCTCCCGCCCTCTGAGGAGTCCACGCCCTCTTGGCTGTTGCCGCGCTGGTGAGGCGACCGATGGCCTGATGATGACGAAGCGTGGTGGTCATCCTCATTGGCAGCCGCCGCCGCCGCCGATGCAGCTGCAGCTGCTGGGGCATCGCTCTCAGCTGGCGGCTGCTGCTGCTGCTGCTGGTGTCTTGGTTGGTCGGATGATGGTACTGCTGCGGCAGCAGTGGGATCGTCTTTCCTGCGATCGACCGGTCCGGGGCCACCGGTGGGGTTGTCGTTCGTGTGCCTGCGGGGCGATGGGTGCTGCTGTTGATGCTGCTGATGTGCTTGTTCCCTCCTAGAGGCCTTGTTGCGCCTCGCGGGGACATCCGCTTCTGCCGCCTCGCCCTCAGCACCATCCGTCAAATCGACAACAATCGGACCTAAACGCATCGCATTCATCCCATCCACACACACACACACAAAGCACCACATGTCGATACCCTCCCACCCACTGAGTCCCTCCCCCCTCCCTCCTCACCGTTTTGTGGTGCGTTCTGCTGGCCATAGGTCAGTGGTGGCGCAGCCTGGGCAGCGAAGCCCATCAGGGGTGGAGCCGCCCCTCCTGGCAGCAGTGCCACCGGCAACGCTGCTGCAAAAGGGTTGCTCGGCAGCGGAGGGACGGGCGCCCCATTGTGGGGGTGCAAACCATTGAGACCATTCGGCCGTCCCCCTGGCTGGAAGCCCGGCACCACACCATTCGCACAGAGGTATCTCGCATCATGTGCTGTGCCGTTCGGGAGGTCTGGGTGGTCCCCTGGCGACTCTGAGATGTCTGGTGGTGCGAGGGGGTCCTGCAGCGGCGGTGAGGCGAGAGCGAGAGACGGCGCTAATGGCGGCGGGAAGGGGACGGGCACACCTAGCCCTGGGGATGCGGGGACGCCTGGCTGCGGTGGCAGCACGGGGGGAACGGCCTGGACAACAACAGCCAGACAAGACAAGACAAGAGAGAGTTGTGATCCATCCATCCATCCATCCACGTCAGTCACGTACCCCCGGTCTGAGAGCCACCGCAGGCCCTGGTGGGGATCCGGCGGCGATGCCACCGCTGCTCCTCCAGACGACCCGCTGCCCGGCCGGCGACGGCACGTTGGGCCGTGGATGGCCACCGCTCGTCTTGCTCCCCGGCGGCGACCTTCTGCTCGTCTTGGGCACCTTCTTGATGGGGCTGCCGGGGCTCGAGGGCGCCGGCTTGCTGCCGCCCACACCGTCCATGGTGCCACCTCCTCCCCCTGCTGTTCCGCTGACAGGATTGTGATGATCGTCAAACATCATCATGGTCGAGTCCGCCGGGGCCTCCGCCGTAGGAGGAGAGTGGAAACTCTGCACCAGAATGAAATGACGGCTTGTTGCCTGTGCGAGCGACCTTTCTGTCTGTCTGTCCCTCTCTCTCTCTCTCACCATTGGCAGTGGTGGATGTGACGGCATGGGGACGCCGAGGCCGGGCGGCAGCGGTGGGTGCAGCGGCGGGAAGGGCGTGGGCACGGGGGCGGGTGCTGGTGGTGGGCTACCGTTGGGCATGAGCAACGGGATGGCCACCGGGACAGGCTGCTGCTGCTTGACACCGCCAAACGGGGGCAGTGGCGGCAGCAGCGGGTTGCTGACACAAGAACCACACACAAACAGTGGACAGAGAATAGATGCAGTGCTTTAGAGCTCTGTCTCCATGCGCTATCTGTCCACTCCTCCCTCCCATCGGCTTGGCTTACGGTGCGTTGTGCTGCGGCTGCGATCCGTTTCCTCCGTTCTGCTGTTGTGAGTTGGCGAACCCCGACACCGACGACTGGTCGTTGTTTGTCGACGTGGAAGCGATTGAGGGCGTTGGGCGTGAGATGGGGCCGTGTCTTGTGTAGCGCGTAAAGACTTGTCTGTAGAGATGCTCAAGGTTCTTGGTAAACGACACCCCGTGGCACAGCGTCGAGCTGAGCATGCGATTGCGCATCGATTCGCGCAAGCTGCACAGACGACCCACGTCGGACGCCATCTACACACACACACACACACACACAGAGAGAGAGAGAGAGAGGTTCCTTTGAGTGATGGAGGTATGCATGCATTGCCCGTCCAGCAGTTTACCTGCACGGCCACCCTCACAAAGTCCTCCTCGCTCTCACAGACGAGGTCCGAGAGGCCGATGTTGGTCAGCAGTGTGACGCCGACGTTGTGCGCGTGGTTGGACTGGCCCCGCAAAGTCACCACCGGGACGCCCATAAACAGCGACTCGCACGTGGTGGTCGTGCCGGCGTAGGGGAAGGTGTCTAGCGCTATGTCCATCAACGAATACGCCTGGTGGGTGGAGACAAACACAACACGGGTGTCTCCCTTTCTTTCTGTGTGCGTGGTGTAGGTAGGTATAGGTGTCATTCACTGTGACTGACCCTTAGGTGTTCGGCACACATGGGCAGGAGACACATGAGGTCGATGCGATCGGCGCTGATGCCCTCCGCCTCGAAGAGCGCCATGAACTTCTTCTGGATATGGCTGTTGGCGAATGGCTTGGCCTTGACAAACAAACGGCTGCTCGGCACAGCCTTCAACACGCGACTCCACAGACGCACAACCTGCCACAATGAAACCATTAAATGACACGCAACGAAAGGCCTTTCCATGCCGCTGTCTTGATGAATGAACTGGCTCGTATATTCCTTACCTGTGGGCCGATCTTGGCGAGGTTATTGAAGCTGCCGAAGGTGATGAATCCATTCTGCAGGCAGGGCGACGGCGAGACCTCTGGCGCGTCGTGCGCGGGGGTGTAGCAGAGGAAGCACTTGGGTAGCCGCAGCAGCTGCTCGACGTAGGGCTGGTTGGTGGAGGGGGGGTCGACGATGGAGTCGGTGATGCGATAGTCGATGCTGGGCAGACCAGTGGTGTTGGGGTAGCCTATCCAGGTGATCTGACCCATCGAACGATCGATCCACACAGACCCACACCCACACAGAGGGAGAGAGAGAGAGACCATGTGGCTGGCTGAGTGGTGGGTGTGCCCACCTGCACTGGCGCGGGCTTCCATGCCATGACGTCGAGGCGGTTGTTGGCCGTGTGTCCCGTGAGCTCGACCAGGATGTCAATCTGGTCCTCGTAAATGAGCTTCGCCACGTCATACTCGCCCATACCCATGATCGTCCGCCACACAGGCACCAGCTGCTTGAACATCTACACACACACACACACACACACACACATCATGACACACACATAAGACACGGAACCAATCGTCGTATCCATTCCATCAACCACCCTCTCCGTCTCTGTCCCCCTCTCTGTCTGCCCATCCGCTCGTTCCTGACTCACCTGTGTCTTGTCGTCCTCCTTGACGACGTTGGCGTAGACGTACACCTGAACTTTGGCGGGGTCGTGGTGCTTGAGGGGTGCGTGGATGAAGTAGCTGACGCTGTGGGTGAACAAGTCGGGGCTGATGTACCCCACACGCAACACGCGGTCGGCAGACGACGACACCTTCCACGACGTGAACGGCCGGCGCACTTGCAACGAACCACCTAACGTGTAAGTGTGTGTGTGTGCACACGCCCACATGGAAGGCTGTGTGTGGGGTGTGTGTGTGTGTGTGTTGGGAGGGGTGGGAGGGGTGGGGTGCCTACCGATGTTGACGTTCATGCTGGTGAACTGCATGCCCCACTGCCTGTGCGCCTCAAAGATGTCCTGGACACTCACCGACGCCAAATAGTTCAACGCCAGCAACCTGACCGACCGACACGAGCCAAGCCAAGCACACAACACAACACAACACACACCCCGTCCACCGTCCACGCCTGTATCAATCACATCCATCCGACACACCGACCGACGTAGCGCACGCACCTATTCTGCAGTGCGTTCTTGGAGTTGGGGTCGATAGAGATGCACTTCTCGTAGGCCTGCACGGCGAGCTCGACGTCGCCCTGGTCCCGGTAGAGCACACCCAGGTTGTTGTAGGCCTCGGCGTAGTTGGGATTCACGTCGATCGCTCGACGCGTGTACTCGTATGCCTCGGTCATCTGGGTTAGATAGATGACATGACACAGCCATGGGTGTGTGTGTGTGTGTGTGTGGCGGGGGGCTTGAGGGGGGCTTGGCTTGCCTTTCCGATGACGGTGTAGATGACGCCGATGTTGTTGAGTGTCTGCGCGAAGCTGGGGTTGATCTCCAGGACCTTGTTGTAGTAGTAGATGGCCTTGTCAAGGTTCTCCTTGTCCTGCAGTGCACATCACACACAACACACAGACGGTGGCTGTCCGTCTGCACGTGTGTTTGTTGCTGGCTGACCTTGTAGATGACCCCCAGGTTGTTGAAGGCCTCAGCGCATCGGGGGTTGAAGTGCACGGCCAACTCGTAGTGCACTATGGCCTTGTCATACTTGCACTGCTCACCATACGCAACACCTAAACAGAGCAGCCAACACACCACACACATCCATGTGTGACGGTCCTGTCGTTTGCCGCTGCTACTGCTACATGTAGTGTCCTGAATGGCCTACCCAGGTTGTAGTAGGCGTCAGCATAGTGGGGGTTGAACACCAAAGCCCGCTTGTACAGCTTGATGCCGCCCTGACACAACCAAGCAAGCAGACAGACACACACAGAGCAGAGCAGAGCCACACACACATACAACACAGAGAGAGATATAGAAACATCAGGCAGGCAGTGCAGTTCAAGGCCACACACGTCACGTGTGTGTGGCGAGGCGACAGACAGACACGCACGGCACCTTTAGGTCGCCCTGCATCTTGACGTGCGTTCCCAAATCCGTCAACGCTACCGCCAAGTTCCCTGTCAAGTGAAACACACGCGCAGGCAGCGAGGAAGCAAATGAATGGGGAGGGTCTCTGCAAGCTTGGCGTTTCCTCCCCACTGCAGGCCTCCTGACTGACCTTTAGACATCTGGAAGTTGGGGTTGATGCTCAGCGCCTTCTCGTAAAAGGCTATCGCCTGGTACAACTGATCCACACACACACACACACACAGAGACGTCCCTCCCCGTGTGTGTGCGTATCACGTCACGTACATGTCCCTGGTTCTTGCAGATGGCGCCCATGTTGTTGTAGGCCTCGACGTATCTGGGGTTGAGCCTCACGGCCTCCTGGTACATCTCCATCCCCCTCTGGTAGTCGCCCAACTCGCTGTACATGACTCCCAAGTTGTAGTACGCCGGAGAGTACGACGCACCCGTGCGAATCGCCTGATGGTAACGCTCCAGCGCTGGGGGACCGACGAGCGGATGGCATAGTAAAATCAGAACAGACAGACAGACATACAGACTAGTGGGGTTTCGTGGGTGAGGTGAGTGAGTAGGTCGGCTCGGCTGACCTTCTTCTGTCCGGCCCTCCCCTTTCCGCTTGGTGCCCAGGTCAGTCAGCGCTATCGCCAAGTTGTGCACAGCAGCTGCACACCACACGTGATGCACGTATCGGCATAGGTAGGCAGCGATAGATAGCATGAGATGTCTGTCGCCATGCCTGCTGTGCGCTAGCTACTGTTCCCTCCCTCCCTACGGTCGGTCGGTCACTCTTTTAACTCACTTGTGTAGTTGGGCTCCAGCTGCAGGGCCACAATGTAGCACTGGATCTGAGGGATATATACACATGGTGTCCCAATGACAGACAGACACGCTATGTATGTTCGAGGGACGTCTTGTCTTCGGCGTGTTTGTTTCCGTCTCTCTCGCTACTCACCGCCTTCTCGTAGTCTTCCTTCTCCTTGTGAATGACACCTGACGCCAACGAACCCATCAAGTGGCAGTCAGTCAGTCGTCCAAGCGTCCGTCCTTCCTTGCCTGCCTCACCCACCTTTGTTATTGCACGCCCCCGCATTGTACGGGTCCAGCTCGAGGGCCTTCTCGTAACACGTGAAGGCCTCTGCAGTGCACACACAACACACACGCCAGCCAATAAATACACACACCAATAAACATAACCAACCGCAGTCCCTCTTGCCTTGCCCGTGTGTGCAGTGCCCATCCATCCACACATGTATACATACCATCGTTCTTGGCGAGTGACTTGAGGCAGACTCCCTTACAGTTCCAGAGGTCCGAGTTGTGCGGGAACTTGCGGATGGCCTGCTCGTACACCTCCAGGGCCTCCGTCAGCCGGTGCCGCGAGGTCAGGAAGTTGGCCTTCTGCAAGTACGCGCCCAGCACGGGGTCCTTCTTGCCCGTCTGGCACTCCTTCTCAGTCGTGGCCCCTGCCGCCGGGTGCTGGTGTGTGGCGCCGCTCATCGTCTCCTCTCCTCAGCTACTCAGAAGCAAGCAGCGCAGCAGGTCGAACGCCAGTCACCGAAATGGATGACCGATTATCGCGGCCATCAGAACTCACACTCAGGACAGCCGAATCAGGCCAGCGTGAGCGGCTATGCAGCTTTTGTCGCCATTTTTCTTAGCTCGAGTTGGCGATCCGCGAGCTTTGATGCGAATCTGGACCGGATCTCCCTCAAAGGCGCTGCATTCCCCTCCCCCTCCTTGCTACGCTGCACCATACCATGTGGGCGGCTCTTCCATCGTTCCTCGCCCTTGCCGGCCTTTCCTTTCTGATCTCGGCTTTGGAAGCCACTGCAGCAAATGCGAGGCCGAGGGAGGGCGCCTTTGTGCCGCCCAGAGTTGTTCCGCTGAGCAGCGTGCTGAGGCCGGCACCATCTCATGGAGCACCATCTTTGCAGAGATCTCCGGGAGGCGGTGGAGTGGCGATGAAGGAAGCCAAGGATGAAGTCAAGAGCAATGATGTGAGCAATAACACACACGATGGGCGAATATGTGTGATGCATTCGTTTTGTGTGTCTGTCCGTTGCTTTCAACGCCGTTCAGAAATCGGTGCGTCAGCTGCTCGGGGTGCGTGGTGCTGCCGAGACCACCGACATATGGAAGATCAGGTAGGTAGGAAGGAACGGACAGCACAGCACAGCACGTGTGCTCGCGTCGCATCAGCAAGATGGCTTGTCTGTCTGGTGGCGGATGGTACTACACACACTGCCAGGCTGCAGCTGATGAAGCCAGTGACATGGATCCCTCTCATATGGGGAGTCATCTGTGGCGCGGCCGCATCAGGCAACTACCACACGTACGCATGCACACACCTACAGCACAACAGGACGTACATCCTGGCAGGCAGGCAGGCGCCTCCGTGTGTCTGTCTGTCTGTCAGGTGGAATCCGTTGAATCCCGAGGCTGTGAGTCTGTCCGAGGCTGGCGAGGACCTCCTCAAGTCACTCGCCTGCATGGTCCTCGCAGGACCACTCCTCACCGGTCGGTGCGCTCAAACACATGAGCCAAGTGCTATTCTCATTCGCTCCTTCTTGACTTGATGTGATTTGGTGGATGCGATGCAGGTTTCACGCAGACGATGAACGATTGGTATGACCGCGAGATTGACGCCATCAACGAGCCCTACCGGCCAATTCCATCAGGAGCCATCTCAGAGGGACAGGTAGGTGCGTTCAGGCGGACAACAGAACGAAGAGGCCCGATGGCAGGTTGTGTGGGGATCTTGTGTGTGTGCAGGTGAAGGGTCAGATATGGGGTCTGCTGATCGCCGGCCTGGCGGTGGCGTACGGCCTTGACCTGTGGGCGGGCCACGACACGCCCAACATCCTCCTGCTGGCCATCTTCGGCTCGGTCGTGTCGTACATCTACTCGGCACCACCACTCAAGTACTTGAGGCACTCCACTCCTCCACATGACGTGACGGCTGGTTGCATGTGCATCAATCCACCGATATCCGTGTGGTTGTGTTGTGTTGTGTTGATCTGGATCAGGTTGAAGCAGAGTGGTTGGATCGGCAACTACGCCCTGGGGTCCAGCTACATATCGCTTCCATGGTGGTGCGGACAGGCCATGTTTGGTGAGCTCAACCCGACCGTCATTATCCTCACACTCCTGTACAGGTGGGGTGGACAAGACACAGCACGAGCCAACACAAACACACTTAACCATGTCTGTCTGTCCCATACGTATGTATCAGCATCGGCGGTGTGGGTATAGCGACGGTCAACGACTTCAAGTCGGTCGAGGGCGACAGGGAGCTGGGCCTCAAGTCGCTGCCCGTTCAGTTCGGCATCGACAGGGCCAAGTGGATCGCCGCCCTCTCCATCGATCTCACGCAACTCGGCGTGGCCGCATACGTCTACTCGCTAGACGAGCCTCTGTACGCCGCCATTCTCGCGGGGCTCACCATCCCGCAGATATTCCTCCAGGCCAAGTGAGCTGACCTGACGTGGCAGCCAGCCGTGAGATGTTTTGGACAAGTGTGTGTGGTGTGGTGTGGTGTCAGGTATCTGCTGAAGGATCCTGTCAAGTTTGACGTGCAGTACCAGGCAGCGGCGCAGCCCTTCTTCGTGTTCGGCATACTCACCACAGCTCTTGCCTGCGGACACCACTTCAACCCCTAAGGAACGGCTTTCGAGTGACATTCACTTTTATCTCGCTGCGGCGGGGCTGGAGAGGACTTCGGGGGGATAAAATTCTCATATTGTCTCCCGGAGTCGTTGTTGCTGCCTTGTGGTGGTCAGATAAAAGTAGTTGTTGCTTGTTTACTGATTGGATGGATGGATGGATGGTGGTGTGATGCCTGCAATGCAATGCAACATTGCATTGCATGTATGCGCTTCTGAGTCTGCAAACGCAGCGGTGCCATTGGCGTCCAGTGAGAGAGAGATTTACACAGAGGGATTTTTCGCATCAGAGCTGACTCGTACTAGGTGGCGACACTACACACTGATTCGATGCCTGATAGGGAATGATTGAATCAATAGTGTCTGTCATCCGTCCGTCCCAGTCAGTGCAATCCAATCGAGTCACCCAGCCCCACTCCCACCCTCACTCACCATCTGCGCACGCACACATGCATTCATGAGTTGACATCATCATCATCATGTCTACAACTCGCTCCTCACCGAGCAGCTCATCCGCAAGCTCTGCTCTGCCCTCTCGTCTCTCCGCCCAGCCCTCGACGGCGACCCCTCACCCCACACACCCTTGTCCTCCAGTCGCCTAGGCGACGCACCGTCGACACGTCGCCGGCCAACAGACAAGGGAAGCGATGTGAACAGCGGCCGCATAGGCTCACTGGGGGCGGGACTGGCGGCAAGCGGTCTGTTGACCATCCTGAGAGTCAATGGCGGCTCGCTCAGGTTGGGGGAGAAGGGGACAGATGTTGTGAGCGGTTTGCGGGCCGTTGGGAGGCGCGAGGACACCAGTGGTGATGGTGATGGGGGCCGAGAGTCGGTGTAGATGAGGCCTTTCTGCAAGAGACGCTCTGGGAGAAACCGTGCTGGGTGAGGCTCGATGGACACGCCGGCAACAGGCTGCTGCACATCGTCGCCGTACCGTTGCGTCGATGGGCCAAGTCGCTGATGACAACCTGAAGATAGAGGCACACAGAAGGGGTAGTAATTTCGTGCTGCACAGACGGACGAATCTGTTGTCCACTGTCCCACCTGTCTGCACGTCGTTCGTGGCTCCAGTCGTGGTGAGCAAGCAAGCCCCTCTATCCCTTTTTCCACTCACCGCCACAGCCTCCTCCTTCCTGCCGACCGATGTGGCCACCCAGCTGGGCCACCCCGATGTGCCACTCCTCAGCGCCCTCCTGGCCGACTCCCTCTCCGCCTCCATCATGGGAGGGCCGAGGGTCAGCGGGGGCGTTGTCAGGCGGGGAGAGACCTTCAGCCGCATGCCCACGTCAGGTGGGACGGGAAGTGGCGAGAGGGGCGAAGAGGATGACGGGCGGACCTTGGGCACGGTGTGGACATCTGGGGGAGATGACGGGGCAGGGTCGAGGCCAGGGACGGGGCGGATGTGCACCGGAGACCTGCAGCAACATGGGGCAGGCGGACCATGTACGACCACCCGCCAGTGTGTTGCTCTGTTGTCCTTACCCGTCGGTGTCCGTCTGCCTGCGAGGACCGAGCTGAGAGAGTATCCTGCTAGCAAGCCGCGGGTGCAGATCACCGGGCGACTGAGGGATGGGCACCCTCCCCTCAACCAGGGGCAATGCGCGATCCCTCAGCCCCTGCCCCCGGCTCCTGCTGCTCTTGGGCTCGTCCGTCCGCGCCGTCGTAATGATGCTCCCACGCTGAGCCCACGTGTGCCTCATCAATATAGTCAGGGCCCCAGTGCGCAGCTTGAGAGTGGCCTTGAGCAGCACAGAGCGAAGGAGAAGACAGCCAGCCACCCGCCCAAAGCGCCCTGTCCACTCGGCAAAGCGACCGGCAGCCTCACTCAGAAGTGTGTCACGCACAGATACCTGCATGCAGACAATGGCAAGGCACGTGTCCATGGATCAAGGTGCTGCACCTTTCCCTCTCCGCCGCCTCACCTGATCTTTCAATCGCGTCTTCTCGCAGCCATCGAGCACCCAAAAAACCTCTCCCTCCGTCCGTTCCACCAACCGCCGAAGTGTCCGCACCAGCGGCGCCTTTGCCATCCCACCCTCCAGCCGCCTATCCAGATGTGGTCTCACTGCAACGCCAGCCCTCTTCAGGTCAGCCCATGCCGTCTGCAGAGTCTTGAACGCCAAACCGAGCAGCACGAAGGGCAGCGACTCCCTGTCGGGCTCCCTGCAGTGCCGGCTTGTCTTCTTGCGAGGGCTACAAAAGGGCAGTGCACTCCACGCACACCGTGCCGAGCGATGGAAATGCGGCAACAGGGCGAACGCCAGACGCCATGCCGCACCCTCATAAATGCGGGCGTCGCGCAGGCTGCGAAACACTGTCCGATGATCCCTCCTTGACCTCCTCTCCTGGGTCAGCAGCTGTGGGCGGCCTCTCCGCTGTCTTGTACGCTTCCCTGGCGGCGAGAGGAAAATATCGTCTGACTCAGACGAAGAGGGAAGAGGCGAGAGCTCTCGTGTGACAGTCGGCAGCGCGATGAACGAACGAACAGGGCCCTCCTCTGCGGCTGGCGCATGAGGTTCGACGAATGTCGTCGTTCTTCGTGAGAATGAACGGGACGGCGCTGGTCTGCCCTTAGACATGGCATTGCGCTCCTTGGCTGCGATCGAGAAGCGAGCTCAAGAGATTTGAGTTCACGGGGGGCTGAATCCATTCACGTGCGATGAATTGCATGTATTAACGGGCAAGTCATCACATGCAGACACATTGCTCCTCTCATTCTCTCTTGGGGCGGCTGGGAGCGTTGGCGTAATGCGTGGTGCGCCTCTTCTTGGCTGGTGGTGTCTTGAACATGGACTTGACGGTGCCGTCGTACGGCGATGGCCGCTTCAGCCGCTCTCGCAGGTTGTACTGATTCTGCTGCTGGCCCGGGGCGGCGGTGGAGGGGTTGGTGCTGTCGTCTGCGTCTGCTGCAGAGAAGGCGGTGTGGCCGTCTTCATCGAACGCGGCGCCGAGGTCGTGGGCCCAGTGGGCGTATCGCTGCACATGAAGGAAACGGGACGGGGGGACAGAGAGACAGGATGAGGATGCGGTGCAGAAGGCACTCTTCTTGTGTGCACATATGGAAATGGGCGACGAGTCAGTCAGTGAGTGCATCAAATGCCGACCCTTCATCCATCTCACCGTCTTGTCGAGGTCGTCGAAGTAGGGGTGGTTGATGGCCTCAATGGCAGAGATGCGCTCGGCTGGATCAACGCGCCACAGGCTGACACACAGCACACAGAAGAGACCACACTTGCGTGTTCCGCCTGCCCCTTCCCTCCTTGTGCTGGTGGCTTGGCTTACTCGTAGAGCAGACTGAATTGGCCGTCGGTGAGTTTGTTCTTGCCGTCACATAGTGCGTCGAGGGCCTGGCGCACCTGCGACTTCGTCTTGGGCAGCAGACGCGGGAACGCGTGGCTCTGCAAAGGGAGAAAGAGAAAGGGTGTATGGGGAGAGGGGAGGTCGGGTGTGGTGTGTCATTTAGGGAGGGAGGGAGGGAGGGAGGGAACCTCAGGGAGGGAGTATGTGCGCACCTTCCCGACGAAGTCCATTTGTTTGACCCTGTCCTGGGGTGGCATGCCCAGCAGCTGAAACATCATGATGAGGGAGCCGTAGTCGCTGCCCAGGTGGCTGAATGGCTTCCGGGCTGTAGCCATCTCCATCAAAATGGTGCCAGCAGAGAACATGTCCACCTTGGTGCCGTCTGATACCCAACACACACAGAAGAGACGTGTCCACAGGCGAAGAACTGTGTTGTGTCCTGCTCTCATATTTGGCTCACAGTTCTTGGCGCCGAGGATGAGCTCAGGGCAGCGATAGCCTGGCGTGCCTAGGAAGTATGGATTCTGCCCATCACACATGCACACAAGGGCATCAATCACGCGTTTGTCCGTCTGTGTGTGTTCGTTGTGCATGTCTTTCCTCATTCATGTGCCTACCGAGTGGCTGATGGGGTCGTGTGTGCCGGTCACGAGGCGAGAGTGGCCGAAGTCCGTGATCATCACACGTTTGCCCGACATCAAAATGTTGCCGGGCTTGAGGTCGCTGCACAAACCAGACACAGACAGGTCATGGTCGCTCCCCACACATCCTGTGTGTACGAGCGACCGATGGATGATGCCCTTGGTCTGCATGTACGCCAAACCCAACAGCAACTGACACAAGCGACGAAGGAAGGACAGACAACACACAGACTCCGCAAGACGGACAAGGCGGGCTCCTTCCGGTCTGTCCTTCCGTACCTGGTACATGATTCTCTTGACTTCCTTGGGCGAGAGGCAGATGCGTCTGTCGGGGACCGTGACCACGTGACGACCGATACGCTTGAGCTTCTTTGTGTGCAGATGCTTGTACAGATCTGTCTCAGCCAACCTGTGCACACAAACAAACAAACAAAGATACAAACAACAGACAGCCCCCTGCCTGTCCCAGTCGCATTCTTGCGTCCCTGTGTTCTTTGTCTGTCTGGCTGGCTGGCTGCGTTCTTACTCACTCCATTGCCATGTATAGGTGTTTGCAGTGTTCGGCACGCCACAGCCCTTCGCACGACAGATGCGAGTCCACCCCACTTGACATTTCCGACTGCACGCGACAGATGCCCTCCCCCGTCCACACGCTGTCGAAGCTGACGAGGTTGGGATGGCCGCTCAGGTAGCGACAGATGGCAGCGTCACGCAGCTGTTGAGGACGAAAGACAAAGCATGATGATCGATGGAATGAATGAGTCGTCGGATCCGTTGTTTGCTTGTTCTTGCACCCACCCACCTGGTACTTGCTGATGTCTTGGTGGAAGATCTGCACCTTGACCGCCTTGGAATCCTGCTTGCCCTGCCAATCTCCCAGCCGCTTGTTGGTGCTCTTCTTCTTGGTGCTCTTCTTGGTGCTGGCCTTGGTCGAGCACTTGACGACGTAGCCGTACGAACCTTCGCCAAGCTTGCCCTCCACGTTGAACTTGGCGAACAGCGATGGGGCGTCCTCTGCGGTGAGGCTTGACGTTGGCTCAGCGCTGCTGCCGTCCATGGGAGCATCCATCAACTTGGCATCCATTGCAACAAATGAGATGACAGGGAAGGCAGGCGTGCGCTGACGGCACGAGGAGGAAGGATGGAGGCGTTTGCGAGGAGAATGCGAGCCAGAAACGTCAAACCGAGCCAAAACGATCGCTTTTCCCCTCGCGTCTGACGCGCACGAAAGGATGGGCTGAGCGAGGGGCGCCAGACATTTTCCATCACTTTGTTGGTTGCACCCCTCTTTGATAGCCAGCCATCGCATCAGCGTCAGTGACCGTCATGAACTCGTTGAACTTCACGAGCAACAAGTCGCTGACGCCGGTGTGGGTGGCGGCGTTCCAGTCGGACAAGAAGCTCAAGAAGCGCGAGGTGCAGGATGTCGACATCGGACTCGCCATCGAGGAGCTCCTCAGCGACCCCTCCGGCGTGTCCAGCAGCCTCAGACTCACCAGCAGCGCACTCATCGGCGTATCCAGGCTCTTCCTCGCAAAAACGGTCTACCACGAAGCGGTACGCATTCACAATGGCAAATCGAATGAAGGGGGGAGAGGAAACAGGCGGAGGATGACTGCGTCTGTGCGGATCTATGCATTTGCCTCCTCTCCTCTCAGGAGTGCATCGACATGCTCCACAAGCTCAACCAGGTAGGTGACTGACTGCGTCATCTGACCCGCCCTCTCCACTCATCACATGGTGTTTCTTGGCCATCGTGTGTGTTTGGTGTGTGTCAGCAATACGAGTCTCGCGGCGACAAGGATGGCGAGAAGCGCGGCCGTAAGGATGCCACGTCGCGACAGCAAGAGCAAGACGATGAGATGCGGTGAGTGCGCACAGCCAGCAACAGACAGAGCACACACCATCGCTGCGGAAGATTGATGGATGGATGTCTTGTGTCTGTCTGGTGTGCGTGTCAGTGCGATTGGTGGTCCGGATTTGGGTGGCCCTACGCAGCCCTTCGACGGCGAGGACGTGTTCGAGGACGTGCCCGACCAGCCCAATCTACCCACACCGGCCACACGGTAGTCACAACACCACCACCACGCACAATGCCCCCGCTGTGTGTTCTGTGGTGGTTATGCGGTGTTCTCGTCTGTGTGGTTGGTGATGGTTCAGTGGTGGTCAGCGTGCGAACATCGCTCTGGCGGACCAGGCCAACGACAACTTGCTGGGCGGCCTAGACGACATGAACATGCTGCCCAGGAGTGAGGACCGGACCACACACACACACACACACACAGACATGGACGCACCTGACCCCCCGCTTTACCTACCTTGCGGTGCTCAGATGAGTTTGAGGATGGTGGTATGGGTGTTGACGACATTGGTGGTTTCGAGTTCGGAATGGGTGGTGACTTGGATGGACTGGGAGACCTGGACGCTGCTCCCGCCCCCCGCACACCTTCGCCCGCGCCTGCCGCACATGCGGATGCAGACGCAGATGCCGCCCCTGCTGGAGAGCCAGAGGGGGGCGAATCACCCCCAGCACCCGATGCAGGACCGGTGGGTGGGTGGGCAAGATGGGACAATGCAACACAACACGCAGCATGCATGGATCCCTTCGGTGCTTTGGTCAGGTGCTCGACGGTGCGAGTGGTGGTGGCGGTAGCGGCGAAGGCGGAGGGCAGGAGGGCATCGGAGGGGAGGGTGACAACGCCGTAAGCCAGATGAGAAGACCAAATGAACTGCGTATTGGTCATGTGTGTCTATCAATATGTACATACAGATGGACATAGACATAGAGCGTCCTCGTGGCGAGGCGGCTGCTGCAGCTGCGGCCGCGCAGGACCTGCAGGTGACGTGACGCCAGCCAAAGACTTCACCCAGAACGATGGGCCATCCTCTGATCCGTGTTCTCTTGTGTGTGTCGGTGTCAGGATGCGGATGTGTTTGGCGACGTAGGGGAAGGCGCGCCCTCAGAGGCCCCTCCCGGATCCACCGCACATCGCAGGGTACACCACACCACACCACACCACACCACACACGAAGAACACCACACGGTCAACCCATGTGTGCTTCCCATGTGTTCAGTCTCCTGCTGGTCGCGGCGAAGGCGATGGCGAGCTGCCTCCCATGTCGGCCAACCAGGATGGCTTCCAGGACATGGCGCCGCCCGACCTCGACGGTGCGGACATGTATGGTGGTCTGGACGACTCGCCTCCGCCCCTCGAGAACGAGCCCGAGTTCTGGAAGGATCTGGGACTAGACCAGGATGAAGAAGTGTACGCACAGCACAGCACACCCTATCATGGGCAGAGGGAGAGAGAGGGAGAAGAGAACACTTGGTGCTGTGTGTGGTGTGTGTAGTGACGGCGATGTTGTGGCTGAGGGCGGCGCGGCTAAGCAGAAGCAGAAGGGAGGCGGCCGCGACAAGCCCACCAAAGTCGACCGCCACAAGCCCACCAAAGTCGACTCCACCACGATGCTGACCCAAGCGTACGTGCGCAAACCACACACACACATGCACACGCTCGCTCTGCACCCCTCGTGTGTGTGATGTCCGTCTGTGCGTGGGCAGCGTGACGGAGGACTGGATACAGAACCGTGACGACATCCTGGACCGGAGCTACCCGCCCTACCCCATCGACCCCGACCTCATGCCACCCATACCCGTACACATACACGGTCAGCACGTCACATGATGGAGATCAGTGAGACACACAGGGGGGCGATGGACACGACTGCCCGCATGCTCATATTTCGGTCCGTCTGTGCCTGCCGTTCAGGTTTGGGCAAGCGTTTGACGAGGCTCCTGAAACGCATCAACGCAGGACAGAAGTACACACAGGCCACCAGACCACATCACATCACATCACCTCACACACCTACACACCCCCTGTATCCGTGTGTCTTTGTTGTGCGTGTGTGTGTTTCATGTAGGCGTCGTTTGGAGGGCTACATCCCGTCAGGCGGTGCGGCCAAGGAGGAGCCGCTGGACGACGAGATGGACATGAAGGGCGCGGAGGACATAGACCTGGGCGACTTCATGCCCGCCGGACTGGAGGACCTGCGGTAGGCACAAAACACAACACACAACATGCAACACACACGCACGCAGACCGAAAGGTGCTCTCGTGGTTGTGGTCCTCTCTGCTGTCTGCAGTGAGCATGAGGACCAGGAGGAGCCGATGCAGAACGGTAAATAACATAGCGGCAGCATTATCCGCACAGCAAGCCAAGCAGCTTTAGGTTGCATTCTTCTCCCCTTGTCTGTCTGTCATGTATGTGTCCAGGTGTTGAGCCTGAAGCTGATGGTGACGCTGCTGCTGCCGCGGCGGCCCCTCCCGCCCCTCCTGGCCGCAACGAGGAGGAGATGGACGGACAGCCATCAGACCCGGAGGACCACGGTGAGTGTGTTATAAATGCCACCAAGCAGACGTCCGTCCGCCCGTCCTTTCATGTGCTTGTTGTTGCTTGTTGGTGCTTTTGCAGTAGGTGATGGTGGTGGATTAGCTGATGTGTTGCGTCAGGGGCCGGAGGGTGTGTTGGAGCGCCGCGAGTCGGAGCAGCAAAACAGCCAGCAGCAGAACTTCATCGGATACTCCAGAAACACCACCAAGGTGTGTAAGAAACCGACACACGCACGCGTAATGAGAATGCAAACATGTGGTCGATTTTGCTCTGTGCTGTGTGTGGTGGGTCAGATGATGATGTATCTGAAGGAGATGGCCGACAAGAGCAAGGCTAAGGACGGCGACCTCTCATTCAAGAAAGTCTGCAAGGGCATGAATCGCGAAACGGTCAGTCGGGCAGCGAGCACCCCAGCACACAGCAGCACACTTGCTGCACACCTGTGCTGTTGCATCGGTCGATCAGGTGGCCCGAGGGTTCTTCGAGCTGCTGGTGCTCAGAACCAAGGGCTTCATCGACGTCAAACAAGAACAGCCATACGCAGACATCAAAATCAAACCTCTGGTACACACCACTAGCCGACCATGCCCATCTATCTGGCTGTGTGCCCATCCATCCATCCATATGTGTGCGTGTGTGTAGGACCGTATGTATGACGCTGGTGAGGCCGAGAAGGAGGAGCGGGCTGCCGAAGAGGCGGCCCACCCCGTGGTCGGGCCGGAACTGTTTCCCATCGGCACGCCTCAGCACAACAACCACACATTAAGAACCACGTCACGCACAGGAGGCAGTGACCGACCTCTCTAGCCGCTTAGCCAGGACCAGCCAGCCATACCCTCACTACCTAGCCACTGTAGCTGAACAACGCCTGTTTGCTGCGTGATGCATGCGCTTCCTGATGGTGCGTGGATGGATGGATGGATCTGGAAGTGAGGAGTGGCTGGCCGCCCCTTTCCTTGTGTGACTTGCGATGCTTGCCTGTCTGCCGTACGTGGGTGTGTCTGTGAGCGAGGTTTTGGCTTGGTTTTGTTGGCTGTCCCTCTCAACCGATGGATGAATCGATGGATGGATGGTCATCGTGTTTGATGTGCGGCTCTTCATCACCGGCGGTTGTGCATTCACTCCATTGCCTTACTCGGCGCAGTAGGTGAACCGCTTGCTGCCCTTGATGATGAACACCACTTCACTGCACGGTGGCCAATACGGGACCGATTTTGACTCTGTTCCATTATTTCATTCGTCGTCTCGACGATTCCTCTTCCCAACCGTTCCTTGCGGCTCTTTTTGTCTGGGCTTTCCTGCGCCATGTCAGGGACCACCGATTACGGCCCGGCTCCGTACTCTATGAGCTCCACTGTTGGCGGCTTGCTGGTCGCCGGAGAGAACTTTCCTGATGATATGCTCGGCGAGGTCATCTTCTCGGGCGGTTCCAAGATCCGCTGTCTCGTCAGCACCGGCGGCGGCTGCACTGTCTTCTCGAGGGAGGCGCTTCCCACATGGCTCAACACAAAGCACCTCCACCCGCTGCGCAAAGACATGGACCGTGTCAACGTGCAGGTGGGTGGTGCAGTACGTGGTGCTGTGATGACCGCTCGCGCAGCCAGCGACCGGTTTCTGTCTTTCCTTCCCTATTCAGTGTCACGGAGGCGGGCTCATGTGTCCGATAGCCACTGTGACGGCTCGTGTGTCGAATGCAGCCAATGGCAATGGCATCCCCCTCACGGCCATTGTCGTCGAGGACCGACACTTCTTCGGCGACGAGCGAGTGCAGGTGGGCAGGGAGGGAGTCGATTCAGTCACCGCACGCACGAAGGAAGCTTCTTTCGACGTATGGATGCCATTGCTGCAGGCCATCATTGGTGGTGGATGGATCATGGCGGCAGGCGGGAACATCACCTTCGGCGGCCGGGGCCCTGCAATGACTCTTCACGTCAAGCCCCTCCCTCACTTCGCTTACGTCTTCACGGACGGTGCGTGCATCAACAACGGCCAACCGAACGCACAGGCTGGCTGGTCGTTTGTGGCGCCGGGCGAGGGGGTCGAGGGCAGGTACGGTGCCTTCGAGCGCATACGAAGCAAGGCCTGTTCCTGCCATGCGGCTGCTCACTTGGCTCTCTCTCTGTGTGCATTCATTATGTGTTTGTAGAGGTCGGCTGTACGGCCGCCAGACCAACCAGCGGGCGGAGCTGTTCGCCATCATTAAGGCGCTGCACGCATACCGGTAGGTGCCCACGGAAGGGAAGGATGGAGCGGACACTTCATCGACACGTGTGTGTGTGTGTTTGCAGTCAAGGGCCTCTGGCGTCTTGCCCGATTGTCTTGTATTCTGACTCGGAGTATGCCATCAAGTGTGTCTGGGAGTGGACGCCCAAGTGGAAGCAGAACGGATGGCGCAACGCCAACAACCAGGTCATGCAGACGCAACGAGACGAGCCAGACCGATGCCCCCCTCCCATGTGTTGTGTTGTGCTGGCTGTCGAGAACCAGGACCTGATCAAGGCACTCGACAAGCTCGTGCAGGTGTGTTCGAATCATCAATCCGTACCATCAGTCGACCCAAGGCTTACACCACACCCATCGGTTTGTGTGTGTGCGTGTGTGTGTGTGTGTCGTGGGAGCGTCAGAGCATGGGTCCGGTGATGCTGCGGTTCGTCCACGTGTACAGTCACACGGGAGTGCCCGGCAACGACATGGCCGACGCCATGGCCAACGACGCCATCAAGACCTGCCCCGCACCCACCAGTGAGGACCCATGCATCCGACAGCTCCTCGAGGCCAACTGACGCAGACCGCTGTGCACAACTTTTTGTGTCGTCCATTCTCTTTTGTGAGCATACGTGCAGTATGGCCTCTGGTGCTGCCCATGACTGACTGGCAGCTGGTGTGGGGTGAGGAATGTCTGTGCGTCACCTCACCTAGCTGCGGGGTTGCCGGAAATGGGCTCAACTGACTGGATCGAGCTTTCTGTCTGCATGGATAGGTATAGATGCACACGAGGGCATGGCCTTTTTGTGTGTCCGTGTTGATGGATGACCAGCAGCTTGGTTAGTGATGTCATGTCTGCGCGTCCCCTTCCTCTAGGCTCCGTCCTCCTTACGCAGCCTGTCAGCCCAGTGAAAGGGGCTGCTGGTCAACGTGGGTGCACAGAGCCCGGAGGGGGGAGAGGTGTAGTATGACTGTATGATTGCCGAGTCGCCTAGATGTCCAGTCCAGTCCCTGTGTTGCAACTGCATAATATGCTCTATCTCTCCAAGTTGTGCATACCTGTTGTCTGATCGCATGGCTTCTCTATTCCTGTATTTGTCTACACCTGCGGGGCGGCTTCCTGGTGATTGATCTGCGAACGATTCTGACACGAGCAAGAGCGGCTTTGACAGGGGGACGGCATGTGATGTCTGTGTGAGTGCATGCATCCTCCCCGCCGCATTTGCACGCAGACTGTCATCTCTATGCATCCCACATACGGCTAGAGGGAGAGGTGCGTGAGTGTATGGAGTCTGGCGACACAATGCCAGTCTCGTTAATGATCACACGAGCTCAGTGTGCTTGCAGTACGTGTCACTGAGATGAACAGCATTGCGGGGCGCAACGCACGAAGCCATCGATTTCACCTCACAGCACCTACTTGGGACCGTCCAGCGCTGCCAGTGCACCCGAGCCATTCGTTCAATCCTCTCGTCGCTTGCGAGCTTATCTCTCGTCTGGACGATCCGACGATCTGCCTCCTTTTCGCAACCGTTCCTTCCCCCATGACAGGGACGCTTTCGCAACCGGCTCTTGTCTGGTGACACTGTAATGCCAGTCTTACTTAATGATCACGTGTCACTGAGATGAAACAGCGTTGTGCGGCGCAATGCACCAACCCATCGATTTCACCTCACAGCACCTACTCGGGACCGTCCAGCGCTGCCAGTGCACCCGAGCCATTCGTTCAATCCTCTAGTCGCTTCATGCGAGCTTGGCACTTGTCGCCATTCTTCCCACTTTCCTCGTTCTTTCCCCTTCTTCCCGCGCTGTGGATCTCTTCGAGCATCTTTTTCATCCCGATGTCAGCGTCATCTGATCTGGGCAAGGTCAAGGCGGCTTCTGCGCGTCCCCTCATCCCCACCAGCGTCCCAGAGCTTGAGGCCATCGACATCTCAGCACTCGACGACAGCCAGCATGACACCACAGTCGACCTACGCAGCAACGTCAGGCTCCTGCAGCACTATCACGGCAAGAAGAAACGAACCACGGCCAAAGACGACCCCCTCCCCGCATCCGCCACAAACACGCAGTCGGCTCTCTCGGCGCGTCAGCGAACCATCGAGCAGCTTAAGGCCAAGCTCCCCCCTCAAGTGGTCCAGATGCAGTCGTTGTCCTCCCCCCTGCAGGCCGCTCCTCTCGACAGCACCAAGGAGCGGCAGAAGCAGCGCAAGAAGGAGCAGGCCGACAAGCTGGACCAGTGGTTCGGCCTGCCCAAGCAGGAACTGACCCCCGAGGTGAAGAACGAGCTGCTGGCTTTGCGTCTGCGGGGTGTGGCTGACCCGAAGCGGTTCTACAAGGGCCAGGACTCTAAGAAGCTGCCGACTCACTTCCACATTGCCAAGGTGGTGGAGGGGGGGATGCCTGGGGTGGGCGGGGGGAGGGAGAGCATCGCCAGGGGGGCGCTGAGCAGGCGGCGGAACAGGCGGGGCGGCGAGAGTCTGCTAAGCGACCTGCTTAAGAGTGCTGAGGTTGACAAGTGGAGTAAGCGCAAGTATGGGGAGCTGCAGCAGAGAGCCCAGGAGGGGAGCAAGAGCGACTTCAAGGAAAGAAAAAAGAGAAGGAAGAGGCAGTGAGTGAATTGGGTGGGGGGGAGAGAGAGATGCGTCGTATGTCGGCCTTTTGTCAACGCCAAGCTTGCTCGATGGGGTATGGTGGTCTCTGGTGGAAGTGTGAGAACTCCGCCTCTCCCCCGGCCTCTCCCCCGGCCCCACAAGGGATGGCGATGTGTTCTCCCCGACGAGCAGAGTCCACGGTACCTGGAGCTTGCTTGGCGACCGCCCGCGTCAGCCTGTCAGTTGTGTGGTTCTGTGATGACGCTGCCTGCTTGCTTATTTATGGCGACAATCGATGGATGCATGTGTGTATGCCACAGTCAATGCGCGCACACACGTAGGACTTGCGAAAGGACATAAGACGTAAGGTCCAACCACTTGCCCGTCCGGCACACACACAGAGAGAGCACGCAGCATCCATCGGTTGCTTCACTCACTGGTCAGTCAGGATCTGCACTAGACAATGATCGATCGGTCGGTCGCACGGCACTCACGCACCATTCGACCAAGGAAGGAAGCAGCATATGTACACAAGCCGGGAGGTATTTGGAATTCATGTGCCGTTTGCCATCCATCCAGTAAGCGAATTGTCCAACTCCGTGCGACATCTCGCCGAGATGCAGCACCGAGCCCAACAGCTCCCCAAAGGGATGGTCACGTGAGCCAATTCCGAGCGACAAGGGTCACCCACATTGCACGCCTGACAAGAGCAAACACACAGACAGAGGCCTGCCTGCCTGCTGGCCTGTCGGCCTGCATCATTTGGCCGCCCCTTTCTCCTTGCTGCGTGTCTGCGTGTCTGTGTGCGAGCGTACCTCTGCGCAGCGGCTATCTCCCGTTTATATCTGGCCTCCCGCCTCTGCAGCGCCCCCTCCCACTCATCCCCCTTGCCCTTGCCCAGCACCTGCAGCGTCTGGCGGCCGATGCCCTGACCCTCCAGCACTGCGAACTCACCGAAGCCCCCTGCGTACTCTGGCAGCACAGGGGAGCCTTTCCATGTATCGAGACACACGAGGGGCTCCAGGGATTCGATAGCGGGATCCTCTGTAACAGCAGCAGCGGTCTCGACAAGTGGTGGTGGTGCTGGTGGCGCTGGGGCAGTGGGCTGGTAGGCAACTGAGGGGTCATGGGCGCTCACTGCAACCTCAATGTTCTCGGTGGGGTTTTGAAGGTCAATGGGCGCTGTCGGCTCCTCTCGGGCCGGGGGTCCGGTCGCCCCGCGCGCATCCGTTGCCGGCTCCTCAATCTCCACGACCTCCATCTCGCCACCCGAAGCCGCTCTATCTTCCCCAGTCTGCTGCTCTACAGCCTTCTCCTTGACGTCACTTTCGGTCTTCTGCGGCTCCTCTTTGATCATGCCGTCACCTGCCGCATCGACCGCGGGGACGCTGTCGCCGAATGACGGCTTGGCTGTTATTGGTGACAGCTGCCGCTTGGTCAGGGGCGACAGCCGAACGACTGTAGGCGGCTGTGGCTGTGTGGAGGGTGTGGGATCATCAGAGGGGGCCTGTGAGGAGGACAGGGCAGGTGGCGGTGCTGCAGGGATAGGGGGAGGGAGCGGAGGCTGCTCCTCCGTCTTGTGTGGGTCTTGGTCTTGGTCGCTGTTGTCGTCGATGACGATGGCGGTGACGTTTGCTGGAGGGAGCTGCCTCTCACTGGCCGACGGCTGCGTGTTGGTGGACGGGGTCACCTCATCGGGCACCGCCACTGGCGTCCCGCCCTGCTGCTGCTGCTGAGCACCGTCATCACCCCTCTTGCCCCCCTCCTCCACCACTTCCATGTCCTCCTCCTGTCGGACAATGGTGAAGCGGGAAGCCGCTCTCTCATTCTCCCTCTCCCCCTCCCTCTCCCCCTCTCGTCTCTCCTCCTCCGTGACAGGCCGATTCGCATGACGTTGCCCCCCGTCTGAAGGTGAGATCGGTGAGGGAGACCTCTCCCTCGAACGATCCAGCGGCGACCTCGACCTCGACCTCGACCGTGAGGGCCTCTGCTTCGTCCCGTTCGGGTGCGGGGCGAGCGAGAGGATGCCCCTGTCCTTCTTGCGGACCATCGGATTTGGTCGATAGTCGAGGGGCGAGCGGGTGGGCGGTGGGCCTGGGCTGCCTGATTTGGGGGTCGACGACGGTGTCTGGGGTGTCTGTGGCGTGCCGCTGCCGGACGAGGGGCAGCCGCCGGGCGGGGAGAGATAGGACACACGACCGATGGCTAGGAACCTTCCGGGGCGCTTGGAGAATTCGAATCTTTTGGGTGGGTCCCGCGACATGTGGAAGGGCCGCACTCTCACTTTCGCTGCCGGGGGCTGGTGGGGGAGGGGTTGGGGAGGCCACAATGACTGCGGGTGAGCAACGGTCTCATGCGCAACGGGCTGATGGGTGGCACCAGCAGCCTTGCCAGCCTTCCTGCCGGCCAGAAACTGAGCTGCACACAACACAAAGAGGGGGGCGAGGCGACAGAGAGGTGTACGCGTATATATGCACTGCACTGCTGCCGTCCGTCGGTGCACCTGCTTACCATAGCTGACGTCGAGCGATTTGCCTTCCCTGACCATGATAGAGACGGCGTCGCCCTTGAGCCGCGCGTAGCCGCCGGGGTACGTCCCATCGTCAGGCGCATGCAGGGCCTTCTGTGGCAAGATGGGTGCGGCGGCGCCGTGGTGCACATGGCGACCGTCAGTAGAGGCAGCACTACCTGCACACACACACACACACACAGAGAGAGAGACAGAGAATGCACCAAATAATGCATTCATCGCTGGCGAAACTCACAACTCACTTGGTGGCCCTCTGCCGTGGTGCCGATGCGCAGCCACGCTCATACCGTCGACACTAGCACTAGCACCACCACAGCCGCCTACACACACACACATAACCAGAATCGACCTGTGAGTGGCCTTGTGAGTCTGTTGTGCCACCACACGCACCTCGCTTCTCGTGTGGGTGGTGCGTCAGGTGCCCTGGGCCGCTGTCAGAGGCCTCAGGGGTGGGCTCACTGATTGGCGACACATGCCGTCTGTCAGACGAACCATGGTGGGACGAACGCTTCTCTGAACCGACACACACACACACACACACACACACACACAAGGAGAGCTCAGTGGCAGAGGCCGGGACACGTGTGTTGTCCCTCTGTCTTACTGTGATGGCGTGATTTCTTTCGTCGGTGCCGCTCGTGTTGGTCGCTACTGCTGCTACTCGGAGAACTCTCGGCCTTGCGGCGGCTCTTGACTGTGTGACACACGGGCACATCCACACACACACACACATATGTGTCCATCCATCCATGTGTGTGTTTAGCAATGTGATGTGTCCTGTGGGTGTGTTTCCTTCCACCGATTGGCTGCTTACTTCGTGAGCGTGAACGGTGTTTCTTCATGCGATGGCGGTGCTCATCCGAGCTGCTCGGACTCACAGCATCATAAACGCGCCTGCGACCACCTGCACAACACAACACACACATCAATCACATGACACACACACACACACACAGACAGACAGAAAGAGGGATACACACATATCAGATCCGTCCGCACAGGCAGCCACGCAGCGCCGCCTTTGTGCCTGCCGAAATACCTACCTACCTTTTGCGCTGCGATGGGACCGTCCCCGCTCTCTTTTCCGTTTCCGCCTGTCCTCCGACGACTCACTGGACAACGACTCACTGCTGCTACTGCTCGAAGGATAAGAAGAAGACTCAGACGAAGATGACTGCACAGGCAGACAGGCCACACAGAGGCAATTAATGTCATGAGATGGGCGAGCGAGTGTGCAGCCGCCTCTTCCGTGGGTGGCATTTCTCCGTTCTGTGCTGTGCTTGCCTGTCGAGAAGGGGCTCTATGGCGCCGTTTGTGCCGCCCGCGGCCGTCATGATGGTCTCTCTGACGACGGTCTGGCCTCTCTTCTGATGCAAGGGCCGACGATGAACGGCTGCATAGAACAAAAGGTGGAGTTGATGATGTAAGCAGGTTAGTGTAGTTAGCTGCCCGGCTCACCTTGACAGCATATTCAATGGTTGGAGTAGCCCAACCAGCAGGGTTCGTCAGTCAACCTACCCAGGTTGGTTGGTTGGTTGGTTATTGTGTTTAACGAGACTCGTGTCTGTAACCCCGAGGGGATCCTGTCCAGGTCACGCACTAAACTAGCAGCATGCACATGCACAGAAGCATGCACACGGCCTGTCTCCCCATCCCAC
>CDMY01000366.1:189403-276692 GCA_001179505.1 Vitrella brassicaformis | reverse complement strand
GGGGGGGGGGGGGGGGGGAGGGAGGGGGATAGAAGAGTGAGTGCGGATATATCGGATTGTTTATTGCTTAACGCCAGGTCGTTTTTGGTCCTGTGTATAAGGAAGGACGGATGGACGGACCGCTGACCAGTTTGGTCCTTTGTCGCATTCCTGCTTGCTCGTTCGTTCGTTCTTGGCCTCATTGCCTGCCTGCCCATATTCTCATCTTCTCACCTTGTCACCTTCTCGTCTTCTCATCTTCTCGTCTCACCTCACCCCATCCATCGTCCTGTCGGCGTGAGTTTGTTGTCCGTCTGTCTGTCTGTCTGTGTGGGTGTGTGCATGTCTGTCTGTCTGCCTGGTGTGTTGTGTACCCTGGCGGGCAGGGCATGTGCCATGTGTGTGTGTGTATATGATCGATCCATCGATTCGATCCACCATCAATCACATTTCATCAAAGCACTGGCTGCATTCATCACACACAGCTCTTCGTTTGCATCAGGAGCAACACACGTGCAGCGGGCGGGGGCCTCGTGGTGGGGGTGGTGTGTGTATGTGTGTGTGTGTGTGTGTGTGTGAGGGAGGGAGGGAGGGATCGGTGGGGAATGCTGATCGAGCATCAGTCACATGCATCTCATGGGGGCACCGTCCGTGGTCTGTGAAATGAGCAGCAACATTTAATGGCCCTTTCAGGTCGCACCGTAGTGTATGTTGTGTGGTTGTATGTGTCGTCTCTATGTGTGTAAGTGAGTGAGTGCATTTGTGCGACATACGGACGGACACCTGAAGGTTTGGCTTTCACCTCACCTCAAACCAATAATCCTTAACATACACACATATGGATGGATGAGACGGGTCTGTGTCGTCGGTCGTCAATCAGGCAGGCATCGCACTAGCTGCACTCGTTCGTGTCCTGTGCAGTCAGTGCATGGATCGAGCCACGCGAGCAGCCAGCCATGCATCCACTCAATCCACCGATTGAGCCATCCCTTCGCAAAGCACGTCATCAAGCTATGCTACCATCCATCCCTCGGCTTACATGCAGTGAGGGGTGGACTGACCACGCGACACCTACAGATCATCATGGTGTGATGCATCAACATGTGTCTCAACATGGACGTGCAGCGCTCGTGAGAGAGCGTATAAGCCGCTCACGCACGCTGCCTTCTACGCTCTCTCACGCACGCTGCCCGCCCCTGCCGACCGACACGGCGATGCATCCATACATACCATAGCATACATACGCGGTGAGAGAGACGAGAGGAGAGAGGCACCCTGACAGGAACGATTGATGATCGTGACGTGCAACCAGCCAGCAGAAAAAGTAACAACCAGGCCAACACTTGCCCAGTAAACAGTCACTGTACATCCATCCATCCATCCATCGGCCATACAGTCAGTCAGTCGGGGCAATCAATGGTATGCTATCCACCCATGCTAGCTAGCTATTGGCGCAAGAAGGAAGGTCCGCTGCCTTTGACCCGCCTCTGCTGCATTATGGCCGCCGCCGCTGTGGGAGTGACCTGGGCCAGGGACGGCGGACGGCTCCGGTACTGCAGCAGCTCCGGGGGGGTGGCCCGCCAGTACTCCTCCAGCTTCCCGTGGCAGTTGGTCAGAGACGACTCAGGCTCCCAAGTCTCGCGGTAATCTGCGCACACACACACACACACACACCACAGCAAGGCAACCAGGGAGTATTGTCTGTCGTCGCGCTTCAGGGGTCTGTCTGGTGCGGTGGCAGACTGACCTTTCCACTGGATGAGGTACTCGCGTTTCTGTGGCGTCGGCTGGCGGTGCGCCAGGATCCGAGACACCTCGTACTCACCTGATGCATGGATCGATGGATGGATGAATGGATGGATGAATGGATGAAGGATGAACACCAAAACAGGTAGGTGGTGCGGTATGGGTGGGAGTGTTCGTTGATGCGACTGACCACCCACTCCTCTCACTCACTCACTTACGTCCGTCGTGTTTGTCATCGTCTTCCTCGGCCTCCTCCTGCTCTTCGTTCCCTCCCCCCTCCCCGCCCTTGCCGCCCTGCACCCTCCTGCGCTTCACGTCGCTGCTCTCGTCCCTCTCCCCGCCAGTCAGTGTCGCGTGCGAATCTCCTCCCTCCAGCTCGTCGCCCATCTCAACCTCCACAAGACCTCCACCACCTGCAGCACGCCGCTGCCTATCGTGGACCCCACCGTCCAGCCCCCACACGCCAGCCGCCCCCTCGGCCTCCTCGACGTCGCCCAGCTCGATGGTGCCCATCCCCGTGCCCACGTCAGGACAAGTAAATGAGTTGGGAAGCTCTTCTCGTTTCCTCGTCAGCATGGGGGAGTGCTGCTTGCCGCGAAACTTCCTCATACGCGGGTTGCCGGCCTCCGCCCTTGCCTTGGCCGCGACCGGCAGCTGGAACACGCTGGCCTCGGCGCGCTTCAGGGGGCTGGGGTAGTAGGGGGGCCTGCTACTACTGGGGCCCTCTGGGTCGGGGACCACCCTTCTGCCAGGCTGGATGGGGCCGATGACGACTCGTGCAATGATGAGGTTGGTGGGCGATGCGATGATGCGGCCGACGGGGAAAGGGGACTGGGCGGCCGTGTGCATGAGGTGGCCTATCTTGCGCTCGAGGGCCTTTTTGTCCCATGACGACGGCAGGGCGCCCGACGCCTCCTGCTCGGCCATGGACGGCAGCTTGTGCGCCTCGCGCGCCTTGGCCTCGTAATGCAGCCAGGGGGACGACCGCAGCACCTCTGACCACGTCTGAGCGATGAGATGAACCCAACAACCACAACGACACACAGACACACAGGCGTATTGCAGTCAGACGAACAAACAGGAGAGACTCTGTCTTCTCGGTTGTCTCCCGCCCTGCACTCACCATGTAGTTGGGATGAGTCGCAATCTCGCTGGCCAGGCTGAAGCCGAAGCTTGTGTCGGGTGCAGCGGGCGCCCAGACGCCGGATCGCCACCAGGCCACTGCGTTTGCCCAGGCCGCGAACCGGCCGCTCTTATGCACGCCGATGGTGGCCCCCTCCATGAGCCAGATGGACGTCACGGGGTCCTCTGCGGCCGCCTCCACACGCACAGGCCCCGCAGGCAGCCCCGGCGTCTCCATGATGATCTCCAGCTCCTCATCGCCATCGCCGTCACCATCGCCATTGCTCCCGGCCGGTTTGAGTGGGTTGGCCAGGCGGACGTCGTACTGGGCCTCGATCTCCGCCCGCCTCATGGCCTCCAGCTCCTCGTCGGTTGGCGGCGGCGGCACGGTGGGGTGTGCCTGCTCGGGTGAGGCTGACGCCGCTGATGCTTCTGGGTGAGGGAGTGGTGGTGGGGGGGCGGGCTGCTGGTCCTGCTGCCACCATGCGAGCGTGCTTGGCGTGTCGGGGTGCCTGAGGGACTCGCTCATCACCTGACATGACAGACGGAACGAACAAGGAGAGTGCGAAGGGCCCATCGCCTGCCCGCCCATCTATCTTTCCTATCTATGCCGATGTGTTCTTGCGTGTGTGTGGGGCTGGGCTGAGGCTGAGGTACCTTGAGTTGGAAGGTGGGTGTCCACTCGACTGGAAGGGGAATGTGTGGCCGCAGCCTCGACGACAAGGGGACGCCGTCGACCCGCGTGTTCCACTCGTGCACTATGCCGTCGTCAGTCACGGCCACGTAGTCGCCGCAGCACTCGGCCACATCCAGCACCTTCTTCCCCCTTAGCGAGCCGAGCAACTGCCAGGCCAGCAGTCACCACACCAGGGCGCACACAGCACAACACACACAGAGACATAAGCCTTGCAGACACAGTGGAGGGGTCATTGCCTGGTTTACCTACCTGGTCTATCGTTGCCTTGCGGGTTTCGGCGTTAATGGTCCACCGCCAGAGAGAGCCGTTCTCCAGCAGCACCGCCCCGCCCCCGGCCGCAGGGCCACACACAACCTGACATCACACAGACAGAAAGGAACACACATACAGCCCCTCCCTCCCTCCCTCCCTGTCTCCCGGCGTGTCCACCAGACCTTGGTCGGCTTTGCAGGGAACTTTTTGAATCTGATGAATGTGTGTGGGCCCTTGATGAACAAGCAGGGCGTGACCTCCACCTCCCCCTGGATGCGCGCAGGCAGCGCCGCCACCCGCGGGACGGCAATGACCGCCATGGACGGCTCGGCGGGAGGCGGCTCGTGGCAGATCTCCCCCATGCTGGCGGTGGTGGCGCCGTTCTGCACCACATGGCCGTCGTGCTTGAAGGTGAAGTAGGTCTGGTGCAGCTCCCACGCAGGCAGCCGACACCGCTGCTCGTCGCCCCTGACCCAATGAAGCTGCCCGTCCTTGGTCAGCGCCGCCAGGAAGAACCTGTCGGGGGGGCGGGGCTGGATGAGCAGGGTGTCCTTTTGCCGATCAGCGATGGCAGCAGGGTCGGCCTGTCGCCAGTCGTCGCGCATGCACGAGCCGGCGAGGTGCAGCGATGCGATGTCGAGCTTGCGGAAGGCCGGGATCTCCTCCCACGTGTCGCAACCCGTTGACACACCATGGTGGCTGCATTCATGGCACAGCGGCCGAGCAATGAGTGCGTTGGAGTTGCTGTGCTGTGATTACCTCTGCCTCCACAACAGCACCCGGCCGTCGGCCAGCAGGACGGCTATGTGCCATCTCGCCACCGCCACGTCCTGCACCAGACCACCGTTGGACGGCAGCGACGATATTGGCGAATCGTGAAGCAACAAACCCTTACAAAGAAGAGAGACCACCAACGATAACATGAGTGCAGAGGTGTGTTTGTGTTGGTTGGGTCAGCCCGCCCCGCCCACCTGTCCCAACTTTGCGCTCGTGGCCTCGGTGCTGCCCGCCTCCTCTAAGTCATCGTCTAGCAGCCGGAGGTTGCCCGTGGCGGCGCCCTTCTTGGCGGCCTGGAACAACGGCCCGTAACCCAAATACTCCTCCCCCACCTCTGACCGACACACCAAACCAACACAACACAAGACGTCCGTCAACGCACACCACCATCCACCCGTTCCCCCTCCTTCCGTCCCTATGCCATGGACACAGACAGATAGACAGATACCCACCTGGTGGAGCCTCCTGCGTCTCCTCATCCTCCTTCTCCTCCTGGGTCAGATCCACAGTATCCATCCGATCCATAAACTCCACGCCAGCACCAGCAGCAGCCTGCGGGCCGGCACGGCTCTTGGGCGGTGGGGACGGTCTTGCCACCAGCGAGATGACTGGTGGTGTCGGTGGGTGAGGGGTCGTCGGCGGCCTCACCCAGGCCACAACCGATGGTGGGCGACCCCGTGGCCGCCCGCCGTACCCTCCCGCCGACCTAAGTGTCCCACCAGGTCGCATCCCGGGCGTCACACGCGGTGGTGGGGGTGGGGGAGGGGGTGCCGGTGCACAATACACACCACCCCCACCGGCAGGTGCACTGGTGGCGATGGTCGGCCTGCCCTGCTGCACGATAGTTACCCTCCCGGCCGGCCCGAAGTCACGGGGTGGTGATCCTGTTGCCAATGGGGGCCGCACGGGCACTGGAGGGATGACCACAGGTGCGCCAGGAGCTGCTGCTGCTCCCGATAGCGGCAGATGCGGCGGCGGCGGGCGCTGTGTGGACTGACGCAGCAGTATGGAAGACCGAGGAGGCATCCTCAGAGTTACCACCGGACGCGGTGGCGGTGGCGGCGGCAACGGCCTGTCCTCGTCCGAGGGATTCATGGCTGCTTAGCATGCGATGGGCGTCGACGCTGGGGGGGCACCCTCAGCACCCGAATGATATAGACGAGAGGGATCTCCCACACCACAGCTGCAAGAGTCAACTCGCGGAACCGGCTAATGAGTGACCAGCACGGCGCGTCAGGGTACGGCGGCTGCAACCAGGTTTCCTCGCATTCTGCTCGCGATCCGTCCACAAGCTCGCATCTATCGAGGGGGCAGGAAGAGTAGCGTCCTTCAGTCGCCCTTCTGTAGCATGCGCATCGTCCCGTCTGCTCGTTGTACCAGGTTGATCTGACCGAGATGGATAGCGACGCCCATCCGACGAGATCTGCAGCCGGCAACAAGCCACACGACGAGTCCGATGCCGTGGCAGCTGCGGCGGCCGGCATGGACGACGACGCACCCCAGATGAATGGCGATGCGGCAGGCCACGACACAGACGACCAAGGCGATGGCAATGCAGCCAATGGCATGCAGGTGGGGAGAGATGATGACAGACACGTGCGCACCAGACACGTGACTGACTTGCTCTTTGTGCCTTTTGGTCGCTGCAGGCGGCGAACGGCGTGGGTGACAGCGGCATGGGTGCTGCCGCACCATCCCCCGGCATCATCGGCCCTTCCGGCGGTGACCAGCAGTCGCCACCCACCGAGGTCTCACCTCCCTTCGTCGACGCAGTCCCACCTCACAACGCTGCAGCAGCAGCTGCTGCAGCGGCAGCCATCCCACCAGCAGCAGCGGTCGCTGCTGGCCCACCGCAGCTCCCCACCCCACCTGTGACTCACGAGGAGGACGATGAGATTCATCAGGGGGGAGGGGAAGAGGAGGAGGAGGAGGACAGCGGCATGGCCGTGGACGATGAAGGTCTGCCGTCGTCGATCGGCAACGAGACCAACATCGCCGCCAACGGACACCAACAGGTGGTGCGGGGCAATGGGCTGCAGGATCTCATCGGCGGTGACAAGGAAGACCGAGAGGGAGAGGGAGGGGGTGAGGGTCGTGGTGACAGTGAGGAGGGTGGCATGACGCATGAGGGGACCCACGACCGTGAGGGTCTCAAGATGTTCGACGGCTTCGACGAGGGCATGGGCGGTTTGGGAATGGGCGTCGGAATGATGAGGCTGGGTGGGAATGGCGGTGGGGGTGGGCTCCAGGCGCGGCGGCTGGTGCCCGCCGGGGGGTCTAAGAGGGCCGCTGTTCCTCAGAAGAAGCGGGGACGGCCACGCAAACAGGAGGACGGTACGACAAGGACACATGGATGGATGGATGGATCGGTGTGTGTGTGTGTGTGTGTGTGTGTGTTGCTCCTTGCTTCAGAGGTCACTGAGCGTTACCTGGCCTGCGGCCCGCTGTTTCGGACCCACGCGCTTCATTCTGCGCTTCAGACGGGGCAGGTAGACAGACAGACAGATGGGCCACACACAGCAGACCTGTGTGTGACTCATGTACTGTTTGTTGTCCTTCAGGGTGACGAGAGCCTGTCGGGCGGTTGTGTGTATCTGGAAGACACGGTCATGTTTGACTCCCTGCCCTGCCAGCCTGGAGTGGGCATCCGGGACATCGCTGTGGCGCGCTGGCACGTCGCCGTGCTCATGTCCACCAGCCAGGTCTTCTTGTGGCGCCAGAGGTACGCAGCATACACCAGGCGACGCCACTTAGCCACTCACACACAAGTGTGGGTGCTATGTATGCTGATGTGTCTGTTTGTCCTTTCCTTCACAGTCATGACGACGTTATCGATGGCTGCAACTGCTGGGAGGAGATTGAGGGCTTCCGCGAGCTGGATCTCACCACCATAACCATCGCAGGCAGCGCACTCGACGCCCCCCCAGGAATGCCCGACAGGTTCTTCATAGCCGGCATCTCACGCAAGGGTATGCAATGTCACAATCACACACACGGGGAATGGACCCAACTCTCTATTTCTATCTCTAACTCTCTGCCCCTGTCTGTCCTTCCCCCATACAGGTGATGTCCATTACACCTCGGGCCACCTGGACCAGCCCGTGACGGAGCCACACGTCACCAAGACCGACCTGGAGTTCAAGATGGCCGCCAACCCCTTCGCTCACCGCCCACCGGACAGCGGCGCAGAGGTGCACGTCCCGGCGTTCGCCCTCTCCCTGTCCATGCCCGACATCACCGAGGAGCCGCCCCGCACCGAGCCGAGCATGGCGGTGCTGGCCAAGCCCAGGACGGGCCTCAGGATGAGCGAGGCGGACCCCAAGAAGATTGACTCCAACATGGCGCTGTTCGTCAAGGGGCCAGATGTCTACATTCGTTTCCGCAGGTTCCCATCACCTCCGGAGAAGGTCGGCGGGGTGGGGGGAGGGGTGGTAAGAGGAAGGACCGACCAACACAAGCTTGGGGCGGGCGGCATTTAGAGTCTCTCTCTCTCTCTCTCTCGCTCTCGCTCTCTCTCTCTCTCTCTCTCTCTGTGTGTGTGTGTGTGTGTGTGTGTGTCAGTTGGTGTGTGGCCCCAAGGCGCACACAGGTGTGGTGCTCTTGGCCAATGGCCACGTGTGGCAGTGGCGGCCTGACATGGACGGCGGCTCCAAGACACCCAGCCATTACCCCAGCGGCAAGATCAAAGCCAAGATGATCCAGGTGGGGTGGGTGAGCTCAATGACGTCACGTCGCTTGTGTGTGTTGGTCGCTCTGTCTGTCTGTCTGTCTGCTGGGTGCGGTGCAGGTGAAGGGTCCGCTGTTCGTTGAGGGGCTTGGCCGGCTCGTGCGTGACATAGCGGCTGTCGGCAGCGAGTGCATTGCCGTCACCAAGGACGGCATCATATACGAGTGGAACGGTACGGTGAGCAACACAAACACAACAAACACCATTGCCCCGGCCCTGCCATCCGTCCGGCCTGTCTGTCTGTTGATGCAGGCGACCATCAGGCGCGGCAGCTTTGGCGGCAGTACATCCCCGAGCCCATCGAATGGACACCACACTTCACCAGCGAGGTACGGTGCGCCACACGTGTGCCTCATCGACCGACCGGCCCTTTCTCCATGGACTGCACTTTGTCTGTCTGTCTGTCTGTCTGTCTGTCGCAGTTTTCCTTGGGCAACATGTCTGCGTCCTATGAGCTGAATGGCCTCGCCAACCCCGAGTGGTGGAAACACGCACACATCGCCAACCCCACCACAGACCGATTCGGGTAGGGTAGGGTATCCACGCTCACGCATCATTTGCCAATGTGCCCGGCCCATCTGTCTGTCTGTCTGTCTGCCTGCCTGCAGGATGGAATCCTCTGCTGCAGGAAGACCACCATTCTCGGCCGAGCGTCAGCTGGAAGAGGCCCGCCGGCGCGAGGTCGAGCAGCTCTACGGCGTCTCTCTGTACCCTCTGCCCCTTCAGCCCAGCCCCCCCAACACCCAAGACAGCAGCGGCAGCAACAACGTCGCCTCACACCCACCCGAGCAGTCCAACATGCCCGACCCACAATTCCAGCCTGTCAGTGTCCGCGTGCGGCGCGACCCCGACCGCATCAGCCGTGTGTGGCTGTGCGAGGGGGCCACCATCTGCATGACCGAGTCGGGGCGGCTGCGTGTCATCGGCAATGCGCTGGGGGGCGGACAGCGGGACGCGCAGAAGGTCGCTGAGTCGATCAGGGCGGGGACTTCGATATGTGGGATGATTGACGGGGAGCTGTTCACGGGGCCGCCGTTCCTCCAGGCTGAGAACCAAATGCGCGAGGTGAGTGAGCAGCCAGCCAGGCCAGAGAGAGGGATGCGATGCGCACGGATCCGCTGACTTGATTGATGCTCATGATGTGCTGTCTGTGTTGGTCAGGGTCGGAACCGCCCGCTTCGCATGGTGTGGCGTGACGACCTTCCCTCCCCCTCCCCGCGTGCAGCCGCCCCCCTCCCCGTGGGTGCCTTCATCGAGTCTCAGGACGAGGCAGACGCCATCCAGGCCGCAGCACGCAGAGAGCTCGAGAAGAAGGCCCGGCAGACCACCCGCACCTACGGCAGAATCGTCACCGGCGGCGGCAACGCCATCATCGCCACACTCCACATCACATCCAAGACCCCCACACAGGCGACATCTCGTCACGTGCACGCCGCTGCCGCCGCCGCCGCAGCAGCAGCAGCGGCAGCGGCAGCGCCAGAAGAAGAAGAGGCGGCTGCGGACGATGGCCACGACGACTCATCCGGCGATGGGGGCATCGTGCGGATGGTTCGAATGAAGACCGGCCCGACCCCGAAGTCGAGGGCCAAGGTGCTTGGCAGGGGCAGGGGCAGGGGCAGGACCCCCCGCGTGTCGAAAGGTAGAGGTGGTGGTGGTGGTGGTCTGGGCCCGACCAACCTGACACTGGCTGAATGCCAAGAGATGGGCGTGCACGGTGCAGCCAAGAGCATGGCCAAGCGGCCCTCACGCGACAGCAGCCTCGAGCTCAGCAAAAAGGGCACCAAGAGGGGCCGAGAGACCGGCAGGGGTGGTGGTGGTCGTGGGCGGGCCCAGGTGAAGCATGGGGGGTTCAAGAGGAAGGGGTCGCCAGCCCGCAAGAAGGCCAAGAAGGTCAAGCTCGAGGAGGAGGTGGTGGATTTGGACCATGACACAGATGAGGATAGCGATGGTGACGAGGAGTGGGAGGTGCTCAAGATCGTGGGCCACAGGTACGACCGCCGCGGCAACCTCGAGTTCAACGTCATGTGGAAACCAGGCAAAAAGGGAGAAGGTCAGTGAGTGAGTCACTACACACGACATGCATCACATCACATCACATCACACGCTTTGTGCTGTGTTGCATCGATCCATCGGACGGTTGTGGTGTGGTGTCATCCATCAGTGTGGCCGTCGACGTGGGAGCCCGAGAGCAACTGCGCCAACTGTCCGGACTCGGTGGACGAGTACTGGCAAGCAAAACTCTAGTCAGTGGGTGGCCTGGCCATCCATGCCATCCGTGTGCGGTGAGCTCACCCTCAACACATCCGTGTGTGTATCCCATCCCCCTGTGTGTGGGCGGGTGGGAGGGAGGGTTGAATTTGTGTGCCTGCCTGCTGTGGAGAGAGGACCAGCGTGTAGTGTATTGAGCCGCCAACAAGTGGAGACGACACACACACAGACATCACAGACACCCATCTGGCCGTGCTATGCTGTGCTGACCTGCGCTGCCCTTTTCTGACTGACGAGTGCAGTGCAGTGCGCATTTCACATGTGTTCAGCTGTCCGGGAAATGGATTGAGAAGGCCAGCACGGCACGGCACGGCTGTGGGGGTCGGATCGATCAGTCGGTCGTTTCATTTCACATCACACACACAGGGAGGGAGGAAGGGAGGCGCACACGCACCCGTTGTACGTGCAGGCAGGTGATTCTTGTTGCTTAGAGGGAGGTGAAAGTGAGGGGAGGGGTGGTGGGGTGCGTGTGTCTCTCTCTCCTGTCTGTCTGATGCATGCCATGCTGGCGTGTGGCGTGCCTTTGGTTAGTAAAAGGTGCGTTGGACGGACGGCCGGACGGACGGACAAACTCGTGGCATGATCTGGTCCCTGTAACTGTTTTAACTTCGGGATCGATACGATGGATGGATGGCCTGCTGGAGGCCATCAGCAGGGGGAAGACTGAACGCATACTTCGATAGGTCCAAACCATCCACAATCCAACCATCCATCCATCCATCCAATCCACCGCAGGCAGACCAGACACCCACACGCACTCACTCTCCCGCACTCATGCACTCACTCATGGATCCACCCACAACCGTCCAATGCAAGCAAGCTGTACAATCAGAAGCCCCTCCTCCCTCCCCCCTCTCTAGCTCTCTGTCTGTCCTCCGTGCTCATGGGCGGACGGGGCAGCCTCCCTCCAGCCCGTCGGATGAGTTGCTCTCCTCGCTCTCATCCCCCACAGTGGTACTACCGGGGCACATGGAGCCCGTGCTATAGTAGGAGCCATGTCTCTCTCTGTCCTTGTTTGTATCTATCATGCCATTGCCAGTGGCGGGCGCGCTCCCGCGCCCCTCCTCTATGTCTGCACGACGCTTGCTGCCGCAGCTGTCCCTCCGCCGATTCTCCTCTATCTTGGCGTAGCTAAACAGGAATGCCCCCGAGAAGGACACCGCCAGCCCACTGAGGTAGCCGAAAGACAGGTCCACGTCGGGGAATAGGATGATGCCCAGCACGTCTGTGGTGAGGGCCTTGAGGTTGCCCGTCACCGTCACCGTCACGGGCGAGGCGAATTGGTTCGCCAGGATCGTTGAGTAGGCCAGCAGCGCCCCCAGCACGAGGGAAAGGCTGAAGGAGGCGACGAACCCGGGGCTGTGGAAGAGCGTTGAGGAGCGGAGGGCCGTGAACTCGCCGCAGAGGGCGCCCCAGGCCAGCAGGAGCGGGATGAAGCAGAGGGACTGGTATAGCAGGAAGGAGATGGACGTCTCCTCCCGCCGTCTGTCGAGCTGCTGCAGGTCCCGCTTCATCTGCACCAGGAAGGCCGCACAGAAGACGATGGACACCGACACGTACAAGACGCCCATCGCAGTGAGATACAGGTCGGCCCACGTGGTGATGGCCGCACCGACGGCCTGCACCACCACCGACACCCAGATGAGACCCGACGCCACGTAGCGCAGGAACAGATACTCTCCGATAAGCGTGACGACGCTCCCTGCCCGTAAAAAGGCGCTGTTGGTTGGGATGTTGAGATAGGAGAGGCTCCAGAGGCCGGCGACGATCCGAATGAAGTTGTATAGCGACTGGGGCAGGAGCTCCAGGGCTCTGTCTAGCGTTATGGGCGGGAAGCTCAGCCACCCAATCTGCTTGAGCAGCACCAGCACCACAAGGGTCAGCAGGTTCTGCAGCAGCAGCATCACGTTGACCAGGGTGAAATGGTAAGACGTCAACACCACCTGCACACACAATACAAGACACCACACCACACCACACAACCACGACGGAGGGAGGAGAACGAACAGGGTTTGTGTGATGGATGCGGCAGTGCAGTGGAGTGCGCATTCTCGGGTTGGTCACTCCCATCCCAGCGGTATGTGTACCTTGTTGAATATCGTCGTCCCCACACTCACTGCAAAGTAGAAGGCATTCGCCAGAAAGGCGAAGAGCAGGGCCTTTTGCGATGCATTGAGGCCGCGGGAGGCCCGGGAGAGGGCCCACTTGGCCAGTTCGGGATGGTCATCCTCCTTGATGCTGTAGCGGACGTCCTGCGTGACCAGAGGGGAGCCTTCTGCGGTGCTGGCACGGGTGGACAGGGTGGGAGGAGTGAGGGGGGCGCGGGGACGACTATCAGGACGACGAAACATTGTGCCTTTGTTGCTGGATAGAACGCTGAGGCGAAGGGCCTGGCCTGTCCAGGATTTCTTGGCGAGTTTTCAATTTTGCGAGCTTTCGTCCGCCCGATCCGAGAGATCTGGCCAAATGGACGGCGAAGCGATCAGTCCTAGTGTTCAGCAGACAGAATTGCTCGCGAAACTGCGCCATCTATCCATGAGGATGGCGCAGAAGATCTCTCTCGACAAGGGAGAGGTCCCGGACGTCAGGTGCACCATGGAGGAGGATAGCACCATCGGCTCCCTCGCAATGGTGCACCGCCCCCTCATCCATCGCCCGCCCTCCCTGCTGCAGAAGATCCCGACAGACTCGACGGACATCCCACTGCAGACCCTTCCGTCATCTGCCAGCCCCCTGCCGACATCTGAGGAAGACCTGGAGGCCCTCATCGAGAAATGGAAGCTTAGCCAAGATCATGCACACAAGAAGGACGAGAGGTCCCGGGGCAGGCACGCACATCCGAGCAGTGCCGAGATGGAGGGGGAGGGGCAACGGGGGGCTGAGGGCAGCAGCGGGGAAAAGGCGCATCGTGGGTGTCCCTTCGGGGGGTGGGGCTATGCTTCTGCAGACGGGTGTCGGCTGATAGGCCAGCGGCTGCACCGTGCGCAGGCGGACTTCTTTGGTGGTGTGGTGGATGTGTGGGAGAGGGCCCAGCGGATGAGGGAGGGCAGCAGTGGAGACTCAGAGGGCAAGGAAGGATAGACAGACAGACAGACAGACAGATAGCACAGAGTAGAGTAGAGCAGGGCAAGACAAAGGGGCTGGCTAGAGTAGGTGCGTGTGTGTGTGGATGGATGGGTGGGTGGGTGGACCCCTTTCCAGAATGCGTGCAGCATGAAAGCAGACATTCATCTCGCATTAGGTCGGTCACATCACCCATACATACACTAGCCACGGTCACTCTCTTCTGCGACGCAATTGCCTTGGGCGGTTGCATGCAAAGGCGGCATCAAACAATCAGCGTCCTCTCCGAAGACAGAGGGAACGTATTGTGGGATGCGTCCGTCGCAAGGCAAACACCACCCAAGGCACCTGCAGCTCACAGCATCTGAATTTCTCTCATACACACATCACCAACTGACTTGTCTATGGCGATCGTCCATCTGCCTGAATGCCTGTCTGGTGTGCTGGGCTTCGCTCGATAGGGTGTCATGTCAATCAATGGGAAGCGGGCGACGCCTCCACCAGACAGATCAAGTCGAAGTGTGGGGCACAACACACCGGACGGTCAAAAGGACAAAACCACCACACACTGCCCGCCACACACAAGTCGACACGCCCCGCCCCCTTCGTGAATGAGTGCGTCAGCCCAGCCTCTCGCAGTAAGTGGTGGCAATGCGGAACTCGTCGCTCTGGAAGGATGCATACAGCCGCTGCGGCAGCGACACCACACCGCCCACGCCCCCATCCCCACAACCACCATGAGCACCCTTCCTCCCCTCCAACCGCAGCAGATACTCGCGAGCAAACGGCGCCATGCGGGACAGACCCTCCGCTCCCGACAAGCCCCCTTGGTCATCTCGCCGTGCTGCTGCTGGTGTGGCCCTTTGTGGCGCTGGCTGTGGCTGGTGGGATGTGTTGTTGTCGGGCGGCGCGCGCACCTGTATCTGTGGCAGTGGGGGTGCGTCGGGCTGGCCTGATACAGATCGGGGAAGCGTGAAGGGCTGCTGGTGCTGCTGGGAGGGAGGGGGAGGGGGAGGGGGCGTGGGGTGGGGGTGCGGCTGGTCGACAGCGGTGTGCTGATGAAAGGCGGATGTGCTGGCGTTGCAGCGGGCGAAGAACTGGCTCACAGCATTGCGCTCTTCCTGCAGTGAGTGCACCAGACAGACAGGCACAAACAAACACGCCCGTAGAATTGAAGTTGGGTCAAGGATACGTACGTCCAGGGTGGTAGAGGGTGCTCACCTCAGTCGCCACGATGGTCTCCTCTTCACTCATGAGGCGCGAGATGAGCGCCCCCTGTCCCGGCAGCTTGTCGCTCAGCGACGTCGCCACAGCCAGCATGATTTCCCCCTCCTCCAGACCGTCAAGAGCCTCCTGCAACGACCCATCGTTCCGCGGCATCGCCATTCCCACACTGCCCTCCTGCCCCCAACCAGACTGCTCCTTGTCGATGGATCCGGAGGAGGGCGACGGGTGCATGTGTTGGGAGGTGGTGAATGCGCTGGCGATGCGTGTGGCGATGAGCTGGCAGAGGTGGGTGTGGAGAGGCAGGTGGAGGGTGGCCAAAGGCGAGCTGAGCAAGGCGTGCGAGGCGCCTGAGAGGAAAGACGTCAGCAGCTGGGAGGTCAGCTCCACACCTGACACACACACACAGACACTCTCAGACAGACCAACACACGGGGAAAGAATCATGATCCCTCTTGTTTGTTCCCACATCTCACAGACCTGTGAGGTTCTCGAAGTAGTGGAGCGCCATCTCGGCCTCGAAGTCAGGGTTGAACAGCGACAGCGAGTGAGACCCTCCAGCGGCAGCCCTCCCACACTCATCCCACATCCCCTTGAGAGCTGCCATCGCCTCATCTGTCAGCCTGGTGGCCTCGCTCCCCATTGCCGAATAGTACTCGTGCCGCCACGCCACAAAGTCGGTGACAGCGTGACTGGGATACGCTCTCCGATAGGCCTGCGCGTCAGACCTCAGCGGGGCATACAGCATGTCCCTTCTCGCTTCATCCGTCGGCAAAGCGCTCAGCCGCGCCTCGTACAGGATGAGTCCGTCCTCTGTGAGCGGCGGGTGGACCTGCAGCTGCAGCGGTGCGTGGCTGGCATCCTGCTGCTGCTGCTGCTGCTGCTGTCCTCTCCTCTTCATAATGGCCTTCTGGACGATGGCGCAGTTGAGGAGCTGCAGCTTCTGGTGCAGCAGGCAGTGGGCGATGGTGGGGGTGCCGAGCATACCGTCGGGCAGCGGGCCCAGCGACCGGATCGGCGTACAGGCCTCCCACCGAGCTCGCAACTCTGATGGATGGATGATATATAACAAAGGGCCCAAAACCAGAGCAGGACCTAGTGGTGTGGTGATGTCTCTCTCTCTCTCTCTCTCTCTTAGCTACCTGCGACGACTCTTGACCACAGCAGTGCCAGGCCCTTGAAGCTCCGTAGGTCGCCGCTTAGGGCAGCCACACGCCACAGCAGGGTCCCGGGCGGACACCCCTTCAGCCGAACACAGCACTCCTCCAGACCACCACCACTAGTGTCGCTGGCAGGTCCATTACCAGCAGCAGCAGCAGCAGCAGCAGATGGTGGGCCGACATTGCTGTGCCACTGGGTCCATGGTGAGGCTGTGATTGGCGGATACGGTGAGGGGGGCGGGGGAGGAGAGCTGCTGGCGCTGCTGCTGCTGGTGCTGCTGCTGGTGTTACTGGTAGCTAAAGGAGGGAGTGGCTCGAAGCACCGCGTCACCATGTGGGTGACCTCTTCGGCAGACGGCATGAGGACGCTCTCGAGCGACTCCATCAGACTCACACCAATAGCCCCTAGCGCAGTGCTCGCCACCGGCACGTTCAGCCGCCCCAAGACGCTCTTGACTCCCCGGCCCTCACTGAGCAGCTCGGCCAGCATGCGGGCCCGTCTGCAGGCGGGCAGCAGCCGCCTCCTCTCTGTGGGCGAGAGGGTCGATGACGGCAGCACACGGAGTGACCACCGGGGGGCGAGGTCAGGCGGCAGAGATGAGGGGAGGGACAAGTCGAGAAAGGAGCCCTAACAGACAGACAGACAGACAGGCACGTGAGTCCAGTCCGCTGGTATGGGGGTTGTCCGTGTGCGGATGTATAGGAACGAACCAGTGTCATGGGAGGCCATGTGCACGACAGGTGCAGCGCGCCAATCGGTTCAGGGATCATCGCTGCGTCATCGTCGGCCCAAGTGTGAGCTCCCTGGGGTGGTCGGGGTGGGCGGGGCGTGATCTCACTCTTGGTGGGCTTGCTTTGAGAAGGCGAGCCCATCCGACGGGCTGCCGTGGTCTGCCGCGACCGTGCCGACGGCTGGTCGCTCCTGGCCGGGGTGGGGGAGCTGATCACGATCACGCACCACCATACAAACAAAATACAAACAAGAGAGGACAAGGTGGAATGGAAGCACCCACCGTGACGGCCTGTAGGTGTGAGTGTGTTTGCCCATCTCCCTACCCTTCATTGTGCACCATATCGATGTCGGTCTCCTCGGCCGCATCGCTGTCGGTCTTCCTCACCCTCTCGCCGCCTGACTCCACCCCGCCTGTCGCCCCCAGCTGCCCACTGACATCGACGAATGCGTCTTCGAAGGGGGACGGGGGCCTCCTGATGCCGATGCCCCCCTTGGTTGTGGGACCGACGGTTGGCGGCTGGAGGGGTGGGAACTGCCAGTGATCCACCACATAGGTGAACCGGCATGAGAGGGTGAGGCCACGCAGGGAGGGAGAAGAGAGGGACAGCTGCACGCCCAGGAAGTCAGCAAGGCCTGATGGATGGATGGATGGATGAGAAAGAATCAACACAAGAAAGGTCTCCCGTCACCCATAATGCCCTCCTGCCTTTGTGTCTTTCACTTATTCTCTCACCAAGAATCTGTCCGACCGGATTTTTCGCGTCGGCAGCATTGGCCATGTCCCGACAGTCCGTCTCATAAGTCACCCACACGCCTTCTCCCTCACCAATACCCTCACCGCGCACGAGCAGATGCCCACTGTACCGGTGCCTCGTGGCCGACGAGGCCAGGAAACACGCCAGCGGCCGAGAGGGCACCGACGTGCGTGCAGCGACGGAGAGTGCGCTGAGCACCGGTGGGACGGCGTCTCTGTGTAGGTCGATGCACTTGTTGGACTCGTTGAGGAGCTCCAGACAGAGGTACTCGGTCACGCCGAACCATCGCTGCAGCCGCGGGCACCTCACAGGAAAGTCGGGCGAGCGGTGGAGGGACGATAGCATGGAGAGGGGGGAGGGGAGACCCGACGACCCCTGACAAAGCTGAGCCCCATCATCATCACCCTTTGTGGTAGGGGTGGTGGGGGTGGCAGTGTGGGCGCGGTAGAAGGACAGCCGATATGTGTATCGGTCGAAAACAAAGACAGCGCTCTCCTTGACTGACGAGTTTGCGGCCGGTCTTTGGCTGTCGAAGAGTCCGTTGCGTTTCCACTGCTCGATGACGAGCTCCATCTGCCTCGACAGCCTCTCAAGCGGCGTGGCCGTGGTGAAGTCGCGGATCTCAAACACCTCGCTGCTGTCACGCCGACCGCAGGACGACGGAGTGCCTGCAGCAGCCATCAGGCCCACAATTACGTAGATCCATAAGCCGCATGCACCTGATCTGCATCTGGTCTGCAGATCTCACTCACCATCGTCCACCGCCGTGTCAGTGGCCGTCTCCTCTCGCGCCAGAAACTCATCCACCTCGTCCATATCTTCGTTGCCGTCGTCTGCCTGTCCTTCGGCCGTCTTCAGCACCCACGATAGGCGCGGCGCATCGACGGCAGCTCGGCCATCCATCGTAACTTGGGCTTCCTCGTGGTGCTCGAGGGCATCAGCGAAAGCATCAGTTGACTCCGTGCTGTCCCCCATGGTCTGCGGCAAGGGAAGAGAGAGCTTTTGATCTGCGAGCTCATCTCGCAAACGGATCGCCGTGCCTCTCCCTCTCCCGGTGAAGCTGCTTGGGTGACTGCACAACCGAGAGGAATCTATACGGATTGCCATCTTTGTCTATACGGATTGCCATCTTTGTCGCGTCGCCTCAGCTGATCTGTGTCGGCAAGCGGCTGACGCGTTCGTCTATCCATCCATCCGCCATGCCGCAGAACGAGTACATCGAGCAGCACAGGAAGCGGTTCGGATACCGCCTCGACCACTTCGAGAAAAAGTCAGTCGTGCAGCAGCTGCGGGCAGCAAGATGAGAATCGGGTGTGGTGTTTGTGTGGCTGTCTGTTGTCTGTCTGTGTGTCAGGCGTAAGAAGGAGGGTCGGGAGCCGCACAAGAAGTCCCAGATAGCGCAGAGGCTGCGCGACATCAAGGCCAAGCTCTACAACAGGAAACGATACGCCGAGAAAGTCCAAATGAAAAAGACGTACGTACACCACACGGACGGATGAATGGATAGATGCACACACAGCATATCTGTTAGACCACCTGGATGTGTGTTGTGTGTGTCTGTGGTTGGTTGGTCAGATTGAAGATGCACGAGGAGAAGGACGCCAAGCAGAAGGAGGAGAAGGTCCCCGAGGGCGCCATCCCCGCTTACCTCCTCGACAGGGAAAACATCTCACGCACTAAGGTGAAGGAGTGCTGCAGACGAACACACCTGTGTGTACCACACGCGTGCACGCCCCCTCTCTCTCTGTGTGTGGTGTCGTATGTGGCAATGTTCATTTAGGTGTTGAGCAACATGATCAAGCAGAAGCGGAAGGAGAAGGCGGGCAAGTGGCAGGTCCCCATCCCAAAGGTCAAGGCACTCAGCGAAGACGAAATGTTCAAAATCATGAGATCCGGCAAAAGGAAAAGTACGCAAACCAACACAAACCGAGAACATGCCTTCACCTCACCCCCTTTGTCATTTCCATTATCCCTTGCTGCCATCCATCCCTTTGGTCCATATATCCATCGATCAGAGAAGATGTGGAAGCGCGTCATCAACAAGGCGTGTTACGTCGGCGAGGAGTTCACGCGTAAGCCGCCCAAGTACGAGCGGTACATCCGTCCGAGCGGCCTTCGGTACAAAAAGGCCCACGTGACGCACCCCGACCTCAAGACCACCTTCCAACTCGACATTGTGGGCGTCAAGAAAAACCCACAGAGCCACCTCTACACATCGCTCGGCGTCATCACAAAGGGTGCGTGGGTGTGTGTCGGGTCGGGAAGAGGGAGACGGAGGGAGGGAGGGAGGTGCATGAGGGTGCCTGTTGATGTGTGTGGGCCTGTGTGTGTGTGCGGATTGGGTCAGGTGCGATCATCGAGGTGAATGTGAGCGACTTGGGCCTCGTCACGCAAACCGGCAAAGTCGTCTGGGGTAAGTCAAGTCAGGTGAAGCGAGCATGGACGGGGTTGGGCCATTTTCTTCCTTGTGTGTGTGTGCACTGCAGCCAAGTATGCGCAGGTGACCAACAATCCCGAGTTGGATGGCTGCATCAATGCGGTGCTGCTCGTGTAGCGTAGCGTACTTACTGGCTGTGCGGTAGCTCTATCGTTGTCTGATGCCGCCATCACTCTCTGTACAGGCTGCAGTCTGGCAAGATGGATCGATGGATGGATGGATGCCGTGCGCTGTGTTATTTCCGGCGTTTGGTGCGTGTGTCGTGAGACTTGTCAAGACCCACACACATACATAGACCAACAATTCCAGCACGTGCACACGCGTTGCATAATTCCATCCGTTCTCAAGGACATCCGTCCGTTCACGGTCGCTCTCTCTCTCAGGCAAAGGAGGGGGGAGGGCGCAGTGAGCCGCGCTCACTTTGCATGGATTCAATAAAGCGAGCAGCTGACAGTCACGATAGACTCGATGAGCCGCATGGATGGATGGACCCATCAAATCCATCCATGCACCCATTCATCCATCCCATTCATTAAGTGAATGAATCAATGGTTGTGGCATCCATCCATTTTGCTGCACTCTACGTCTTTGTCGCCACGTACGTAACGTTTGTGTCACACAGCCATTCGGCCCGCACTGACTGACAAGCCCTCGTATATATGAATGCCCCCCCGCCCGGCCCGCCCGCCTGGCTCAGCTGATTGGTCATCTGAGTCAGAGCTGCAGGTTGAATGCCTCCTGGTTCGAGAAGCCCAGCGACTCCAATGTCACCTCAGACACATCCACACCACCCTACACACACATACACACGCACACGCGTGTTGTCTCATTCATTTCATGGCTGCCCTCAGTGTAATGCCGGCTGGTTCCCTCACGCACATTCGTTCCCTCGTACAGGACGATACGCCCCTCCGACTCGCGGGCATAGCGCTTCCTGACGACAGACAGACAGACAGACAGACACATGGACAAAGGAGAGAGGGTTCACGGTGTGTCGGTTGGGCCTGTTGTCGGTGGGCTACTTTGGGAATGGGACGACCAGTGACCACGTGCCCCGCATGCTGAGTTTGGGCTCGACGCCGCTCAGCTCCTCATACTCCAACCAGTGGAACAAATGCTGCGGGGGGGGCGAACCACGCACAATACGTACGCCAAGAGTAGAGTGAGTAGTGTCAGGTAAGGTAGGTGCTTACCTTGATGATGTGTGAAGGCGCAAACTTGCGCACCATGCGGCCGCCGGAAGGAAGACGCACCTGACGACAGAGAGACAGACAGAGAGACAGACAGACGGACAGACAGACGTGTCACTCAATCAGTGAGTGGCTGGATGAAGCTTACCTGCACCGTATAGGCGCGTCCTGACGTGGGCTCCTCGGGCGGCCTGGGCAGGGCCTGACGCACACACACATAACCACGTCACGTGAGATGTAAGTCCTGTCTGTCATCGTTCGTTCATGTCTGTCATGGGTACCTACCTGTTTGTGTGTTTCCATCGACAGGCGGAGCGCCTCAGCGAGCTCAGGGTCCTCATCTGCACGCCATACCATACCATACCATACACACCGTACCATGTACCACCCGTCCCATCAAAGCCCATCTGCCGGATATATTTGTTCTTGTGTGGTTTCCTTGTCACCGAGGTCGATGTGCTCCTCGCCAATCGCAGGGACAGCCTCCGCTGCAGCGCCGCCGCCAAGACGCCTGACACACACAACCATTGATTGACACACACGGACAGACAGGGAGGGAGGGAGGGAGGGGAATCAGCCCACATCGATATGGCATCAGACTTTGGTAGTCGCGACTCACTGTCCGCCTGAGTCGGGCCATTCGTGTTTGGGGGCCTCGTGGGGGTTGCGGACCAGGAAATTGGGACCAGAGGAGCTCTGCATCACACATGAATGGAGCATACACACAAGGGAAGGACAATGAAGCTGAGTGCCCACGGTATCCCTCGGTGGTTCATGGTCTCACGTCGCCATCGGCAGCGCCCGAGGATTCTCCCCCTCCCTCTTTGGAGTTGACGAGGTCCTGGGCTGCCTTCATGTCCTTGGCGTCCTTCACCTTGGCCTCTTCCTGCATCTCTGCACACACAGACACAGAAAGAGTTGTGGGCTGGCGGACTGGACGCCTCAATGAGCCGCTGGGGTACTTTCGATCTGGGCGTTTGTGAGGTACTTCTGATGTGGGCTGCAGCGGCGAACGTCCTGCACAGCACAAAGGATGGCAGCACACACAGATGCAACCAAGTGAGTGAGCGGCATGGGACGGGATGTATGTGTGTTAGGTGGGTGCATTTGTGTAGCTACCTACCTCTGGGTCTGGCTGCGGCAGGAACCCCCGAATGACGAATATGGAGTAGCCCTTCTCGACCACGGCAGTGATGAAGGCACTCAGCCCGAACTCACCGATGATGCTCGGCACCTTCATGGAGTCGAGATTGTACCTACACACACACATCCGCAAACAGACACACGAGGTGGGTGGAGGGTTGTGTGCTGCCTTGTCCCTCCCTCCCTCCCTCCCTCCCGCACTCACTCACTGACCATGTGCCGTTGACTTTGCGGACGGCGAACCAGTGCTCCGCCAGGTTGAACAAAAACGCCTCCTCCTTGCTGAACACACATGACAGTGCCAAACCAACCAACGTTGGGGGTGCCTTCGTTCTCCTCTGTCTACGCCAATCCTCTCTCTCCTTAGTTAATTGAGCTCACGATGGATTCTGCATGGACTCGATGACGTCTGGGCGGTAGGAGGGTATGCACTGTATGCCCCTCTGCTCCAGACACTTGATGATGACCGTCACAGAAAAGAACCCGTCATCTGCAACGCTGAACACACACACACGCAACTCAATCAACCAACTTGCGTGTGTGCGCAAAGCGGCGCTGTCCTCCCTCCCTCCTACTTGGCTGATCCCTCAGCGAGGAACGCCTTGAGGTCCTTCGAATCTCCCACTTCCATGAGTTTCTTCTCGTCCTCGTCAAGGCCAACGGCGATTTTCGACAGATCAGCTGCTGTGAACACCGGACCCTGAATGGACGGACACACGCAGCGGCAGGCAGGCAGGCAGGCAGCGTAGAAAGACAGATAGATGCAGGCGTGCCCGTCCTGTCCTCGTCAACCACTCGTCGGGTGCTCAGCTCACTGACCTGCACAAGTGAGTTGAGGCAGTGCAGCGCACACATTCTGTCTTGGCCCTGCTGTTCCCAATACACCTGCTGCGGACGAGATCCCAACCCGCCCGACCTCATTTCGTAAGCCGTATTCCTGCTGCCAACAATGGGAGTTGCTTGCAGTAGTGATCCCGTCTGCAATTTGCTCTCTTGCCTGCGTGAATGGATGGTCTTGATGGACGGTAGACTCGAGATCAGACGCTGCTTACGTCAATCGAATTATCGGGAAAATGCGAGACTGCTGTTAGCTCGCTCGCCCACACATAAAAACCGCTCTCTCACACATAGCCCCCACTACGAACACAGCCGTCACTGAGCATCAAACGCAGCCCTTGCTTAGCGTCTATCTGTCTTCCAACCAACATGCCTCCCGCCATCCCGTCGCCCGCCGGCCCTCCCGCCGTCCTCTCCCTCACAGCCCGTAAGTCCACCTCAGATGCACCCCAGGCGGCTCCCTCATCAATGCCCCAGCTCAGCCACTACCTGTCATTGGAGCCGCCGCAGCTGCAGTTCCTGGACGTGCAGCGCCACACGCGATACATCCAGGCCTTCGTCATCCGCAACCTCACCTGCAAAGCTGTCCGCGTGCGGTTCCTCCCGCCCAAGTCCTCCGTCTTCCGCCTCGCGCCGCATGTCAAGCCGGCCGACGCTGTGGCGCCCGGGCTGCCATTGCAAGTCGAAGTGGAGTACTTGTTCTCCGGGGCCTTGACTGACAGAGCGGGAGGGGCGGGTGGCACGAAGGGACAGGCAAGGAGGAAAGATGCGGAAGGAGCTGAAGGTCACAGGCTGGGCGAGGAGGACATTGACGACGTGCTTGTGGTCGTCACCGAGTTTGGGAGGGTGGACGTGCCCCTCTGCGCCAGGTCGCCATGCGCTGTCATCTCCTACCCCACTCGCCTCGACTTCGGCAAGATACTCGTCGGCTGCCACTCGACCAAGGAGGTGCTCCTGCACAACGCTGGCAGCATCGGCGGCACATTCAGCCTCTCGTGCGACGACCTCAAGACACCCGGCCTGCAGGTGGCCTTCGCCCCGCCCAGCGCCACCATTGAGGCACGCAAGAGCCTGAAAGTGCGAGTGGAGATCATGGCTCAGAAAGATGAGCAGAGGAGGGCAACAGGCGGGGCGTTCGAGGAGCGTGTGAAGGTCAGGCTGACCGGTGTGTCTGCACTGGATGGCCGTCCGCCGGCCATCGAGCTGCGTGGTGTGTCGGTGACGGAGCGGCTGCACTGTCTGGTTGGCACAGAGGAGACCGACGCCGTCGATATGGGCCGGCTGTACTTCGGCCAGTCGCGAAAGAAGACTATCTCCCTGCTGAACGACGGCCCCTTCCCAGCCCATTTCCGTGCCCAGCCCCAACCGTCAATAAGCCAAGACGATCTGAACCCCTCCCCCACTCCACTCGACAACGAGGACCCCCTCGACGCCCTCATTCGTTCGGCCGTCTCGTCGTCCCCCTCTACCTCCCTCGTGTCCATCTCGCCCTGCTCCGGGACCGTCCCTGCGTATGGCGAGCTGCAGATATCAGTGACTCTCACGACACCCCCGTATGTGCCGCAGAAGGGCTTCTTCACCGGCCAGCAGATGGAGGCTATTGAGGCCATGCAGAAGCCGATCGACGTCAAATGCATCGTCGAGTGCGAGGAGCTGATGCAGACGACCAGCCTCAATGTGCGGGCCGTGGCGAGCGTGCCGGGGCTGGGTGTGGGCCCGGCTGACAGGCTGGTGTTCGGGGGATGCCCTGTGGGGGAGAGGAGGGACCGGGGCATGACCCTCACCAATCGTCACGCACACCTGCCGCTCACATTCAAAATCGACAAAGTCACATCCATCTTCTCTTCCGTCACACACGTAAGCACGTCACACAGCACAGGGAGAGACACGACAACAGACAGACAGAAACACTTCATAATCTTCCATCTTGACTGACTGAGTAGGGCACGCTCGGTCCCCTGGAGTCGCTCCCTCTGGTTGTGACCTTCCTGCCCAACCACACCGGCCCCCATGTCAAGCCGCTCACGATTCGCTATGCAGACACGCTCTACTCGATGCATCTAGAGGTGGAGGCCGAGGGGCTGCCCTCCCCATTGTTCGCCGCCAAACCAAAGCTGCTGCCCAAGACCACCACCAAGGGCGGGCTGGACAAGACAGCCGACGACCTGGCGCCACAGTACCAGTACGTGAGAGAGGAGGACGCTGTGCAGATGAAGAGGCAGAAGGGCGGTCCGCCGACGATGACTCGACTGATGAAGAAGGAGCATTGGGCTGAGGAGGACAACAAGGCTTTGGACTCGCTGCTGCAGACCATGCAGATGAGCCAGAGCACCATCACTGTTGACGCCAACCCGTTCGCCCTCGGCACACAACAACTCAGGGACAAAATCGTCAATAGACAGAAATACACTCGGGTGAGGCAGATAAACGATTTCTTGAAATCGGTCGGATGCACCTGTCTATGTCTGTCTGCGTGGATGTAGGCCATGCGCCACGGGGGCCAGGCATATCGCCGGCAGCAGCGCGAGGCAGCCACTATCAAGAAGCAGCTCGAGCAGGCCGAGAATGATGTCCTGAAACTATCAGAGGTAGCGGATCTGGGCCTGACGCCTGGCAGTGGCCTGAAGGCTCCTGTGCCTAAGGCGAGTGAAGTGCCCCGCGAGCCCCTGTGGCTGAAGCGGCCAATGGACGAGGGGCTGGAGGCCAGGGGGGTGACGGGCAAGAGATACGTCCACAACGAGAACAAGCTCTTCAAGAAGAAGTTCAAGGTAGACCAGCGACATATATAAGAACAAGCTAAGCTACATGTAGATGTGCGTGTTGGGGTGTCTTGTCTATCTGTCTGTCAGGCTCACCCGAGCACGCAAGCAGAGGTTCGGGACTGCGCTGCTGAGTTGGAGGCGTGGCAGCTGCAACTTATCTCCATCGGCCCAAAGGTGCGTGAGCTATTGGATTGGGAGGAAACAACCCAGCCCACGCACATCACATGCCTCCGTCGATGTGTGTGTCTTGACTGACTGGGGTGTTAGAATCTTGACTTCGGTGAGATCTACGTCAAGTCCCATTCGACCAAGTGTCTGTCGGTGTTCAACGACCTGCCGTCGTCCGTGCTGGTGGCCATCACTGTCACCAACGGCACCGACACCAACACAAAGAATGGCGGGACAGAGCTGAAACGATCCACTCCGCTCTCGCAGGTGAGTCGTCACTCGTTGTGCCGTGCTGGGTGAACACCGATTGCATATATGTGTGTCAATAGGTAGTCCCCAGCGCGCAGGCGGCTGGTTTTGACATCGTCATATGCTCAGATCAGCCTGGTCCCGTGCACCGGCAGTGCGTCGCCACCATCAACGGCAAGTGAGACCCACGGCAAGCCATTAGACACCCTCGTACATCATGGGTGTGTCTCCCCGTTTCGTTCTGTGTTGTGTATGTCAGGTATCCGGTGAAGTTCTCCGTGAGTGGGCAGGTCATCCCTGTCCGTCTCAAGCTCTCGCGAGAGGAGCTGAACTTCAGATTCGCCGAGGACAGTCTGGAGGCCACTCTGACAGAGACTATCATCCTGGCAAACCACGGCAACGCCACCGCCCGCTTCAGGTGGCTCGAGCCAGATGACACCACCAATGCCCTGGGTGGCCAGTTCCGGGTGGTGCCGTCAGAGGGGCAGGTCAAGGCAGGAGGCGGGCAGTCGTGCAGTGTGACATTCACCCCACCACCGCACGGAGACACCGTTGAGGCCTTCCTCACACTCAAAATCGAGGATGGGGAGGACGTCAAGTGAGAAGATGGAACGTTCTCACTTACATGTTGGATGGAGACACAGTGTTGCGCGTATGGTCAGGCTCCATTGCACGGGCGTGACTCCCGAGGGCACGGTTCACTTCGTGACGAAGAGGATGGACTTGGGCAGTGTGGCCGTCGGCCAGCGCATCGAGCAGTCTGCCGTGATATCCAACCCAGGCTCCACTAACGCCATCGTGTTCGTCGAGGATGTGCCCGATGCCATGAGTGTCGCACCCACCCGCACACGCCTGCCGTCCGGCGGTACCACCGAGCTGCAAGTGACGGCTCTCCTCGCCGACCCCAGGGAGGTCAACGGTGTGCTGCAAGTGAGACCGAGAGGAGGCAAACCGGCAAGGCTGCCCATCGTCCTCACCGTGAGCCAGACAAAGCCACACGTGTCTGGAGACGCGACACCCATCACTCGCTCGTCCATTTATTCATCAGGCGTTGGTGCCCGAGGTCAGCGCCGCCGAGCCGGAGGTCAATTTTGAGACCATCACCCTTGGCGGTTTCGCGTCTCGGCCGCTCACTCTGCACAACGAGTCGCCGGTGGATTGCGTGCTGTACGTCGACTTGAGCGACAAGCCCGAGTTCTCCCTGGCCGTGGCTGAAGCGATGCTTGAGGGCCAGGAGGCCGACAAGGGCGACAGGAGTAACGGGGAGGGGGATGGTGGCAAGAAGGAGGGAGACAGAAGCGGCAAGCGCATAACGGCGAGGATGATGGAAAACATGCTGCAGAAAATCACCAAGGTGATCTGATCTGTCTGCTGACACAAGCACAACAAAACGCCGGGATTGACTCGGCCAAGCAATCCGTGTCTCTTTGTCTCATCTGCAGAGTCAGTACGAGGAGGCGATGCAGCCCCCCAAGCCTCCGGCCATGGAGTTGTTGAGGCTCTCACCCGACCAGCAGCAGCAACAGGCGCTCGATCGGCGCAGCTCCACCAAGATGGTCGAGATAGCCGACGTCGATGAAGACGAAGACGAAGGTATGTCACGTCACTTTCTCGGTGTTGGTTGTGTCATGTATGTGAGTTCTGCTCCCCTGCCTGTGTCTCACGTCAGAGGAGCGTTTGTCTCACATATGGAAGGTGACGGTGCCGCAGAGGTCCACACTCATGCTGGAGGTGCAGTATCAGCCCACTGAGATCAAGGCCCACACATTCAGCCTCCCGGTGCGCTTCGTGGGCGGCACAGTCCCACCAGGTCAGCTGGCTGCAGCCACAAACCACCTGACTCGACTCACGCGCATGTCCATTCCATCTAACACACAATCGTTGCTGTCAGAGTTGCGGCGCGAGATCAAGGCGGAGGCGGTGAGTCCCCGTCTGCTGCTGTCCGCCACCCTGCTGGACTTCGAGACCAAAGTGGTCACCACATCAGTGGTGTCAGCACCCACTGTGGCGTCAGTGCTGGAACTGGACCTTACCAATACGGACAAGAGGGCTGTCAACTGGGCTGTGGACGTGGAGGCGCTGAAGAAGTACCCTGGGGTCTTTCAGATGGAGCCGTCGGAACGAAGCATACAAGTCGACCAGGTGAGGTGATGAACCAGTCAGTGCACATAAGTGGATGAGACAGACAGACGTGAACACGAGAGATGAGATGCTGGTGCAGACGGTGACTGTGCGTGCTGGGTTCACCCCCAAAGAACCCATCCACTACCAGCTGGCCCTCCCGATATTCATCAGCCCGCCACAAGGAGAGGAGGAGTCGGCAGCAGAGGTACACACACGCATGAAGGACGACGGGCACTGAACACCACACCACATCTTTTGCGATACCTGTGTGCAGTCGTCTTCGCAGCCTGCTCCTGTCGACCGCTCCCGTGCCTATCTCGAGATCCGTCTCAAGGGGAGTGGAGTCGTGCCGACGCTGTACTTCGATCGTCGTGAGGTGGTCCTGCCCACCGTGCCGCTCAACATCAAGTCTCGACAGGTGTTCTTCGTCAACAATGAGGGCTACGACCTCATTGAACTCAAAGTCAGGCTGCCCTCCGACACCGTCAGGATACCCATCACGTACATCGGGGAGATGGGATGGGGACACATTTTATTTACACGTTGCCGGCCCTCTTGTCTTGTGTGCGGTTGTAGTGTGGAGTTCCCCGAGGGCCAGATGATGGGACTGGCCAAGTCAAGGATCCCTGTGGAGGTGTCCCTCCTCTCGCCCAAACCGATATCATTCACATGCAGGCTCGAATTCCTGGATGGAGAGGGAGGTGAGGGAGCGGGAGGAGGAAGTCACACAATGAATGAGACACCCAATCCGTGTGCACATGTGTGTGTGTATCACAAGTGTCGTATTCCATGCCCGTGAGCGGCACATGCGACAACTGTCTGCTGACTCTGTATGACTACCTTAACCTCAATCCCGACTTCTACGAGATTGACGACACACGAGACCCGCCCACGCTCGCAGAGGTACGTCTGTGTTGTGTGCGAGTGTCCTCACAATAGATGGGTCTATCTCTGCGCTGTAGACAGAGGATGCCGAGGACCGCATGGGATCTGAGGCGGCGCCGTCACAACGAAGCGAGCGGTCCCAATCAGCCGTCGGGTCGAGTGCCGGATGGGTGATCGATTTGTCTGCTGACTTTCTCGTCCGCTGGCTCAACGGCACTGTCCTCAAAAGCGTCATAGAGACTTACCCACAGGACCTGATAGCGTCTCAGGGCCGCCAGCTGCACGAGATAGTCGAGATTTTGACGGGCAAGAAGATTGGACCGCTCAAGCAGAAGGGGCCCACGGTAACGACAGGCGGGCCTGCCACCAGTGCGCCTGAGAAGAGCGGCAAGGAGGTGAGTGGGTCGACGGCCGGCCCGAAGGTGCTCAAGACGGTGGCTGCCTATGAGGACATACTCAACTACCTCAAGCAGGTCGGTCACAAAGGCCATTGAATGGGCGCTGTTGGACACTCGGGAAGGCGATGTGTATTCTGTTGTGGTTGGCCTGCAGAATGGTGCATTGCTGTCTCATGTGCGGCCCGAGTACCTGCTGACGATGGAGAACTTCATCAAGTACATGCAGGGCCTCCCCTGCAAACCCATACGCACACACAGCGGTCGTCTGGTGAGCCACATGAGCCGTCGGCCACTTGAGAGGCAGTTCATGAAACGGGCACCGGAGGCATGGACCAACACAGTCCTGCAGACCGTCAAGGTTGGTCAGCGGCTTCCGTCATTTCACACACGTTGACGTGGGGCTTTTGTTCATTGTGTCCCATGTCAGATATTCTTGCTGAATCGGCTGACGCCCCGGGTGTTTCTGAGCATGGCAGGAGTGTCATCCACATCATCATCCGAGACAGGCGAGGCCGATCCCTCCTCTCCCCACTTCGACACCTCCAACATCAGCGACTCCAATCTCTACTCACCGGCAGAGGCTCTCTTGCTGCGATGGCTGTCGTATCACTACAAGCGGGTGGACAGGGGCCAGAACCCCCGTCCCATCACCCAGCCGTCCCGCGACCTCAGAGACAGTCTCGTCCTCGCCAATGTGGTCATGTCGCACATACCCGAGAGCGGACCCCTCTTGCAGAATCTCAAGAAGCCTTGCACCGCACCAGAGCACTACGAACAGAACGCCCAGCGACTCATCGCAGTGCTGCAGGTCAGGTGTGCTTACGGTAGACAGACAATGGACAGACAAGCATAGCATCATGACATGTCTCCATGTATCCATGCATCCGTATGCAGGAGATGGGTCTTCACTTGGATTTGAAGCCGCAGGACATCGCTGAGGGCAACAGCCGGGACCTGCTGCTCTACCTCTTGTGGCTGGTGCAGCAGCTGCCACACTACATACCCAAGAGCACCATACACTTCGCTACTCCACTGGTCGGTCGGTTGGTCAGGCAGATCAAGAACCAACAGAAAACGACACGTACGTGGTTGCTGGATGAATTGGCAGGGTTTAAGTGCCACCAAGCATCTCGAGCTGACCAATCCCACCAAGAAGAGACTGGAGTATCGCGGCAGAATACACGGATCGTCTGACTTCTCCCTGCCGGTGGGTGTTGAGACACGCCATGAAGTTGTACTTCGGTTTCCACACTCAGCTTTCTTGCGTCTTGCTCAGTCTGACACGGTGACGCTGGAGCCGCGTGGCACTGCTCTCTTTCCCATCGACTTCAAGGCACGCTTCCTCAAACCTGTCGACGCCAGACTAACATTCCTCACCAAAAAGTAACAAATACGACAGAAGGAAAACCACCCAGTGTTGCGTCTCTTCATTCGCATACCGGTGCCTCCTTCCTTCTATATCAGGGAATCGCCCGGTCAGGCGGCAGCTCTGGTGTTCCGTCTCAAGTCCCAGATCACCAGCAAGCGGCCCAACAAGACCGTCAACATCACCACTAAGCTGTACAACCTACACGTGCTCGTCCTGGAGGTGGCCAACACCCTCGGCGTAGACGGCGACTTCAAGATGACGGTCTCAACCGAGAAGGTCGACCCCGTCAGCAAGAAGGGCCTCAAGTCGACGCTCGCCTATCCAGACAAGGTCAATCCCTTCTACGTGGCCACCAGCCGACTGAGGATAAGAAAGGACGGGACGATCACACTGCAGGTGGGTGGGTGAGGGTGGGAACGATATATACGATGGGATGGGGGCCCATGGAAGTTTGCGTGTTCTCTATCTGTCGTGTTTATTTAGGTTCACTTCATGCCGATAGAGATGGGCCACCATCTCTGCACCATCGCCTTCCGGGATGCAAACGCAGGTGAGTTTTACTATGAGGTCCTCGGCGAGGCGACGCTGCCGGCCCCAATGGAGGAGAGGCCCTTCCCGGTCAGTGCTAAATGCCAGGAACCCACCACCTTCACCTTGCCAATACACAGCGCAAACCCGAAGGTATGCGTGTAGACAATACATGTCTCCACCGTCGGTCTGTCTGCCGGTTCACGCCTCTACGTTTGTGCTGTGTGTGCAGTTGGATCGCGTGCGCCAGATCCTCATTGACCGTGTTCACCAGGAGACGGGCAGGACGCCGTCAGTGCTGCTGAACCGGCCGGACAAGGCGGTCACTTATGAGGTCACATCGTCGTCCCCATTCATGAAGGTGCCCAAGACCCTCTCCGTCATGACAGGGTACGCGCACCACACACACACACACAGAGAGAGAGAGAGAGAGAGAAGACACACACGCCTGCGCTGCATGTCCATGTCCTGCGCCATCCCTCAGAGGCACGCGTATTAACCTCGACAGTGCTGATGGCGGCGGGTCGGCGAAGCTTCCCATCGAGTTTGCGCCGAAGGAGGCGGGCATGTATCCTGCCACCATCACCCTCACCTCCGCCTATGACGTCCGTGTGTACGCCATCGAGGGCACCGCGACCGCACCGAACACCCATTGCACTCTCACATTTAACACCACCGCCAGGAAGAGCATCACGCAGGTAGGTAGGCTGTCCAGACAGAACGACGGGCGGAGCCAGACTCAAACGAGAATACACACATTTCTTTCCCTTTCTTTGGCTGGCAGGAGCTTCCGTTTGTGAACCCGACCGACACCGATTGGTTCCTCCGGGCGACATTCGCGCCGCAGAAGAAGGCAGACGGCAGTGCACTTCAAGCCCCCGTATTCGGTCTGTGCGCTGCGCACACTAGCCCAGCCCCACTTCAATCACAACATATATATGATGTGTATACTATATGCGTGTTGGTTGTACTCATCCAATCCACCTTTACAGATGGCCCGTCGTCGTTGGTTGCGAAGAAGAAGATCGGGGAGCAGAAGACCACCACTGTGTACCCCCTGACCTTCAACCCGGACTGGGTGTGCGAGGTGCACGGCCACCTCGACATATACAACACATCCACCAACGAGACTTACGAATACGACCTCATTGGAACCGCTGACGAGGTCACACGCACACACACTCACACCACCGGACCGATATTTGCACACACGCATGTCGGCTCTTTCTTCTATTGTACGCTGGCTGAATGTGTGCACTGCAGCCGCTGGCAGAAGACCATGTGGTCGTCCAGTGCCAGGCCCGCGAGAAGACCGACGTCAGCATCGAGGTCACAAACCCAACATCCAGCCCTCTCACCTATGACGTCGAGTCGGACCTCCTCAACATATCCGGGCCGCCCTCCTTCTCCCTCCCAGCTTTCGGCAAGGGCGCCTACCCGCTAAGCGTGCTGCCCATCCTGTCCGGGTCGACGACGGGCAGTGTGGTGTTCAAACAACAGGACAGCGAGCGATACCAGTGGTACACGTTGCAGATCAACGCATCGCCGCCCAAACCACAGGCCACACTGAAGCTCCAGTGTGTTGTCAGAGAGGTTTGTATGCTGCAAATGCTCGAACGACTTTTTTGTGGGATTCTCGTATCGTATCTTGGCAACGCTTTAGGCTGTGTGTGTGAGCCTGCAAATGACGAATCCTCTGGATGACATTGTCACGCTGGAGGTTAGTCTCATCGGCGACGGGCTGCTGGGCGAGAGCGAGTTCGTCCTCGCGCCACGTGAAGCCGCCACCTACCAGCTCATATACGCCCCCCTCGTACCAGGGCAATACAGGGGATCAGCAGTAAGGCGACAGACGCAAAACCACACACGGACAGAATACGCCCACACACATGACGTATTCACATCACATCCTTCCACCAGTCGCTGCTGAGTGAGAAGCTGGGTGAGTTTTGGTATGACTTGGAGCTGACGGCCGACCCTGCCCCTCCCACAGAGATCCCTTTGATGGAGTGTGAGGTCGGCACCACCAAGCAGCACACAGTGACTATCGAGAACCCACTTGGATACGATGTCGCCCTCATACCAAGGTCAGTCAGTCAGTCACGACAGGCGTGTGTACATGTGTTTTGGGTTATGTGTGTGAAGGTCGAGCAATCCCTCCAACTTCCGCGTGTCGACGCCCCGCCTGCTGCTGCCCCCATTCGACACCGCAGACATCACGCTGGAGTACTCCCCCACGACGATCGACCACGTCGAAGTAAGTAACCCAACCACACACTCAAATCGAGACACCCGCATGGTGGCCACCAGTGCAGTGTCTCTGTTCCATCAGGAGGGCACAATTACGCTGGATCATCCCCTGGCCGGCGAGTGGGTCTACAACTTGACAGGCAAGGGCCTCCTCCCCCGCCGACCAAAGGAGGTGTCTGTCGTCACGACAGTTGGACGAGCGGTGTCGTCGACGGTGCACTTCAAGAACCCCTTCATGAAGGCCCTCTCTGTCATGGTCTTTCTGGTGGTCGAGGCCAAGCCCAAGGGAAGTGGTAAAGACAGCACCAGGGAGCAGCAGGCCAGCGGCGCGCAGGACTTCACCCTGCTGCTTAAGAAGACGCGCCTGCATGTGGCTCCCTTGGCTTCGGTGCCGATCCCCTTTGTGTTCTCCCCCGCGAGCATGCGTGAGCACGTGGCCGAGATTGTTGTCAGAGCTGACGACCCCGCCCAACAGGGACTCCAGTGGATATTCAGGCCAGAAAGAGACATTGATGTCGTGAATGCAATGCCTGCACACACACCCGACTGCCTGTCTGTCTGTATCTCTGTTTGTTGGTGTAGGCTGAAGGGTTTGGTGGAGGCGCCCATCGATCCTCAGCTGCACCCCTTCAGCACCAGGGCGCGGCAACCACTCGACACAGAGTACAGCTTCAGCCTCGTGGGCGTGCAGCCATCCAGAGTGCGATGAACAGAGCACAACACGCATTCACGCCGTGCGTGCGAGGCGTGTGGTAATCTCTCCGCTGTCTGCAGGAGCCTCTTGAGTACGAGCTGGAGGTGCCTCCCGACGTGAAGGAGATGGTCGATCGGACCTTTGCCCTTGACTTCAAAGACACTCTCATCACCGAGGCCGACCAGTCAGCTGTCATGCTGGTCAAGTTCGCACCCATGCGGCCCTTCACAGCCAACTGCACGCTCATCATTAAACGGAGCTCGGGGGGCAGGTAGGTGGATAATAGGGAGAGAGAGGGGGGAGGGGGGGGAGGGAGAGAAGGAGAAGATTGTGTGATGGCCAGCCAGCCTGCTGCTGTCTGTCTCTTAGGTGGCGTTTCCAGCTGCGGCTGTATGCTAGTGTGCCAGATCCCGATGACACGATCTCCATCGAGTCGCCCATCAACCAGCAGACGGCTGTGGCATTCAGACTCACCAATATCGCACCGACATACTCTCAATTTGAGGTAAAGATGCTCAAGGCACTACACCCCACGCCCGCTGTCCATGTGGTCGTTCAGGCATTCTTTGCGCCGGAGTCTCCGTCCGATGACTTCATTGTGACGCCCACCTCGGGCACCCTCGACCCGGCCGGCTCTTCGGGCACCATGTTTATCGTCTCGTACAGGCCGACAGAATATGGCAAAACCGTCACTGCCAAGCTCGTCATTCAGGTGAGCAAATGCACTTCCGCGAGACACAAGTTCTTGTTGGGTGTTGGTCATGCTGTGTCGCCTCGTTCAGACTGAGGACACGTACTGGTCTTACTTGGTGAGGGGCACCCACCCGCACTACAACGCCCCGGAGATCACATCATCAAGACTCGACAACAAGTTGGATCCAGCAGTGGCCAAGGAACTCCGCAAGGCCGAGAACAAGGGCAGGGCCACCAATTTCATCAGAGCAAACATGAAGAAGGCCGCCGCCGCAGCCGATTTCAGGAGAGATCGCTGACTTCATCGATCACACCTCTGTCTGATCTGCCCTGATTTCTTTTGCTGCCCTACTTTTTCGGTGTGCGCAATGATGCTACGCTGCCTTGTCTCTTTCTTCTGCTCTCTTCTGCACTGCTCTCTTGCTGGGGTTCACGGTGCTGGGTTGAGCTCAATGGCTATCGCAGAGTCATTGTCTCCCATGTGCGTGGCATATGTGATATCGACAGAGGTGCTGTGCGTGCGTTTGTGACCCCGCCTGCCTTACTCAGCTTCAACATCTTCCTGTGCTCATGAACCGCGATGCGTTTCGCCATATATGCATGCATGTGATGTCGCCAGAATTGCCGTGTCCCCCTGGCGGTGCTCGCATGGTCTCCGCCACACACGAATCAGTGAGTTTGAGTGACCCGCCTGCTGCTCTCCGGGCAATATAAGATTATTGGCAGCGAGGCTGGCAACAGAGTCACACACACGGCAAACCGCACCATCCGAAAGATACATCGAAGCAGCGCAAGCACAGCATCAAACAGCAGGGCAGCCACGCCGCCACACACAACACACAGCAATTCCGCGGCAAGCCAGACGTCGACGGCATGCATACGACCCAACACGGAGACCACACCCCACATCACATCACATCACATCCATCAACGCAACGGGCGGGAACAAAACTATCCATAATCCCACATCACCCAATCACATGACGTCAATCTACAGCCGATACATGTGTGTGTATCATCGGCGGGAAAAAAAAACACCGGACGGTCTCTCACCATTGTATACATGTGAGAGGCCGTCTCATCCGTACGCCTCAAGAGCTGCCAGCAGCAGCTGCTGCACCCGCACTCTCCCCCGTCCGCTGGCGCTTCCGCTGAACACAGACAGACACCAACACACACACAATTGCCCTGTGTGTCGGGTCGGTTAGATGTACGTACCTGTTGGACGAATAGTGCGAAGTCCGAGTCGATCCCCTCGCGGGCCTCGTCGTCATTACTGTCCAGGTCTTCGTCCTCGTCATCATCACGGTTGTGCTGGATGCGCCGGTGCTCCTCGTACAACTCACGAATCACCTGATCGACCAACCATACACCACCACAGCAGCAGCAGCAGGAGGAGGAGGTGGTGGTTTCCCAGGGTCGTGTTATGGTGTGTTTCTCTCTTTCTCTCTCTCTCTCTCTCTCTCTCCACACACATGGGGTTTGGTGGTGAGTGCTTCGACGGCAGGGTCGTCCTCATCCGTGAGGTCCAGGGGCGCCGCACTGGCCATCGATGGGGGCACGGCAGCCCTGACCTCACGCTTGCGCTCCACCTTGACACGCAACCCTGTAGCGCACCAACACACATGGATGTGTGTGTGTGTGTTGGCTGTGTGTGTGACGGTACCTACCGTCCTCGGTGCGGCCGGCTGCATCTATCTTGAGTGCATTCATCACGCCCTTGCGGTTCTGCTCGTACGACAGCTGGTCTACCAGATGGATCTTGCGGGCCCCTGGCACAGCACAGCCACACACACACGCGTGTCGTGTGCTATGTATACACAAATCGCCGCCAAAGGCAGCGACCGACAGCCCTTAGTTACCGATCTTTTTGGTCTTGTGCCAAACGTCCACAGTGCCGCGCTTGTTCTGGAACTTGGGCAGAATCTCCAGCTCCGCATTGGCGCCCGTCTCGGTGACCGCCGAGTGGGTCTTCTTGGCACTCTCGGGCACCTTCTCCGACGCCTGCATGCCACGCCACACATAGACGTTTGCAGTGAGGGAGGGCGTCTGTGGTCGTGCATGTGGGCATAATGGCTGTAGGGAAGAGTACCTTGTCGAATAGCTGGACGGTCTCCGGCAGGCGCGCCTCGCACTGCTCGCCAAAATGCTCTGTGTTGGTCTTGGTCTCGATGCGCGTCTTCCAGAACGGCACCGTGATGACCCTCTGTGCCTCCAGCCACCTGATACGCAGACCGACCGCAAAAAAAACACTCACTCACTCACGAGCAGCATGTAGCATAGCAGAGGGATGTCGGTCGGGGAGAACTTGCACGCCTCCTTACGCAGGATTGAACTGGGAAGCAGCAGCGTCAATGGTGTCCGGCTTGCAAAACGTCTGATGTAACAAACGCACACAGAGCACACAGAGCGAAGGCAGAGCACACGAATCGCAGCCAGCACCTGCACAGACGCTCCCTCCCCCTCTCCCCCCTCACCCACCCACCAGTTGTTTGTGCTGCACGCGATAGGCATTGGTATCTGATGACGAGTCCACCGACACTGGCACGGTGGAGACCGTCTGGGAAGTGCCCTCCTGTAGTGCCAGCCACTTGATCTGCAAGCCATCAAGCAGAGGCAGATGAGGGTGACGCTAAAGTCGCAAGTCGGTTGGCTTCCTTGCAACCTTTTGGCCATCTATGAACAGCTCTGCCTCCACGGGATACGCGCGGTTGTTCCGCACAGTCACCTACAAGTACAGGCAGGCCACACATTCACGAGGCACACCATCGCCACCACACCGCCACCACCACGGCACCTGATAGGCCTTCCCAGGCTCCGCCATCACGTAATCGACCTCATGGGCGGGCTGGAGATACGGCAGCGGGCGCAGCGCTCTTCCAGGCTCCACAACCGCAATCTCCTGCAGGGCAACATAGCGAACCAATCCCCCAATCGTGTGCTCGTCATCTGCGTCATCGCATACCACGAAGAGGTTTTTACAGCCATACGCCCGGTTGGTGTACACATTGTGCCCTCCGCTGCTGGCGCCAGACATCTCTCTTCTGTTCCGCCTCTACGAAAGGAAGAGGACTCTTACTGCGAGCTCATGTGGGAGGACGATCGCGATAGCCCCATTGCAACTCGTCACTCGAGCCCTCCAACAACCCCACACACACGCCTTCCTTGTGAAGGATGGATGACCCTCGGTCGCGTGCACGTTCGTATGTGCGGCTTCGACCGTTGCGAGAGGACGAACTGGAGGACGGGGGCCTGTCAGCCTCCCTCGCTGTGGAAGTCACAGGACCTGCCGAGATTTGCCTCCTCAAAGGTGCCAACAAACAGCGGTACGTATGCCAGAGTGAGTGAACAGACAAGGGTCCCCCCGAGTACGTTCACAGCTTTGTATGTTGTGTTCAGCTATGTGGTCGACGGCGTGATTGGGCCTCGTGCGAACCATGCGGAGGTCTTCATGTGTGTGCGGGACTGCCTCGAGCCCACGCTCAACGGCTTCTCACACAGTGTCGTCATCTACGGCCAGTCAGGCAGCGGCAAGTCACACACACTCTTCGGCACGTCAGTGGGAGACGCCTCGTCCGAGAAGCAATTGCTCAACGAGTCCTCCCACATCCCCTCACGCAGCCCCTCGCCCCTTGCTGACACCTTTCGTGCGTCGCCGAGGGGCCAAGGGCCTCTGCGATTGAGCATGGGTGCGTCGTTGCTGCCGCCCAACACTGCCAGTGGTGGCGGGGCTGCCAAGGACAGCGAGGGGCTTGTCTTTCGCACTATCAGGTCAGCATCCCGCGAGGGGGGGCGCACAAGCATGCAATCAAAATGTTGAAGGAAGGAAATGGCGTGCGTCTTGCGCTTTTCAGGGCTCTGCTGGACCTGATCAAGTCATCTGCATCTGCGTCTCCCTCCTCCTTCAAGGCGACCCTCTCCTTGTCGTATTTTGAGATATACAACGAGACGGTGACCGACCTCTTACAGGTGCCCTCTTCGCCCCCTTGCCAGCCTATTGCACCATTTCAAGAGGCAGAGGAAGGGACCTTCATCACGCAGCAGGCCAGTGGCGGCGGCAACACCGGCAGCCAGTCACAGAGCAGCTATCTGGTGGGAGGCAAATATGTGGGGCTATCGAGCTGGGTTGTGGAGAAAGCAGAGGACGCCTATTCCTTTCTCCAACAAGGTGAAATAATAATATATGGAACAGAGGTTTGCAGTGAAAAATGGAATCTCATCTGCTTCCATATGCCCGCATCAGGCGATTCGAATCGCCGCGAGCGGCATCGGGATCGGCAGATCCTCTCGGCCCGCTCCCACACATGCATCCACCTGTCGGTCTTGGTCGAGCGCGAGCGTGCTTCGCAGCAGGGAAGCGCCTCACCTCAGCCGCCCCAATTTGCCACTCTGCGGACGCCCTCACCGCAAGGGGGCTCAGACAGGCGGGACTCGGCGACGTCGATCGAGAACGACAAGGCACGGCAGTCGCGTGTGGTGGACGATGTTGGTGAAGAGAGATGGCGTTGGCAGGTGACCAGAGGCGGCATACTCTTCGTGATGCTCGGGACGTCGGAGGAATGGGACCTCACACTGTGAGCGAGACACAGAATTGAATGATGGAATGCTCATGAGAGACACCTGTGTGGGTGTCTGTCTTATGTGGATGCAGTGAGGCTGGTGCTTCTCCGCACGAAGAGCTGAGTCGCCTGAACGACGGCATCTCCCACCTGGAGCGATGCGTGGCTGCACATGCTGCCGGATCGAGAAGAGACGTACACATGAACGTAGGCATTCAGACACAGGGAGCAATTCGTCATCGTGTATGTCTATACATGTCTTTGACATGTCTCTGATTGATGCAGATGGAGGACTCCCACTTGACTCGAATCCTTCAGGAATCTTTCGAAGGGACTTCTCGGATGATCGGCATCATCACTCTCAGCCCCGCACGCGCAAGCGCGGACGACACTCAGAAAGCTCTCACCTTCGCAGAGCAGCTTCGCACACTCACGTGCAGCCCTCGGTAAGCGCAAGTGCACGATTCACATTTGGACAAAAGAAAGACGCGGCTGCTTTGCTTTTTTCTCTCTCAGTGCTGGGGAGTTGCGTCTGGCGCCGTACCTGGCTGCTTTGGAAGATGGCAACAATCGGCTGAGAGACGCCCTTGGGATGAGCCTCATCGACTCGTCCATCTTCAGGAGAAAGGGCGGCACATCACTGGAGCTGCACGAACGACTCAGAGATGACTTCAAGTAAGTCTTAAGGACATCAACGCCATGACGCCTGAAGGAAGCGTCTCGATCGGCTCCTTGCCTCAGGCGATTGCGTCTGCGCCTTCAGCGCATCCGTCGGCGGGGCTTTGTGCCGATCCCTCTTGAGGGCCATCGCGAGCCGTCACCGACTGACACTGAGGTGCAGCGGTCGCAGGAAGAGGAGAAGCGAAGCAAACACCTCCACGGTAAACATCGATCAGGTTGGCACGCCTTTGGTTTGTACGAGACATGCCCTTTGCAGCGGCTCGTCGAAGCGCCAGTGGAAAAGCCAAGAGGGCCTCCGATCACCGACGCCTACCCTCAAGCCTCTCGATCGGAGCTGCCAACGACGTAAGACATCCCCTATCAACAAAGATGTGATGCATTCCCCGTCGATTGTTCAGCAAGAAGAGGAGGAACTGGTCCATCCCTCACGGTTGACTCCGACCCTCGCAGAGGGACAGCCAACCCCACTGGCAGTGTCGATGCAGAGCGCAGCCGCTGCCGGTCCTGCTCCGGTGACGGCTGAGGAAAGAAGTGAGCAGCCACCCGCTGCTCCTCTTGCCGTTACAGAGTCAGAGCGGCAGACACCAAGCACGACAGTGCGGAAGTTCTCCACTCTGGTATTAGACACGGCAAGGGAGCCCCAATGAATTGACGAAAACCACGTTTTGTTCGTCCTTGTAGAGTCTGGATGAGTTGAGGCAATCGCTGGATCGAGCGAGAAGAGAAGGTGAGGGAGACACCCACTTTGCAAGTGTGTGCATCAATATGGGAGTTGGTGTGTTGGTTGATTCATTGCATCAGAGATTCGTCGGATGGCCAAGAAGGTCCAGCGGGACATGCCCTTTCGCTGGCCTCCCCGATGTGCAATCTGCACTCTGCCGAGGCCATGCGCCTTCTCGGAGCATGAAGAAATCAACGAAAGGTGTGTCGGATTCTCGCATGAATATGTCTCACTGATCTCATCGTTGGCTCCGCTCTTCGCAGGGTGCTGGTCGAGTACGCTGACAAGCCCGAAGCGAGACTGCCTCCGGCAATATGCACCGAGGCAGTCCAGCCGACCTTCTCAGCCGCCCTGGCTCAATCGGCGTTTCTCACCGAAGTGCCTCTCTCCGACGAGCACCGCCACCCCCTCGCCGCTTGCCCCTCAGCCGTTGCCAAGGACATCACGGGATCGCTAGAGACCCTCGAGAGGCAGTGGGAGGATGTTGGCAAGCAGCCAACGACAGCAAGAGCCATTGAAGATCGAGTTTCGCCGAGGAACAAAGTGAGGGAGAGAATGGCCAGGAGGGGCCGGGGCAGAGGGAGGCAGGATGAGCGGCTCGATGGCGGGTATCTCAAGGCGCTACCCAGGAGGTATGAGCTGGTACAGTCGAGCAGCGGCAAGATCAAGGTGCACAGAATCGGGCCGAAGGAGGAGCCTCCTCAGGTAACAAACAATAGAACGAAGGCATTTAAGAATGCCGTCACTCACTCCCTATCGAGTGGTTCCCTTGCTTGCTGCTTTTATGCATGCAGTGCTTGTTGGCACTCAACAGCCTCGAGCAGGTCATCAAAGCAAAGCTGCGCCAAGCCAAAGAGGAGGAAAAGGTGAGACAGACATGATTCATTCAACCAGCCATAACAGGCAGCGCCACTGGCCTACCTCTCTCTTGGATGCAGCAACTGATGAAGCTTGCTCAGCTGGAGGAGTACAAGGCGAGGAAGGCAGCCGAGAAGATCCTGGCTCTGCAGGAACAGCAGGAGAAGGAGGAGGAGTGGCAGGACTTCCTTCGCAACAAGGAGGACAGGCGGAGGAAACACCACGAGCGGATCAAGAGGGAGATCGAAGAGTACCATTCACACAAAGACCAACGGTGGGTGAGATGAGACACACAATCAAGAGCAGAGGGGAAGACACTCAACGACGAGACGAGCCATGTATGTTTGCGCCACCCACCAAATGTTGACTGACAGAGACATGGAGCGCGAGGAGCTGAGACGTCAGGAAGAAGAAGACAAAAGGAACGCTCAAGAGAAGAGAGAGAGGTCAGAGAGCCACCAAACGCCAGCTGAGCTGGCCTTGTCCAATCCAACGTGTCACACGTCTCTCGCTCACTATTTGCTTGCCAGGCTGGTAGAGGAGCAATGCCGACGTCTGAGCGAGAAGCACGACCAGAGAAGGTGGACCAGAGTGGACATCGACCTTCAGCAGCGGAGGTGCACCCAAGCCAGCGCCCCAGCACAAGACAGAGAGGAAAGCCAGCCTTCGTCTTGTCGGCGCAAGACCCTCCCGCCCCTCCCCACAGCCGCATACAGCCCCATGCGGCCCCCTCCCCTCCAGACACCCACCGCACACCAGGCCAGCAGCAAATCCGCCCCGCCCACACACAGACACTCCAGTAAAAAGAGAGACAGCAGACATCAAGAGGGACAGACGGGCGATGCAGGTGGCGACAAGGGAGGGAGGAGGGGCAGTGGCGCCAGGACGGCGCGCATCCAGAGGGGCAGGAGCTCCATAAACGCACTTGAGGACGTCAAGGGCTACTCTGCTGTGTACGGGCTGCACGCAGGCCTCGTCAAAGTAGGAAGGAACCACACAGATGCCCACAATCATGCATGGTGTGCTCACGTCTCATCAATCGATTGATGTGTCTGTCGTCAGAAAACCCTCCCAATTGGCGCTGCGCACTCGCAGGTCGTCTTTGAGTCGACGCGGCGAAATTCGCATTACGCGCAACCCTGCGCCAACAGGAAGCGTAACGCGAGAGAGGCCGCCATGGCGGAGGGCACTCGCAAGCGGACAGCAGGAGACAAGACGGGGGGAGCTGGGGATCAGTAGACAAAGGGGGCATTGCACTTTTCCGCTGTGAGAGACATGTATGGGATGGTGGGGATTGGTTGTCGTGTGAGCACTTCGGCGATGTGCATTCGTTGTCCCGAGGAGGACAAGACATACAGTGTGTGTTGTCCACTTTGCTCTCTCTGCGTTGGTACCCTTCCGTGTGTCGGTGTGTATGTATGTGCGTTTGGACAATCTATCGTATCACACACCTACATGTCGATCTACCTGGCACGTGTCAGCTTTCATTACTTACGCATTTCACGTGGAGCGGATGCACACGTGCGGTGCGTTAGGTTCCAGCGACACAACCAGAGACACAACCCCTATACACAGCTCGTCTCCCTCCTCGCCGTTGCATGCTGGCCACTCCCTCTGCACCACCTCCGGTTCTTCCTTCAATGAGAGAGCTCACTGAAGGAAGATCCGAGGGTGGTGCATGTGTAGAAGCCAGCACGCAGCACGGTCGATATAGGCCGGTCTATTCTATCCCCCCTTGTCAGCGCCCCTGGTGCCCATCAATCGCACCAGCCCCTCGCAGAGCTTCTCGCGCAGTGCCGCCTCAATCGAGATGTCTTCTTCCGCCATCTGCAGACGGTAGGTACCGTAGAGACAGACAACGACAGAAGTACATATGGGTGGGTAAGTGAGTGAATGCGGTGCGGTGCGGTGCGGTGCGCATCGTTGTGTGGAAGGTCCTCAAGTACTTGTCTGAAGTGCGCTTCTGTAAGCTGCTCGAAGGCCTCTTCACTGTACAGGATTCTGGAGGAAGAGACAGACACACGAACGAACAGAGAGGGACACAGGTACACACGGTACGTGTCCAAGTGGGGTGGCTGTGGGGGGAGCTGCTTACGGCACTCCGGAGCACTCACAGACAGCCATGCGGAGGATCCCAGGACCTGAACACACACGTGCAGACAGCCAGCCAGCCATGGACCAAGTGCATGGCTGGCTGTCTGTTGGTCACCATCAGGGTCGTCATCTCCGTCCGGCGACCGGAATGGCGGCACGGTGGAGATCACCTGAACACAAAACACACACCACACATCATTCGTCCATGTGGCGCAGCCTCCCTCCAGCACAAACACCCACCTGTGGCCTCCTGGGTATGAAATAAATGCGTCCCCGCCCATCGCGCCTCAGCGACATCGTCAGGTTGAATGGACAGTCCTCGGCCACCAGCAGCTCCACCAACCCCCATACCACATCCACTAAGCCGTCCCTCACATCGCGACTGACGGCCTCGCCGTCGACGGTGAAGACAATCGGGCTGGAGGGATACTGCAGCACCGACGCACTGACGGTCACTGATGGGGCAGGGGGTAGGGAGAGGGGGAGGGTCGCTATGAGGGAGGCGGTGGGGGCGGTCTCTATCGGGAGGCCCGACGGGCAGACGCCCGACACGTACATGCCGTGAAAGTGGAGATGGTTCACCTGCAACACACACATCAGACACAAGAGCGGTGAAAAGATGGTATGTGTAAGTGTGCTGTGCCGCCTGGTCCTGTCATGCTCATGCTCACCGATGCCCATGCACCCGATGAGTTGAACATGACTTTGAAGTCATCGCGCGAGGAGGCCATCGAGAACTCGAGAGCGACGGTCAGGGCCTCTCTCGTGAGGTACTGGGGAAGGCACTTCTGTGACCACGGCACCACCAGGATGTGACCCTCGAAGATGGGACTGTATCGTATCGACAGACAACGAAACGAGATACGTGTGTGCGAGAAGAAAGGATATGTTGTGTTGTGTGTGCCTGTCTGCTGCTCACCTGACGTTGAGGAGCACCGGATGCTTCTCGCCATCGACACACAGCTCGCCAATCTGGCGACGTCCACACACACATACAATCGGGACAGTCAGACATCCCATCCACACAGCCTCACTGCCCTGCCCAGGGCATCGATCGCCCATACCGTTTCTTTTGGGTTGGCCTTGTTGAAGTTGAAGTCGTTGGGATCAAATGGACGCAGCAGGGAGGGGGCGGACGCCGCTGTGGACGGCGGAGACCCCTTGTGCAAGGGCTTCGCCTCATACAGCTTCGTCTTGCGCTTCTCCCTGCCGACAGACATACCAAGGCACACCAACACACACACAGCACAGCCAGAGAGCAGATCTATTGCTGCAACACAGGCATCCTCTCTGCATCTTGTCGTCACTTGCCTTGTGCGCTTGACGTTGACCGTCGCAATGAGGCCCAGCTTGCCATCGACTCGTCGCACTCTGTTGTCCTCTACGGTGCTGCGGAAGAGGTAAGTCGGTTCGCCTTTGTCGTTGACACCCACAGGCTCCTCCTTGGCCTGGTGCCACTGGCTCAAGATGCTCTCATCCCAGCTTTCGCCGGCATTGCCCATTCTCTGCAGTGCTGGCAGCAGTGATGAAGGCTGGGGCTCGCAACTTTCGTTGCGATCAGCCATGGTGGCAACCACTGACGACTGACTAGAGCCGGCGGCGCAGAGAGAGATCAGACGCTATCACTCTCAGGTACGTGAGCATGCGATGCATCTGGCATCAGATCTGTCTGTGATGTTTTGATGTGTTGCAGGCCTTGCCTCATTCGAGCCATCCGGCACATCGTAGCACATCACATATCGCTCATCACGCACCAGACATACACATTCAGGTAGGCAAGGAGGCAGCGGAGAATGATGCGTCCATTGCGTCAGATCTGTCTGTCACGTCATCTGTGTGTGCAGTGGCCCATTGTGAGCATGGGTGACCGTGCTGTTGGCCTGCTCGACGGCCGTGACGTCTATGCTGATGGCCACGGCGGCTACGCTGTGAAGGTCGAGGGCGAGATGCGCCCGCTGCCGCCCTCCGCCAACGACAAAATCATCATGTTCGCTGACGTCCTCAGGTGAGAGAGCGCCATGTTGGATGGATGGATGGATGCATCGCCGCCTTCTCATGCATCTCTATCTGTCTGTGTCGGTATGGACGTGTCAGCCATGGCGCCACATTGCAGCCTCAGACGGCCAACGGCAGCACCAGTGAGGGCAACGGCCATGAGGGCTTCATGCTGTATCCCAGCGGCGCGTATCACAAGGTGGTGCAGGAGGGGACCGGCAGGGTGCCCACACTCAACGACAGAATCAAGCACGACCAGAGTACGTGGCGTGATGGATTCGAGGGCCAGGACAAAGCCTACGCTGAGCGTGGGGAGGAATGGCGTGTGTCTGATCGGAGTGGGTGGCTGCGTGAGGCGTGGCTGTCGATGCGGGAAGGGGAAGTGAGGCAAATCATACTGCCATACGACAGTTACGGCACCTACAATCAGCTGCGGTTGATCAGCATCATAGTGTAGGAGAGAGTGCACACACACACACACACAGGTGGGGGCGGCTGTGTGTGTCATACACTCGTGTGTGCGGCCGGGGACTCCTCGCTCGTCGCCTGGCTGACTGTGTGCTTCGGTTCTGATTGGAGAAGGGGGAAAGTGCCGCCCCTCTCACTCACTCACTCACCCACTCTCTGTCTGTCTGTCTGTCTGTCTGGTAGTTCTTCGTTTTGTTTGTCCGTTGTGCTCCCGTCTCCGCTGGCCGGCTGTGCGTATTGTGGTTGCCCCTCTGTGATACCATGGGCGACATGTGCCCACTCTCGCCACCTCTCTCTCTCTCTCTCTCTCTGTGTGTGTGTGTGGGGGTGTGTGTAAATATTAAGAGGGGCATACAAACTGCGGCGGAGTCAGTTTGTCAGTTCGTCAGATACACACGGGGCCACCGCTTTGCCTTTTAAGCGGTCGGCGGCCAGACAGGCCGATGACAGAATGGCGTATGTGGGCATTGGGGATGTCTTGCTGGCTGTCTGTGTGGCACAGACTCATTCCGGACGATTTCTGTGTGTGTTGACCTCTCACGCAGACACACACACCAATTTGCGACACATACATAAAGTGGCGTTGAGTTGATGCACAAGCTCAGATGTCCCGCTGCATCGATCGGTCGTCTAGCTCTCAGCAATGCAGGCGAACGCTTTTGCAAAGACCACACTCGAGCTGGTGCAGCGGTCAAGTCCTCCTGGGGACAGCTCCCGGGCCATGAAGACCTCCTTTGGTACTCGGTCTCGAATCGGGCGGCTGCATCCACAGAGAAGCCGAACCTCTGATAGTACTTAGGCGCCCCGACCACAAAGGCCACCAGGCAGTGGCCGTCTTGTTCCAGCTCGGCCAGGCCTTGCTTGATCAGAGCAGAGCCGACGCCAGTGCCTAGATGGGCCGGCAGCACGGCCACGGGAGCCAGTGTCACACACTGGAGGGGCTGCTGCAAGCAAGAGAACAGGACGTGGCCGAGGCCACCAAAGCGACTCACTCTCGCCGCTGTAGCCGTATTGGGAGGCGGCGAACGCAGTGGCCACGACTGCACGAATGGCGGTGAAGTCACTGGGCTGCTCTGGTCTTATCAGCATCATCCAGTCAATTCAATGAGCTCCTGTCGACACACAAGCACATCGGATCGCTGAGCATCTCTGATCCTCTAGCACATCGGATCGCTGAGCATCTCTGATCCTCTCTCGTCGCTGCGGGCTGCAGCGTGTACCTGGACTCCTTCATTTCTTCAACCGCCCATCCCTCCCACCAGATCTTCAAATTGCGCCAACCTTCAGGCTCGCCATTTTCAGCTCGCAACAGCGGGAGAGGAGAAGGAGGAAGAGGGAGGAGTGATCTGCATATCAGGGGGTCAGATCTGCCATTTGCAACAAGCATTGGCATGCGTCGCCTCGCGTCTTCGCTGTACAGCACTCTCCGATCGGCGTGTGCAGCATTCAAGCATCCCCACTCCCGCGGCGAGGCGACATCGGCATCTCCCTCCTCGCCCCTGCAGTACCACATCGACAAGTTGGGCGTCCATCTGACTCTTCCCAGCCACCCCTCCATGGGGCCGACGGTCAGCACCTTCACACATGAGCAGCTTAGGGAGAACTGCCGGTGCCCGCAATGCTATATCAAGACAGCAGATCAGCGACGGCCTCTGCGCTTCTCTGGTACACACGGGCAAAGGAGGATGAAGGCCATGCGGGTTCTTGGTTGGTCTGTGATGGGTGGGGTGTGTGTGTGTGTGCAGATGTGAGTGTGACGTCGCTGAACCACTCGAAGGAGCATAGCGGGTGGCTGGACGTGCACTTCTCAGACGGCCACATCGGCCAGGTGCCCTTCCTCCACCCCCTCTCACCCTCTGCCCACACCCACAAGCAGCCCCTCCCCACGTCAGCAACGTCGTGGGACCCACGGGCCGGCCTGCACATCACCAAGGCGCCGTGGAGCGGCCCAATCGACGCCCTCCAGTGGCACGACTACCCCTCACTGATGGCGGCGCGTGACAGCGATACGGCCGCGTATGACATGGGGTTGTTCGCCGTGTATTGTGAGCTGGAGAGGCATGGGCTGGCGAAGCTGCGTGCAGCCGGGACGGCCAAGGGTGTGGTGGCGAGCCTCTCGACAGACCTTTCGGGGTATGTCATTCAGTCGCCGTGGGGGTCGATCTTCGACATACAAAACACACGGTGGGTGGGTGCGTGGGTGAGAGAGAGAGAGAACCGAGAGCTCTAGGCGGCATGACTTCTCTTCTCTCCTTGTGGTGGCCCTATACGCAGGAAGGGCAACAATGTGGCGTACGGTTCCAGCGATGCCATCAAGCCGCACACCGACACGTGCTACTTCGAGACCCCTCCGGGGCTGATCATGCTGCACTGCGTCACGCCGGCAGAGAGAGGCGGCCACTCGGTCTTCTCTGACGGCCTCTTCGCTGCGGAGAAGCTCCGGCGCGAGCATCCTGACGCATTTGAGTCAGTGAGTGAATAGAGGGCAGGGGAAAGGTGCATAGGTGCATCTGGAGTGTCGTGGCTGTCTGTCTGTCAGGTTGTTGTGTCGCGTGCCTGTGCCCTACCGCGTGTGCATCGACGACTGGGACTGCCTCGCTGAGCACCCGGTCTTCCGCCTTAACGAACAAGGCGACGTCACACAGGTGCGGTGCGCCGGCAGCCACTCCTTCCGCATCAGGGCATTCCATTCGACTGTGTCTGTGTGTGTCTGTCTGTCTGCAGGTGTGTTTTGCCGACTTTTCACGTTTCTCGTTGGGCTGGCGTCGGCCGGCGAGTGAGCTGTCGGCCATGTATGAGGCGCTGGGGCTCTTCCGAGAGATCGTCAACGACCCCGCCAACCAGGTGGTCATGCCCTTGCAAGAAGGTACCCAAGTATTCCACACGTGTCCGTGTGTTGGTCCGTGCATGCGTGTGTGTTGGGCTGGCTTGTGTTGTGTTGTGTTGTGGTTGTGTGTTTAGGTGAGGTGGTGATAATGGACAACTACCGAGTGCTGCATGCCCGCACGGACTTCAGCGGCCACAGATACCTCGAGGGATGCTACATCGACTGGATGGTGGGGACAGACAGACAAGACAGACACACACGCCGGCCATGCAGCCCGACGGATGTAAGTAACCCCTGTGTGTGTGTGTGTGTGCAGGGCACCCGGGCGCAGGCCCGTCGGAGGGGATGGAACTGTCTCAAGAGCGATAGATTTGGTGCCGCGACGCGGGGGATGCTAACTGGCTGAGTGATCGACCCGTCACGTGTTGCAACGATGGCAACAGTGACACGTGCTCTCTTGTGCACGCGTGTGGGTGAATGTGTGTGTGTGTGTGTGTGTGTGTCCCCCCCGCCCCGCCAAACAATGACTGCATTTGTGAGGGTGGGTCTCAGAGACAATGGACCACGTTTGTGTATGGCTGTTTATGTGTGTCTCGGTGAGAAAGTCCGCGATTGTGACCGTGATTGCGTGTTGGGGTGGCGTCTTGTAAAAGGCCCGCCGGTGACGCTTCGAAGCACCCGCTGCTGTGTGTGGCGTTTCGTGACGTCTATGGTGTCGGCCGCTGTGCACGTGCCCCCGAACAGCAACACACGACAACACGTGGCAGTGAGTGCATTTGGCGTGTGTGGATGTTGTGTACATATAATATACATCACCGTTTTTGACCACTGGGTGTTCCCACCACCCATCCATGCCATATGTGAGTGTGGTTTGGTCTTTTTTGCCAGCCGATGGATGCACACCAACGCATTGCATGGCTGGGTGGGTGGATGGATGGAACGAATGGATGGATGGGGCCCATCTTGATTGTCGGGTTTTGTCTTTTTTGTGTTGTGTGTGGGCTGGCCATATAGGTATCCCATATATTGCTGTGCGCCGTTGCGTGCACACCAGACAGACAGACAGTGAGGTGAAGTGAGGTGAGGTGAGGTGAACCTGGCTGTGCTGTCCTCCCCAGTTGTCGGTCAGTTGTGTGTTACTTGAGAGCATCAACACCTGCGACTGTTGATGCTCGTCAGTGGCAAACGACTGACACAGACAATTGAGCGGGGCAGACCGGAACGAACGACGGCGATAGTGTCTGTGTGGATGCCTTTGCGTCAGACTCTGCGATGGCTGCGAAGGGGCGGGAGGATGACAATGGTGAGATCTCATCAGTTAAGATGAAAGATGATGAGGGCAGGATGGGGCAGGCTGGCGGCACCCGATGCGGCAGGACCGTCCATCTCACCGGGGGGTCCCAAGTGATCTTGTGGACTGTCGTTGATGCTGCCCGAATGGCATCGATATCGGGCGGGAAAGGGGGGAGAGGAGGCGCCGAGTAAATCTTGGCCAAAAAGCTCGCAGATCGCGAAGTAAACGTGTGAAACCTGAGGAGATGATGTTGGTTTCGCTTCCCGTCCTGTTGGTGCTCGTCCCGACGGTCCTCGCCGACACGTCACAGGCAAAATGTGATAGCGATGGCGACAAATGCGTCAATCCGATGGCTGGTGCGTAGCAGAGGGGCGGGAGGGCAGATAAGACCATGAAACGGGCAGATGAGGGCCATGCTCGTGGTATGTGTGCAGGATCTTCATTCGAGAGCCAAAAAGACGACCAAATGGGCAAGATCAAGGGAGGTCAGCATAGATCCACGCGTGGAGTGAGGTTGTGTGGACAAATCATACATGATATCGCCTTTTGTGTGGTTGATATACAGAGGTTGGGTCAATCGTCCGGCTGAACGTCGCCGGCACCGAATTCCAGGTGGCCAACGCGACGCTCGCCCGCCGTCCTCACACGAGGCTGGGCCAGTTCGTGACCAACGAGGGCACAGCGGAGTACCAGCTCATTCGCGCGGACCGGCCCGTCTTCATCGACGCCGACCCGCACCTCTTCCCCCTGGTGCTCGAGTACCATCGCCACGGCACGCCCATTCTCACCGACGGCTCGGTGGACGTCCGCAAGGTGGTCCGTGAGCTGCGGCTTTTCGGCATAGAGGACGTCACAGAGGAGGCCATCCAGCCGACCAAGGAGGCCGTGATGCAGCGGAAGGACGAGATGGTGGACCGTGTGGGCAGGAAGGTGGCGCAGCTGCTGCTGCCCAAGCTGGTCGACCAGCACCAGCAGCTGGAAGCGGCCAAGAAGGACCAGGCCGACAAGGAGATGAGCATCAAGCCGTACGATTTGAAGAAACTGCTGGATGCGGCATGCAAGTGCCTGGACGTGCCCATGGCCGCCATCGCTGCCTACCGGAAGCAGCTGAAGAGCGACAAGGACGAGCTGGACGCATTTGTGTCTGTGGTGCACACGGAGATGATGAAGATGCTGCCCCCCACGGGCCCCTGGCCGATCCTCAAGCCACACACCGAGGGCGGCAGCTTCCAGCTGGCCGTCATGTAGGTAGTCAGTGCACCACACAGACGGACACACCGATTGGCACAGCATAGCTGGTAGAGGGACGGAGAGAGGGAGGGGCTGTAGTTGGTGTGTGGAGGGAGGGAGGGAGGGAGGGAGAGTGGCGTCTTGATGGCGTGGCGTGGTGTGGTATGGTGTAGTGTGGTGTGGTGTGGTGTGGTGTGCGTGTGGTTTAAGAGAGAGAGGGGCCTTCATCTACAGCGTGGATGGTGCGGTGTGGGGGGAACGGGACGGTTGTGTCAAGTGGCAGACGGAAACCAATTCAACTTAAGCATACATGGATGGATGGATGGATGGATGGCGGCATGTATGTCCCCCACTGCACCGGTCCGGTCGGTTCGCATCAACGAATCACAAGCGACATTCAGCCCTCGCAAACCGCTGTCGCTCGTCGTTCCACCACCCCCTCTCTCAGCACGCTTACATCCGTGACGAGTCAGTGTGCTCAGAGAAGAAGAAAGAGGACGACAAGCCACAGCAGCCCGCGGTAAGATGTTCTCGCTGCCAACATACCCTCCCACTGCCCACAACGAATATACTCACTCAGTAAAGGCATTCAGCTGCCCTTCCAGCTAAAGTCGAAGTTGGTCACCACCTCACAGTCAGCCCTGCACCACACACACGTCACATCAGACACACAGATTGATTACAGAGAGTATCGGCGACCGTGTGTGTGTGTGTGTGTGTTGGGGAGGGCGACAAACATACTTGAGTCCGACGAATCTGGACATGTCGAACATGCACACGGCCAACTCGACGTGCTTCAAGTTGGGACAAGACGTGAACAAACGCTCCACAGCTCTGATCAAGGGAATCAACCCACAATACACACAAGCCGTCTCCGGCTCTGTGCTCGTGTGGGTGGTTGAGGTGATATGCATAGATAGGTACATTTCGTGGATGTTAACACAGAAGGTGAGGTAGATCTTCTCGAGCTTCGGGTGGCTCATCACGGGCTCCTGCACAACACAACACACCGCACCACAGCAGACAAGGCACACACGTCGTTGTGAGTAGAGCACAGCACCGTTTGAAGACCCTCCATGGTGGTATGGGTGGCTGCCTCTGTCTTTCAGTGCACCTGTAGTTGGCAGCAGTGTCCCAGGTCCAGGGCTAGCAGGTTGGGGCAGAGGCGGAACAAGTCTGTCACCGCCTCGTCGCGCAACTTCTGACACGTCGCCAACACCTGCATCCACACACACACACACACACAGACAGACAGACAGACCACAGTCGATTTTGTCGGCTCGCTGGCTTCGTCGTGGTTTAGAGTCGATGTATGTGCCCACCAGTGTGTGCAGGTGTGTGGATGCGAATCGCGCCACCTCTACAGACGACTGCAGCAAATTCACAGACCTGACATACACACAGCGAGAGAGACAGAGAGACAGAGAGGCATCACATCACGATGTACGCAGCCGTGAGTGTGAGTGTGTCTGTGTGGTCCCTCCCCCACCTGAGGTTAGGGCAGTGGTTGAATGCGGCCGACACGGCCGTGTCCTGCAGCTGTGGGCAGTGCAGCAGCCGCAGATCTTCCACACTGCGGCTAGATATCACAGGATTCAACAACGACTTGCAACCTGACACACACCAAACACACACACACAGTCTCCTCCGTATCCACTCCACTCCACCTCATGTGTGTGTGTGGCCTGGCCTGTGATGTGCGTACCGCACCTACCGGACAGGTCGAGCTGTTTGAGTGCGGGACATGGTTTGTGTTTGAAGAACTCTGTGAGTGTCTGGTCCGTCAGCTGCCGCGTGTTGAGCAGCGCCAGACGGACCAGCTTCGGGTTCGACTCGAGGAAACTGACCACACACACACATGTCACCAGACAAGTAAGTCGAATGGCGCCGTTGTACGCGCGTGTGTGTTGGTGCCATCCTCCCCACCTGAAGTTGATGGACCTGCACTTGGAGATCTCCAGCGACGTCACATTAGGACACGCCTTCATGATCTGGACAGCACACAACACAACACAACCTACGGATGGATGGATGGATGGACCCACACACGATATCCGTGTGTCTGTCTGTGTGCCTCATTCATTGCATTGGTTGTGTGCGGACCTGCTTGAGTTGCATGTCGGTGAGGAAGTTGACCGAGTAGAGCGATATGGTCGTCAGGCTCTCGCTCTTGAGAGCCAGCTCGGGCGACCGCAGCCCCTGCGCCGTCTGCAGGTGGATCGACTGCAGCACCGACGTGCTCCGCAGCAACCAACCCAACGTCTCGTCAGCCAACGAATCTGACCACCGGACCACACATCACATCACATCACATACCCACCGCAACGCAACGAATGAATGAAACCGTGCAGCTCCCTCCCTCCCTCCCCCCACTAGCTGACCTGCTAATCTGAGGTCCTCGAGCTCCAGTTGGCACACGGGGAACTCCACCTCCTCGTCCGCCTCCTTGCCGCCCTTCTTCTTGCCACCCTTCTTGCTGCCGTTGCTGCTGCTGCCCTTCGACGGAGCTGGTGCTGGTGCTGCTACCGGTTCCGGGGCAGGAGCAGAGCTAGGGCCAGGTGCAGGGCCGGGCGCTGGTGCCGACGCCGCATCGCTCACCGATGACGAACGATTTGCCATGGGGCTGCTGCTGGACTGCACAGCACACACAGCCCAGACAGACGTGCGCACCACACGCAGTGAAGGTAAATGATGCTTTTGGTCTGGTTGGTCCCATTTCGTTTGCTCACCGGCGAGACGGTCCCCGGCCCAGCCACAGATGCCCTCTGAGCCCCCGCAGCGGCGGGCGGTGGCGAGCCGTCCCGCATGGCCCGCATGGCGCCGGGCGGGACGACAGTACTGCCGGGATGCTCCGCGCCCTCGGGCTGCCCCCATACGCTCACCGCATACCCCGGCCGCCCCACCCCGGGACCACTCACCACCGCCCGGCTGATCTGCTGCTGCGATGACACGTCGCTCGCACCACCCGCACCCGCAGCACCGGCTGCACCAGCAGCAGCAGCAGCCGTGGCAGCGCTTGGCTCACGCAGCCGGGCGTCGAGTTTCTTGACGGTGGCGCGAGTGAGGAGCTGCACCAGTGGTTTGCGGGGCAGATCGAATGAGAGGCTGAGTTCGGAGAGGATGTGTGGCGGGGGCGGGAATGCGATGAGCACCTCGAAGGCGTCCAGGGTGTCGAAGGAGCCGTGGAATCGCCGCAGCCGGGGGTACGTGGGTGCCCATGGCTGCTTGAAAATCTGGTGCCGCCCCTTGTCGACGGCCCCCGGGACAGATTCGTCGAAGAACAAGTCCTCCACCTCCTCGTTGAGCTGGTCCAAGAACTCACGGCACACGAGCTGCAGCAGCGCCACGTCAGGGTGCACCTCGCACACGCCGCCACGCACCAGCTCAGCGCCGGCCAGATGGCGGAACACGTGGGTCCGCAGAGGGGGTGGGAGGCCGACTATGTCCATGGCGACAGTGTCGGGTGGGCGCCAACGCACCAACAAGTAAACCGGATTCTCCCCTCCACCTTGGCTCGCAAGGTTTCCGGGTTTCAAACCCTGTCGGATGCTTCACTTCACCGAACGGACACGTCATGAATTATCTTACGCCTAGCTGAGATCCACCGCGATGTGGCTCTGCGTGACAGTCGCGCTCTTGTCCCTCACCCTCTCCGCCGCCTTCATCGTCCCCCTACGCACCCCTCCCAACCCCAGCACACGCCTCCACGCGGCCAAGACGACGGGCATGCCGCCCAAGGATCAGCTGCTTAAGGAGCTGCTGGCGGAGAAGGATAGGCGGCTTGCCGCGAAGGAGGACATGCTGGAAAAGCTGCTTGCGGGCAAGGACATGCTCATTCAGGAGAAGGACAAGCGGATTGCAGACAAGGACAAGCTGTTGCTCGACTACGAGAAGCGCCTGATGATGGCGGAAGGGCTTCTCAACCCCCGCACAGTCTTCGAGAAGCTCCTCATCAAGGCGTTACACGACGCCAGACTCATTCGCCAGCCCACTATGTTGGCGCCGGAGACCGTCGCGGGTAAGCTGGCATACGTCTGCAAGGAGCTCCAGCTCAACGGTGGCCCTCGGCAGGACGACCGGGACACTGTGCAGCGCTTCTGGAACGCATTCAGCAAGTGCAGCACCACGCCCGGGACGGACATCCACACCTTCTACACCAACATGTACACCGTCCTCAAGGAACGTACGTATGAGAAAAAGCAGTTAGTTGGAGCGAATTGACGAGTGCCACTTGGCTGTTTGTGTGCGATGTGTGTGCACAGCCATACATGGCTACCCGGTTTTCGGCCTTGAGGTGGCCGTCCACCCCAGCCTGCCCGAAGAGTACCGCTGTGTCATCAAAGAGTTTGCCGACCACTGGGGCTTGAAGATCCGAGTTCTCGACCCGGCAGAGGTGGCCACATGAGCGGCAGACAGAGCGCGGGAGCGGCGAATCAGTAGCCCACTGGCCTGTGTGCTGCCCCGCGCGACACATCACCGTCTACACTTCAGTGCTTGCTTTTGCCTCGCTGCATTGATGCGAAAGGTTCGGTCTGTCTGTCTGTCTGTCCGTCTGTCGTCTGTACATACACGCACACAGTTTTTCCGTATCTCTCTCCTCTCTCCCTCTCTTGATGAGTGCTAGGCTGGCCATGGTGACGATCTTGATGAGTGAGTGCACGCTGTGGGTACGGGACGAGGCTGGCCATAGTGAGGATGATGACGATGACGATGCGCTGGGTGAGAACGATCGCACATCGCCGGCAGAGTAGACAGAGGGAGGGGGCGTTGTCGGTGTGGCATGCATACATGTTGCCGATAGATTGACCGACCGACAGAGACAGAGTCAGTCAGAAACAGATGAATGGCACAGGGAAAAAGCGAGACACACCCTTCATTTAACGTATCCCTTCCTGTCTCTCACGGACGAGTAGAAACGTCTGTCTGTCCGGGTGTGTCTGTCCGTGAGTGTGGCTGTTCGTGTGTCTGTCTGTACGTATGTATGTATGTATGTATGTATGTATGTGAGCAGCCTGCCTGCCTGCATGACCTAGCTCCCCCCGACGATGCATTGCATCGTCTGCCCAACTCGCCGCTCGCGAGGCTCGCGCGCGCGCAAGTTCAGGGTTTAATACCCTGAAGGTTTGAAACCCTAGAAAAGGTCGAGCGGAAGAGTGACGAGGAGGCAGCCGCTATGCTGACGTCAGCACTGCGTCCCAGCCTTTTGCGGCATGCCTCGGTCCATCCATCGGCTTGGCGCTCCGTCCCCTGCCGTCTGTTCAGCACAGTCAGCCAGTTCGCCACCGTAGATCCCGTGTCGCTGAGTGCCAGCGAAGTCCACCACATCGAGAACCTTGTCGAGGGCGAATGGCGCAAGTCCAAGGAGACCTATAGCGTGGTGGACCCACTCAATGGCGAACCATTCATCAAGGCACCGAAAACGACGGTAGGTACTAGGCATGAGAGCAATGGACAAATGGATGGATGGATGTGCCACGGCTGTGTGAGTGAATGGATGGGCTGTCTTTGGATGGGTGTGTGATTCGTGTGTGACTCAGAGCGATGAGTTGGGTCCGTTTGTATCGAGTCTGAAGAAGGTGCCCAAGAGCGGCCGACACAACCCACTCAAAAGCCCGGAGAGGTGCGCGCGCGCACACACACACACACACACACACACACAGAGCACACACACAGAGCACACACACACACGTCAGGTGGCTTCGCGTCTATGCACTTTGCACATTGCCCATTCATTCAGGTATCTGATGTACGGCCGTGTGTTCCAGAAGGCTGCCGAGCACCTGCACGACCCCGAGGTGCTCGACTTCTTCGTCAAGTGCATCCAGAGGGTCATGCCCAAGTCATACGCACAGGCAACCTTGAAACACACACGGGACGGGGGACGAGTCAAGGCAGGGAAGGGGCATCCCATCCCTGTGTGTGTGTCTGTGTGTGTGTGTGTGTGTGCAGTGCAAGGGCGAGATGACCATCATCCGCACCTTCCTGGAGAACTTCAGCGGCGACTCGGTAACTAAGGAACTAGTGAATGATTGATAGGGAGGGAGGGAGGGAGAGGAGCAGGCCGTATCACATCAATGGTAGCCAGCCGGGGTCTATCGTGGTTTGTTGCCCGTTGACTGACTGACATTGGTGTGTGTACATGTATTGTATGTGTGCAGGTACGTTTCCTGTGTCGTGGCTTCACCGTGGCGGGGGACCATCTCGGGCAGCAGTCGCAAGGGTACAGGTGGCCGTACGGCCCCGTGGCCGTCATCTCCCCCTTCAACTTCCCTCTAGAGATCTGCGGCATGCAGGTGTGTTTGTGGGTGGGAGGGATAAGTACTTTGGTCCACATCAGCGACAACGGACCATTGTGTGCGTGTGTGTGTGTAGATGTTGGGCGCGGCGATGGTGGGCAACAAGCCGGTGGTCAAGACGGAGAGCACCATGGGGATGCCCGTCGAGCAGTTCATCCGGTTCATGCACTTCTGCGGACTCCCCAAGGACGAAATCGACTTCATCAGCTGCAGGTACAGATAACCATACCCTCATACACACAGACAGGCATGATAAGAGAATCCTGCATGTGTGTGCGCAGAGAGGCATATCGTTCTCTCTCTCTCTCTCTCTGCATGTCTGTGTGTGTGTGTGTGTGTGTGTGTCTCAGGGGTCCGGTGATGAGTGATCTGGTCAGCCGTGCTGCCGTGCGCATGGTGCAGTTCACAGGCTCGTCCGAGACCTCTGAGAAGCTCAGCAAGCTCACCAAGGGTCGCATGAAGACAGAGGACTCTGGCTTCGACTGGTACATATGGCATCCATCGCGACACAAGGCCATGCCACCGTCCGTCCCTATCTATGGTGTCTGCATGTGTATCGGTGTGTGTGTGTGTGGTGGGCTGCCTGGCTGCTGTGTCTGTCTGTCTGTCTGTCAGGAAGATATTGGGTCCCGATGTGAGTGACCCCGAGTACGTGGCCTGGCAGTGCGACCAGGACGCATACGCCATGTCGGGTACGTGCGGTACCTACCGCCATCCCCACCGCACCACACAACACAACACGGCCACGACACAAGCAACGCGATCGACTCGACAGACGGTTTCTTTCTTTTTCACTGATTGCGTGTTTCATTCAATTCAGGCCAGAAGTGTTCTGCGCAGTCGCTGGTGGCCGCGCACAAGAACTGGGTGAGTGCTGGCCTCTACGACAAGGTCGCCGCACTCGCCAAGAGAAGAAGGTCAACCAGCCGGGCCAGACACAAATGTCTGACCACACAATGCAAGGCAACGCAAGGCACTCCATCCATCATCCATACGATACGTGTGTGTCCTTTCGCTTCGTGTGTGCAGCCTGGCTGAGCTGACGTTGTCGCCAGTGCTCTCCCACACCACCAAAGACATCATGGACCACATCGAGGTTGGTGACTCACGTCACCACCCACCCACACACGCACCGCAGCCACCACAACCGCAAATCCTCCACGGGTGCGGTGCAGGCCTTGTCGAGTCTCCCCGGTGCCCGCCTGCTGTTTGGCGGCCGTCCTTTGGAGGACCACAAGATCCCGGAGCAGTATGGTGCCGTGGAGCCTTCTGCAGTGCTGGTGCCTTTGGACACGCTGCTGCAGCCCAACTTCTTCCCCACCTGCACGAGGGAGCTGTTCGGGCCGGTGCAGGTGGTCACTGAGTGGCAAGACGGAGAGGAAGGCAAGCTTATCGAGATGTGCGAATGGTACAGTACAGAGCGACTGTGCCAACGAATGCATCTCTGAGGAGGAGGCGACTGGTGTGTTGGGTATATGTGTGTGTCTGTGTGTGTGTGTTTGTGTGTTTGTGTGTGTGTGTGTGTGTGTGCAGGATGTCTCACCACTTGACGGCAGCCGTGGTGTCGAGTGACATGTTGTTCCTTCAGAAGATCCTGGGCAGCACCGTCAACGGCACCACATACGCAGGGCTGAGGGCCAGAACCACCGGCGCGCCACAAAACCACTGGTCGGCTCCCATGTCTGTCTGTCTTGCTTCCTTCGTTTTGTTTTGTGCTCACTTCGTGTCGCTGTCTCTCTGTCTGTGTGCCTCGCTCGGTTCGTGTGTGCAGGTTTGGTCCGGCTGGCGACCCCATGGCAGCAGGTATCGGCACGCCCGAGGCCATCCTGCAGACGTGGACCTGCCACAGGGAGGTGGTGTTTGACCATGGGCCCATCCCTGAGGGATGGACGACACCACCACCCACTTAGGCAGGCAGACAGACAGACCACCAATGTGCTATGCGTGTGTTGTGCATGGCTCATTTGTCTTTCTCACATCTCCTGGCCCAGCGGCGAGCAAGCCAAGCCAAGCCGTCTTTTTCTGTCGTAGACAGACAGACACGTGTAGTGCGTGTGTACGTGTGTGTCTATGTTATGTGTGCGTGTGCGGGGCGGGGCGGCCATGCCAGGCATCGAGGACGTTTCTCTCCCGTATCCGCCATGCCTGTGTGTAGTATATGTGTGTGTTTTATGTATTATGTTTTGTGTGCGGCATGGCATCCGATCCGTGCGTTGGTGTGGAAGTGTGTACTATGGCGGTGGCTGTGGGTGGCCTGCCATGGATGCATCCGATGCATGAGGGAGGACACATTTCTCAGTCAGTCCGCGCGTGTTTCTTAACACATGCCTCCCACCCGTGCACCGCACCGCACCGCACCACTCAGCTGATTCTATCGACCTCGGCTGTCTGGCGGCCCTCCCCCACCTCTCTGTGTGATGGGAGGCGGCTGGCTAATGTCCATCGACAGGACAGCCAAACTGACACGGGCGGCTTTCTGATGACCATGGGTGCTCGAGTGACGCCCCATGGACAGTTACGGGCCACACAATGAACAATGAACGATGCGATGCATGCCCCTACCTGGCGTGTGCAAGTAAGTAACTGAAAGAGGACCGGACCATGGCAACAGACAGTCCTTCAAGAATTGACACACACGCCTGTCACGCATGGCCAGTCTGGCAAACATCCAACACGCATCGTCTTCCGCCCGCCTCCAAGCGAACGTCTGTCTTCGCCCGACTCGTGCACCGCGTGTGTAATCGATCTCAGCCGACCGAACACACCCACGATGCACAATCTGGTCACACAAACGTTCGCATGAAATCGGCAAACACGGCAATCCAAACCAGCACCAATAGGGCTCGCAACAACCATCACCGCAGCGCACCAACAACGACCACAACCCGCCCCTCTTTCTCACGCAAGCTACACCGCCCCTCCCCCCTTCGCCGCTCGCTACGCTACGTGCATCCCATCCCATCTTGCCATCTTGCCATGTTGTTAGGTCTTCTTGGCCATGAGTTTCTTGGGCAGCTGGTCGATCGGTGTGGTCTTGAGCAAAAACAGCCGCTGCGCCCGCGCCAGCGGCGTGCCGCCACACTTGAGCCCCAGCTGCTTGAGCTTGTGCTTGATCACATCCGCATGGTACACCTCCAGCAGCCCCTCAGCCGACTCCCACGCCCCGCTCGCAGCCGACACGTCGATGGCCGCCGCCTCCCTCTCCCACCTGGCATCCTCTTCCTTCTTCCTCTCGTCGATCTCCATGCCCTCTCTCTCATCGGGTGCGGGTGTGGGTGTGGGGGAGGGAGAAGATGTCAGCTTCAGCTGGTCGATGGCCGGCAGCGGCGACTCAGACGTGCCAGCGTTGTTCACGCTCGGGGGTCTGTCGATGGGCGTGTCGGGGGTCTTGGAGGGGACAGAGGGGGTGGGGGGAGCGGAGCGGGCGGGGACGGGCGGAGGCGCCTTGAAGGCGGTGGGTGGCATCTTCTTGGGCGGCGAGAGAGACGACGACGCCGGCTTTGCCTTCTCCTCCTCCTTGGTGTCCTGGTCTTGTTCGGCATCCTCGTCGTCGATGAGTGATGGATCTTCGAACCACAGGCGCTTGATGTTGCCCGACGGCTGCGGCCGCTTCTTGGCCAGCTCGGCGGTGCGCTTCCTTTCCTCAGTCAGCCCCTCCCGCACGATGTCCTTCATCGTCCCCGCACGCTGCTTCAAAGCCTTGATGTACGTGCCGTCCAGACCGACAGCAGGAGCTGCCTGCTGCTGCTGCGGCTGGTGCGGCTGCTTGGTCACGGCCGCTTCCCCCCCACCCAGCGCCTTGACGAGATCGTCGTCCTGTTTCTTCTTCTCCAGCCAGTCCTTGATGCGCTTCACCGCCTGTGCGTGGCGGATGCGGCGGCCGGAGAGGTCACGGCAGGCGTCGAAGTTGGTGGTCTTCTTCTGACGACCCTTCTGGCCCCGCAGCAGCGACCCGAATCCCCCCTTGCCGCCCACCAGACGCAACAGCACCTTCAACGAGCATCCTTGGTCGATGAGGGACGGCTGGATGAAGGGGTGGCTCGAGAGCTCCAGGCCGTTGATGACCAGGCGCTGCGACTCGACAGGGATGCCGTAGAGGCGCTCGACGGTGTCGGCGAAGAAGGATGATGGCAGGGGTGTGTGTAGAGGGTATTGAAAACAGCGAGTGCCATACGAATCTGGCAAGTCAACAAGGCAGTTGCCTACCGCACACCCAGTCATCTCACTCATTCGCGTGGATGGCATCGCCATCACAGGGCAAACGTGAAACTTACGGAGGGAGAGGGTGGTTGGCGCCCAACAATTCCGTCATTTTCGAGATACCTTCGAGTTGATCTGTGTCCCCTCTTGCCGCCGTACGATTGATCCGCCCGTCGGTGAGGTGAGTCCCTCGTGATGGGTGACGGAGATCAGGATCTGTCGTTTGACTTCGAGGAGACCATCGAGCGTCAGGACCAGGAGAGGCAGCGGCAGCTGGAGGTGCAGGGACACTCATCCGCCTATGTCGTCAGCAGCACCGGCAGAGGGCGCCACAGCGTCGTGTGCAAGCACTGGCTCAAGGGCATGTGCATGAAGGGCGATGCCTGCGACTTCCTACACCAGTACGACCTCTCCAGGATGCCCGAGTGCCCCACATTCCTCAAAACAGGCACCTGCAACGATGAAAACTGCGTCTTCCAACACATCAAAATGGAGGTGCGTTGAATGCGTTGTGTTGTGAAGAAGGAAGGCACACAAACAGCCGATGGATGGATGACACTCCCGTGTGTGTGGTGTCCGTGTGTGTGTGTGTGTGTGTGTGTGTGTCGGTCCTCAGGAGCGCAAGGAGTGTGTGCCCTTCAAGTATGGCTTCTGCAAGCTCGGCCCTCTTTGCCGGAAGCGGCACGACCGGCTCCCCCAGTCTCAGGCGCCCGAGAAGCTGCCCTACTGGTTCCTCAAGATGATCATCGCCAACCCGGAAGCCATCCCAGAAGATCCCGAGGAGAAGATGGAGGCCTACACACAGAGGCAGGGGCGACTCAACGAGGCCCGAGGAGCCGACGCCGAGGGCATTCTCGCCCCACCCATGAGCTACGGCAGGGGCGATGGCGGCCGCATGGGCCCGCCCGGGTGGAGAGGGGGCAGAATCGGCCGGGAGGGAGGGGGTGGTGGAAGGGTCCCCTTCATAAACGGCCCACGGCCTCTGTTCGAGCAGCGAGTGCGGCCGCCAGTGGTGTCGGCCGCGCCTGCCGAGGCGCCCGAGAGGCTCCCGCTGCTGCCGCCGCCAGAGGAGGGGACGTTTCGGTGTTTCATCATCAAGTCGCACAGCTTGAGGAACATCCTGACGTCTGTGCAGCGTGGGATATGGGCGTCGCTGCCCAACAACACCAATCGCTTCTGCGACGCCTATCGGCAGTGCGACCACGTGGTGCTCATCTTCTCGGCCAACGAGAGTGGGGGCTTCCAGGGCTTTGGGCGGATGGCATCGCTGCCGGACACATCGCTCTACCCTGGTCGGCAGACGCCGACAGAAGAAAACAGAGAGACGGTTGAAGGACGAATCACTCACTGTATGTGTGGCTGTGGGTGGCTATGTGTGCAGGCATCTGGGGCGATTTCTCGACCCGGTTGGCGCCCAACTTTCACGTGCAGTGGCTGCATCAGTGCCAGCTGAGCTTCGAGCGTGTCAGTGACCTCCGGAACCCGTGGAACGAAGACAAACCTCTCAAGAAAAGCCGAGACGGACAGGTAAGGTACACGACGCACGATAGACAGACACACTCATCGCATGCCATGACTGCACCTGTGTTGTGTCCGGTGCGGGCTTCATTCAGGAGCTGCCGAGGGATCTGGCGCTGCGGCTGTGCGCGGCCCTCGCAGCGCAGCCATCAGTGGATCTGCTCGAGAACACTGAGTTCGCCAACCAGCCGAGAATCGACCATGCCACCTTCTTCAACCAACCGCCACCCGAGCCAGCGGCACTGCCACAGGCAGAGCCCCCTCTCCCACTGCCACAAGCAGAGCCACCAGCCCCCTCGGGTGGTGACCAGATGACGAGGCCCTCCCCGCCCCCCATGGCCCCATCGGCACCACTGCCACAAGCAGCCCCACCACGTGGGCCGCCGATCCTCACCCCCACCCCCGCTGCAGCAGCGGCACATCCGTCCAACGGCAGGTATGGCGGCGAGAGGCCTCCCTGGGACGGCAGCCGAGACCAGCGGGGATATGACTATGACTACGGGCCTGGGCCTCCGGTGCCACCGCCACCGCCACCGCCCCAGTATTATCATCGTGGGGGAGGCGGGTATCAAGGTGTGGGCTACTATGGGCCGCAGAGAGGCCGGGGGTACCATCCGTATGGGAGAGGCAGAGGGGGGGTACCGTATCATCACAGGGGTGGCTATGATGCCTATGGGCCGCCGTCTGGGCGGCCGCCGCCGCCGCCACAGGAGTATTATAGTTGACTAATTGATATGATAGCTGGTTGGATCCCTGAGTCTGTCAGAGGGCGGTCCGTGCGTGTCAGAGGGGAGGGAGGGCACTTGTTGTCCTGCTGTGGGTGAGTGGTGGAGTGACAGACAATGATCTTTGTTGTTCATTCAATGCCGTGCCGTGAGAACAATCTAGAAAAGAAAACATACTTTAACAATAAGGAAGTTAGAATTAATGGCAGAATCGATTGTATCGACGGAAATCGTATATACGAAGTTAAATGCGTAGAAACTATAGAGGATAATTTTCATTTAAAGTTTTTAAATTCATTTTTTTTTGAAATATATTTTCTTACTTCCGAAAATTATTGGATCGATTTTGATAAAACTAAACTTGTTTATGCTTTGTGTCATTTTTTCCCCGACCTTATCGATGTCATTGAAAAGCGATAGATGCGACATGTGCCATTGATCTGCATTTGCTGTGTGCGTGAGGTTCTCTTATTTGCAAAGCTTCTCAGCCGACATGCGCGCTGCGTCCGCCGTATGCTCTCTCTTTCGCTGCAGCCCGGCAACTGACAGCCGCTGCAAAGGCAGACGCACGCATCCGAGAGGAAGAATCCCGTCCTTCCCGAAGAGTTTCACGAGACTCCTTAGCTCGCATTCTTTTCATCAATTACACGAATGATCCCTCCCTGACGTGTTCGTGGCACCGCCATCCCACCCTTGTTGCAGACAGGCCGTGGAACCGCTGAATTTTGATGCCTGACACCTCTGGAGGCTCGGCTTGAGCCACGCCAAGCAGCGAACGTTTCCAAAGGGCTGATGGCCGCCCACCGATGCGCCCAGCAGTAGCGCAATGGAACCTATATCGCCTTCCGTGAGACACTCTTCCTTGTTACCTTTTGTGTGGAGGAGCGGGGGCTGAGCGGACAGGGTGATGCCTCTGCGGACAGCAAGGGGTCTGGAGGAGGTGGGCGTGGCGATGAGACAAGGCGGGAGTCGGGGCGACGAGAGGAGAGCTGACCGGGCCGCACTGAGAACCAAGAAGCGAAATGGTGAGTGAGAGACCAACAGAAAGGGAAGGGCTGGCGGGCTGAGAGGAAAGGAGCCATCAATTGGTGGCCTGTTTGTTGTGCCTGTCTGTCTGTCCTGTCTGTGGTTTCGTTCGTCAGGTCTTCACGCTCTTCGTCACGCCGAGCCCAATGGCCCTCCCCTCGCCCCATCAATAGAGCGATTTCCGCCCTCCATCCCCTCAGAGCCGCGCGTCGCCATCTCCCCCTCCTCACGCGCAAGCCAAAGGAGCAGAGCCACCACAGCTACCGATAGAAGGAAACGAGGCCGGCCATCGTCGTCAACCACCACCAGTGGGCTGCAGCGGGGCAGCAGTGGGGTCGAGAGGCACCTGCACGTCTCCAAGGAGAGGGAGAATGACCCCATGTCGCCCACCATCGTGCGGACGCCCTCTGGTGAGCGCGTCCGGCTGCTGCCGACGTTCCAGCCAGTGCGGTCGACCTCGTCTGCATCTCTCCGGCCGCCCACGTCCCCCTCACCCCCCTTGCCACCTTCTGACGTGTCTGCCACCGGGCTGCCCGGCTTTCCATACGCCCATCCCATCCCCGGGGCGTGTGGGTACGGCGGGTACGGCTATCAGCCCTACAGCGATCCTCTCTACGCGGCTTACGCTCAGGCGCAGGCAGCGGCCATGTGGTCCATGTGGACCACCCATGACAGGCATCACCAACACCACCAGCACTCGGTGCGGTCGCGCAGGAGGTCCCACAGACAGAGGAAGGACAGCATCGGCACGGCCAGCCCTAGCAACAACAGCACCAAGGCCGGCACGAGCACCCTCAACGCCGGCACCCCGCAGAGCACCACAGCCACGGCGAGCGGCTCAGCGACGGTCAAGGAGGCCGTGCAGGCCTCCCCGCCCAACCACCCTCCCACACTGTCATGCGAAATCATCCTTGATCCACCGGATCAGTCGCCCACCGACAACAGCCCCTGTCGATCGTCGCGTATGAGTGGTGGCGGGGTGAGCGGGGTGGAGAGCGCTGCTGAGGGAGGAATGCTGGTGAGGGATGACGACGACGGCGCGGGTGTTGGCCGCGTCGGAGACTCTGGCGAGAAGAGGGCGCTGGAGGACCAGCTCGTCAAGGTGATTCCTTACCACACATGACATGCAGATGGAGGGAGGGAGGGAGGCGAGCGTGTGACTGACGGTGGTGGTGTGTTTTGTTTGTTGCTATGTTCAGGCGCACCGCCAGATCGAGCAGCTGCAGATGGCTCTCCAGGCCAAACAAGGTACAAAGACGCACACTGCACTGCAAGTCCCTCCCTTTCTCATATGCACAAACATCGATCGCTCCGGTGTTGTGTTGTGTTGTGTTTCTCTCTCCTCTCGTCAGATCCTCCCTGGCCGTCAGGTCGCCCGCCGTCGATGCCGTCCTTCCCCTACCCCTACCCCATGGCTGTCCCCTTCCCGCCTCCCGCATGGCCACCCATCCTTCCCCCACGCTTCATCCCACCACCAGGCACCCTCTCACCGATCAACGAGGAACACCACCACCACCACCACCATCATCGCACACGTGACCGCGACGCAGGCTCCAGCTCCACCCCGCCGACCAGCCCCAACGACGCACCGCTGTCGCTTCGGCAGGAGTTGTCTTCCTCTCCCTCCGTGAGTGAGGAGGAGGAGGAAGGAGGCGTGAGCGAGATGGATCGGCAGTTGACCGATGCGGCGGCGAGGCTGGCAGCCGACCAGCGGAGTGCCTTCCAGAAGGTCGAGTGGTCGCCGCCCGTCGAGGAGCCGATATACTTCATGGCCAAGATGGACATGATGTCACAGGGCTCGCCCACCACAGCGTCCCACGGACACGAGGCTGACGACGACGACGGCCCTTCGCCGTACTCGCCACCGTGGCAGCAGCCATCCTTCTTCGCCGCCCCAGCCCTTCCCTTCATGCCCCTATCTCGTGCGCCATCGGCCGGCCACGGCCAGACACCCCTCTCGCGTGTGGGCAGCCCCCCATCGCAGGTCACGGTCAGGCGGGCGGGCGCGAGGCACAATGAGGATGACCCGAGCGGCCTCAGCAGTGCCAGTGCGTCCTCCCCGCTCTTCAGGACACGCACGCTGCCTTGCCGCCAACCACCAGCACCATCGGCACCATCGGCAACCGACAAGAGGAGACGCAGGAGCGCCGGCAACGGCAACGGCAGTGGCAGCGGGCGCAGCAGGGCGGCCACTCCCTCGCACTTTGACCCGAAGCAGAGCCCCTACTACCCCTCAGACAAGGACCCCTGGCCGTCTGGCCTTCCCAGGCGGAAGCAGAGCGGTCTCAGGGAGCCCCAGAACACGCAAGTCAGGTCTGGCCGCAAGTCGTCTCTTCCGCGTGCGGCCTCTTCGCCAGGCCGCCGGCCGTCTCACCAGCCGACATCGCTCCCACCACGATCCCAATCGGCCCGGAGCGGCAAGGCCACCTCTTGTCGGCGGCAGAAGAGGCCGCCGTGGCTGGAGCGCTTCAGGGACATCCTGAGGGAGGGGCGGCCTCTGGAGGAGTGGCTCACGGCCGAGCTCGGCATCGAGGAGACCATCTTGCCTCCGGATCACCAGCGTCACCAGGGGCACCGCAGCCGCCCCCATTCCTCGAGTGTCCACCGCCCGCCTTCCGCCATCGCAGAGGAGGAGGAGCAGTCGCCATTCATGGCCCGAGAGGATGAGGGTGGTGAAGACGACTCCCCGGTGGAGAGCCACGCGCCGCCACAGCCGCCCGGCGACGATCCTGTCGACTTGTCGCCAGCCAGTGGTGTGTCCGGCACCGACCTGGGCAGACGGTCACGGGCGGCGGCGACGCGGCTGCCTTTCGTGGAGTCGCCTGTGATGGTCAATGGCAGCATCTCGTCGGCGAGGCAGGGCCACAGTCATGGTGCGGGTGTCACCAGTGGGTCCTCATCGCATCACGGCAAGGGGGTGTTCGGCCTATCGGACATCGACGTCCATGAGGGGGTGGAGATCCCACACCACTTCCTCCAGTTCCACGCCAGAATGGGCTCCTCCCAACAGTCAGAAGCGCAACACCAGCAGCAGCAGGAAGACGGAGACTCGCCATGCATGGGTGTGGGAGAGACCGATGAGGTCAGTGAGGACGATGGGCATGTGACGCCCATAACGCCCAGCGGCAGGAGTGAGGGCGTGCTGGCCAGCGGGATTGTGGCGCTGGAGACCCGCATTGCCAACCCCGAGGCGCTGCGGCAGAAGGACCCTCAGCCCGGGGCCATCATCGGACCACCCCCACCAGACACAAGGACCAACAGAAGTAAGCAACCCCACACGCACCGCACAGGCGCTACGCGCGCAACACCAACGGCAACTCACATCATATGTATACCTGTCTGTCTGTCTCTTTCTGTCCCTCTGTCTGCGTGTAGATGCCAAGCAGCATTCCACCACCCGTCGGAACGCGCCTCGTGACGCCCCCGATGAGTCGTCTCCCTGCGCTTCCCAGTCGAGCGGGCACGTGTCCGTGGCGTCTTTCAGTTCAATGCGCGAGCGTCAGCGGCTGCGGCCCTACTGGGCCATGATGAAGCGGCACTGGGACTGGCAGCAGCAGCAGAGAAAACAGAGACGCACACAGCAGGGCGACAGTACGCTGCAGCTGCAGAAGGGAGAAAAGAGCCCGTTTTCGGCCTATTACGCCACACACAGGTGAGAAGGGACTGGATAGGGAGTTCGGTGCGTGGTGAGGAATGGGGTGTCTGTCTGTGTGTATGTGTTGGTTGGTTGGTGTAGATATGACCCCCCGCCTCGTTCGCCTGTCGGTCGTGACAATACTGGTGGTGGTAATGGTGCTGGTGGTGGTGAAAGCGACGCAGGGGTCTCGTCAGGCTGACCGATTTTTGTCCATCCCATTCTGTCTGTCTGTCTATCTATGTCTGTTTATATGTGCCTTTGTTCTGTCTATCTGTCTTCATCCGCTAGTTACTGTGTGTCGTGCGGGGCTTTCTCGAATCGAAGCAAGCTTGTTTGGCCCCCTCCCCCTTCCCCACCCCTCCCCCCTCTCTGCCTTTATCTATCCTACCCATCCTGTCTATCTATCTCTCTGTGTGTGGTGGCTTTGTGGTGTGTTGCTGCTGGGTTTGTTGTGTTCCCTTGTGGCTTTAGTAGATAGAATTCGTTGGCCGACTGACATGCGTGCATGCGTGTTGGGGCTGATGGATCGATCGATTCGATCATGATGAATGAGGAGATGAGCGGGGCGGCCGGATGGATGGATGGACGGATGGATGGATGGATGGATGGCAGCTGCTGCATACATACCTATATCTCTCTCTATATATTATATACCCTTCCGTCTCTCTCTCTCTCTCTCTCTCTCTATCTCTAGTGGCTACTTTTTTCCGAAGGACAGACATACAGACAGACAGGCAGACAGACAGGTGAGGTATCGGCAAGTAAGTGGCTCGGGCGATGGTTGGTTTCGTGAGCATAAGACGCTCACGAGATGGACCTGTTTGATATATATACGATGAGCCTTGAGCCTTCCTTCTTTGAGACACCACACCCTCTCACTGATGCACCACACCACCACACACGCACATGCCGGGATGCCGTCAGTCATCTGTCTGTCTATCCGTCCGTCTGTCTATCTATCTGTCTATCTGTCTGTCTTTGGTGTATCTCCTTTCTCATACTGAGGGATGAGGAATGATCCGTGTGTCTCTGGTGAACCGACCGACAAGCAACCAACTGTTTTCTCAAGCAAGCATGTCTGTGGATTGGATCGATCGCTGGGAGAGATGAGAAGGGCAACGCACGCACTCAATCATGCATGCAGCCATCCCATCCGCACACGCACACACACGAGGGACGGTTGTCAGCCAGCCAGCCAGCCAGCCACATACACTACACAGTCTTCCTGCTTCCCCCCTATGTTATTCTTCCCACTCACCTGCCTGAGCTGAGCTGTCAGAGCAGAGAATTGGTGTCTGTCCACACGTGCACACACACATGCGCGCACACAGATCTGACTGACTGACCCGACTGGCCTCTTGCACACTCACACTCTCACAGACCTGACGGACGGACTGACACTCTCTCACACTCACACTCACACTCACACTCACCGGACCACTCTGGCACACAAGGGAGGCAGAGGCCTGAGCTGACTGACTCTACGAAGGCGTATTCTTCTTTCCTCTGCTCGCTCAGATGGAACAACAGGGATGGAGGGAGGAGGGGGAGGGAGGGACCCTACAGCAACGTACGTAGCACGGACATACATACGCCTTGCCATTTTCGCCTTTCTCCCCCACTCCACTCATGATGGGCCTTTCCTGCCTGCCTGCTTGTCACTCATCGCCTCGCCGGCACCCCAGGTGAGACAAAGAGTACGCAGGTGTGCATGAAGGTCCATCAAGAGAGGGACGGGAGACGGCAGCGGCACTGCGAGGCTACCCAACATCATATGTACCGGATGAACATATTGCGTGGTCGCTGCTTGCTTCAAGGTCGGTTTCCGTTGCGAGCTGCCTGACTGCAACGACACCGGGATCGAAAAAACTCGGTGTCGTTGTTATCGAGCAGCTCGTGACGTGGCCAACTGTGAAGCGACGGCCGTACACGTGTTTGTCCAACTCAATCAAGTGCTTTTGGAGAAGGCCTGTCTGACTCTTCGGTTGAGGGCCTTTCTGGCAGACATGTCTACACGATGATTTGGTGTCAGTCATATGATAGATAGGGTGTCGGCCGGCCGCTTTTGGCTACGCGCGTCGTGTGCGGTGCGCCGCGCCTCATCCGTACACACATACATACAGTACGAACCAATGCCCCCTAGTCGATGTCATGCATGTCGATGGATGCGTGCAACTGCCTGCCTGCCTGCCTGCCTTGGGTCAAACGCCCTCGACTTTATATTGATTGCATGGATGCCCAGCTGGATAACATACATAACCCACACACACCTCATTTACTGACTGCTGTGCTGTGTGTGGGCAGTGGAGAAGAGTGGGACAGACAGTGCGTGAGGCTGGTGTTGATCGTCATTCAGGTCGGTCTACCTACCTTCGTATACACACACACACACATGTACTTACATGTGTGTGGATCCGATGCATTGCATGTACGTGCACGGCACGCAGGAGTGTTTCAGTCAGTCAGTCAGTCAGTGAATGAGCCCATCGATTCGATGTGTGTGAGTCAGTCAGTCAGTCAGTCAATATATTATTGTCATATCACTCAGTCACTAGTAGTGCCATCACCCATCCACCCCTCCATCCATCCATCCACAACTGCTACCGTATCTATCGTATGCCTGACCAGTGAGTGAGTGACAGACAGGGCAGGTTGGTTGGGTGGGTGGGTGGGTGATGTGAGTGAACAGGGAGGGACATGTGACATGTGACATGACATGTGCAGTGAGCAACCGAGGAGGCATCCATCCTTCAGGGAGGCGAGGAAGGTACCATGACTGACATGGTATCGACAATCTTGGCTGGCCTTTTTTAGTATGCCTTCGTATACATACCTGCGTGTGTGTGTATGTGTATGTGTGTGTGTCAAAGACCATCACAGACCCCATGAGATGAGACGAGCTTTTGTTCCAAGCAATGGTTTCGACCAAATTTGTCGAGTTGTCTGCAAGCTCAGCTCGCAATCAGAAGCGCGCCCCTTCTTCATTTCCTCATCCCGAAGCCCGATTGCGCGTGTGCGATGGTGGCCGGCCCGCTGGCATCGGCCTCGCCGGAAGATCTGCTCCAAGGCATCCTCGATGCGCGCAGCGTCGCCCAAGCCACCGAAGAGCTCAAGGCGCGGCTGAAGCATGCACCCTTCTGCGTCGACCTCCTGCGCATCGTCACCACCCACCCCAATCCCAACATTCGGCAGCTGGCCGCAGTGCTCATGCGCAAGAAGATCGCAACCAACCTGGGCCGCCTCGACAATGCGACGCAGAGCCAGATCAAGGCGACGTTGCTGGAGCGGATTGTCAAGGAGGACAGCCACTTGGTGCGCGTGGCGATAGCGCATGTGGTGAGTGCGGTGGCCAGGGTGGATTATGGCGAGTGGGGGGCGGAGCTGCTCAACTTTTTGAACCAGTGCATGGAGAGCGGCGAGGAGGGGCCGCGGGAGGTGGCCATGATGGTGTTTGGCAGCGTCATCGACAACATGGAGACCAACATCGCCAACTACTTCAACCAATTTGTGGTTGTCTTCAACAAGGGTCAGTCAGAAGTCAGCTGACCTGCATATACCACACCCACACACGATGGACTTAATGATGCTCCTCTTCCTCTCTCTCCCTCTCTCCTTATGTGGCGCAGGTCTGAATGACGCGAGCAGCATGAAGGTGCGGATAGCGGCGGTCAAGGCTGTGTCGTCATTGACGCAGATTGTCGAGACCGAGGAGCAGGCCACGGCCTTCAAGACACTCATCGGCCCTCTGGTGCGGGTCGTCGAGGCCGCTCTGCAGCAGGGCCATGAAGACACCGCTGTGCTGGCAATCGAAATATTCGACGATCTGGTGAGCACGGCCACCGGCAGACAGACTCTGTATGTTTGTATGTGCGGTGTGTGTGGATGGGTCGACCCGACACAGGTTGAGTGCAATGTGGTCTTCTCGGCTCAAGACCTGCCGGACATTGTCAAGTTCATGCTCCACATCGCCGCTAACACGCGTGAGCCGACAACAAGAGACAGACCGACAAGCAGACAGACAGATAGACAGACAGACAGACAGCATCCGCGTGACAGTTTTTGAACATTTTCTGCTTGTGATTGTCTGTCAGATTTGCAGACGGGCACCCGCAGCCAGGCCCTGACCTTCCTGCATTGGGTGTGCAAGAACAAACCAAAAGGTGCGCTGCGTTGCGGTGTGAGAGGGCTTGGCGGGCCAGGCCACACCACCACACCACACAGCGTCCTGTACTGTACGTGTGTGTGGTCGTCTGTCGTCTGCAGTGGTAACGCGCAACCAGCTGCTGCCTGCCATCCTCAACGTGATCCTACCCATGGCAGCCGAGCCCGATGAGCATGACGAAGAAGGTAACTAAGCTCGATGCATTTATGCCACGCTGGAATGGAACCACACACATGCACAGGTATATATGTGTGTGTGTGTGTAGAGGAGGAGAGTCCCTCGACGTTGGCGGCGTCGACCCTGGACACGGTGGCTCTGTCGCTGCCGGGCACGCAGGTCTTCAACGTGGCCATAGAGGGCATCGGGCAGTACAGCCAGTCCACCCACCCCAACCAGAGAAAAGCAGGTGGGTATCGATGACATGACGACATAGACAGACAGACACAGGGAAGGACAGGGCAGTCGCCGTTTGTGTGTGTGTGTGTGTGTGTGTCAGCGATGACTCTGCTTGGGATATTGTCTGAGGGGTGTGCCGAGACCATGAGGAGGCAGCTCGACCAGCTGCTGCCCTTCGCCCTCAAGTGACACACACACACACACATCAACACACACACAACCGTCTGTGTCAATCATCAGGGCTTTTGAGGACCCCCAGGCACTAGTTCGTGTGGGCGCAGCGACGTGCATCGGCCAGTTCATTGGTGCGGAGCAAAGATACACACAGACACAGACAGACAGACAGACAGACACCTGCACACACACATTATCGTGATTGGTGTCCATCTCCATGTGTGTGTGTCCGTGTGTGTGTGTGTTCAACCAACCAAGGGGCTCTCAGAGTACCTGCAGCCGGAGATATTGAAGCGGTATAAGCAGGTCATGGACGTGGTGCTGCACACACTCGAGGCCAACAGCGGCTCGATCGTCGTCCAGGAGAAAGTGCTATACGGTACAATACATACGGTGCCAAGGAAACATATATGGGAATCCCCCTCCCTCCCTCCCTCCCTCCCTCCAGCACACGTCTGTCTGTGTGTCTTTCTGTTGGGATGTTTGGTGGGTTCAGCCCTGATGGTGTTGATAGACCATCTTGAGGAGGACCAGCTTGCGGCCTATGTGCCTCACGTGCTGCCCAAGATCATGGCCACCCTCATGACACGTACGTAAATACAGGACACAGACAGACAGACAGACAGAGCATCCATCCATCTGAGGGAGGGGTGGGGGTGTGTGTGCAGTGCTGGCTCAGACCAAGGCCGACGACTCGTTCAGGCTGACATTGCTCAAGGAGAGCTGCATCAACGTCATCTCGTCTCTCGCAGGATCGGCACAAAAAACCGTAAACACAACGCACCACTGACCAGAACAAAGGTAACCACAATCACTCGTCCCCCCTCCCTGCCTCAGTTTGCCCCCTACAGCCAGGAGGTCTTGGTGCACCTGGAGCCCGTCGTCAAAATCACAAACACAAGTAAATACTCTCTCACACCCACACAAACCACAACGACCGCACAACGAACGAACATCTATCCACTCGTGGAGGGAGGGATCGTGTCGTCGTCTGTGCGTGCCGTGCCTCACTCACTCAGCGTCGACTGAGGAGGGCTCCCCCTTTGTTGCGCTCCGTGCCAAGGCCACCGACTGTGTGGGCGCCATCGCACAGGCCATCGGGCCAGAAGCTTTCGCGCCGTTTCTGCCCGTCTTCTACCCACTCGTCAAACAGGTGTGTGCAGTGTTTGACGAGGGAGCCGGGTGGGCATGGTTGTGGATATGTGTGTGTGTGGTGCAGGGTTTGAGTGAGATATCCGACCACGCTCTGCGTGAGAACTCTTTCCGCTTCTTCGCCTGTCTGGCCTTCTCAATGCGGGAAGCATTCGCACCATACCTTAACGTCAGTCGTCAGTTGGCCCACTGCTTAAAACAGAGCAAACACGTTACCCAATCGTGCTACATGGCGACACACATGCCTCTCTCTCTCTCTGTGTGTGTGTGTGTGTGTGCTTAGGATGTCTTCCCCTCTCTGGTAGAGACGGCCATGTCTGACAAGTTTGAGACCTTCACACACCAAGATGAACACGGTCAGACAGACGGCCAGCATATCATAGCGGCTCAACGACACCCACCAGGCCGTGTGTGGTGTGGACGGTGTTGTGTCAGATCCATTGTCAGGTTTTGATGATGAGGAGGACGAGGAGGACGAGAGACGGATCGCCGGCATCTCCATCAGAACCGGTGTGAGGGGAGGTGGGGGGGTGCGGGGAAACAGCGGTCGGTGTGTGGGTTTGTGTGTGTGTGTGTGGGTTAGGTTACTTGGATGAGGTTGAGTCGGCAGTGTACGGGCTGCAGGTCTTCACTGACGCCCTCGGGCCACACATGCACCAACACCTCAACAGGTAAGTAGATAATCTTATCCTAGATAGGTCGGTCGGTGGGGTGGCCAGTGACCCAATCCACACAGCCCTTCAGACTGAGCGGGCGGGCGGGCGGGCGACCCGACACGATCACATCTGTGCACACCGTGCCCTTATTTAATTGGCTTCTGTACGTTCGTGTGTGTGCATGGTATGCCATGCAGCTTGGTGCTGATAGTCGAGAAGCTCCACTGCCACTTCCACTCATCGATACGGCAACGGGTGGGTTGGCAAGGCAAGGCAAACACTCCACCCCCGCCCCGCCCCCATGCCAACCAACCAAGCCACCCCTCTCTCATGCCCACCCCACCCCGCAGGCGTTGAATCTCGCCGAGGCCATCATCCTGAACATCCACCGCACCCAGCCGCCCCCCTGGTTCACCCCCCCGGCCAAGAGCGGTACCACAGGGGAGGGGCAGGTGAGGAAGTCGGAGGTCTCCCAGTGGAAGCCGGGGCTGCCCTGCCAGTCGCCGCTCACCCAGAACTGCCAGGACGGGCTGAGCAAGCTGTGGCCTTTCGTGTGGAAGAACGTCAAGGAGGTGCCTACATGGAGTGGTGGGGGTGGGGTGTCTGTCTTGTTGGTGAATGTGTGGTTGGTTGGTTGGTTGGCTGTGTGTGTGCAGAGTGATGAGAAGGCCGTTGTGTCTGCCGCATTGGATGGTTTGTAGGCGGACGGAGAACGGTGTCCATCCATCCATCCATGGTGTCTGTCTGTCGGTCATTCGTGTCGTGTGCAGTGACATCAGAGCTGTGCGAGATCCTGGGGCCGGCCATGGTCGAAGGCATCTACAAAGGTCTGTCTGTGTGGTGGGTCGGTGAGGTGATCGGCACTCGACTCGCATGTTGCTCCGTGTGTGTGTTCAGATCTGCTGTCGGTGTGCAGTGAGCTGCTCCAGTGCAAGCACCCCTGCCAGGACTCCGACGATGACCTCGATCAGGTAGGTCCATCGTCACCACCACCACCACCACACCACAACTCTCAGGTTGCTGCACTTCCTCTCTGTCTCTCTGCCTGCGTGCAGGATGAGGAGTCCCGCACAGCCGAGGAGGAGCTCTTCGAGAGCCTCTCCACACTCGTGGGCGCCATCGCCAAGGCCATCGGCAGCTCCTTCCAGCCCCTCTACGAGCAGCTCCACCCACTCATCCTCAGACTCGCCGCACACAAACGATCCAAAGTCTACAAGTAACACGCTCGGGCGACTAGCTAGAGGGCGTGCTGTGCTGTGCTGTGTTGTGCTGTGTCCACCGTACCGCTGTGGTGTCTGTCTGTCATGATGGATGCACTTTGCAGGACGATTGGTCTCGGGTGCTTCGGCGACGTAATTCAGGCGATGGGTGGTTCGGCAGCGCGTTATGTGGACCAGGTGCTGCCGCATGTGGTGCAGGGCGTGCAGCAGGACGAGGACTGGGACCTCAGAAGAAACGCCGTCTTCACGCTGGGCGTCCTCTACGAGGTACGGTACACACCTGGCTGCCTGAGGGTATGGTGTCTGGCTGGAGAGGTGGTGGGTGGGGGGATGGATGTAGGTGGGGGAGGGTGTGGCGACGCTGGAGCAGCAGATCATGCCCATCCTGCAGCTGCTGCAGCCCTTCTTCGCCAACGAACAGACCAACACTGACGCAGAGGTACGTGTCCACACAGCCACCACCACACACCCCGACAAGGCGGGTCCCCATCCATTCATCCATGTTGTGTGTATGAGTGGAGTCCACCAGGAGTATGACGACGTGGAGGCGGCGAGTGTGGACAACGCGGCCGCGGCGGTCTGCAGGATCATTCTCAGGGTCAAGGTCGACGCGCTGCCCATCCCACAGGTCTGTCTGTCTGTCTGTATCTATCTCCCTCCCCCTGTGTGACCCTACAGATAGACCAAAGAGATATATGTGTCGTGGGGTTGTGTGAGTGAGTTGTGTGCCGTCCACCCACCATTTCCCTTTCGTGTATCAGTTGCTGGTTGGCCTGTGCCGTGTGCTGCCGCTGCGAGTCGACGCGGATGAGTGCTCTATCGTCCTCAAGGCAAAAATGGCCACACGGCAATCTCGTGCATGACACACATGGCTCCATCCATCTCTCTGTGTGTGCGTGTGTGCGGGTCGGTCTCACTCACAGTGCCTATTGTATCTGTTCCACACGCCCCAGACGCAGGCCCACCTGCAGCCGCACCTGCACGACCTCGCTAAGGTAAGTAGGTCTGTGAACATATATACATCACACGGCAATATAGTTGGCTGCTCGAGGGTGTGTGGATCGTCAGATCGCCGTGTGTGAGCTGTTCAATGACAAGGCGGACATCGATGAGAACACCAAACAGCAGGTAACTAAGTGAGTCGGTGAAGTGCGAGATGGATGGATGGATGGACCCAACTCACTCACTGGACTCCTTCCCGCCGTTGTGCGCATTGTCGTGTGTGTGTGTGTGTGTGTTGCACCCCACATATATCACTCACATGACATCCAGGTTCGGTTGCTGCTGCAGCAGCTGGCCCCAAAGCTGAAGGAGAACCCCCAACAACACAGAGTGAGTAAGATCCTGACTGCCCGCAATGACGGCAGCCGCGAGCGTGCTTATGTTAATCGGTGCGGTCGGTGTGGCGGGTTTCTGTGGATCCCTCCATATGTCCATTCAGGCGGTGTATGAGTATCTGAGCAACAGCTCCACCCAGGCAGCAGTGGAGTTCTACCAGCAGCTGTGACTGTGGGGTGTGTGTGGCGGCGAGATGCGTGTGTCTGTCTGTGCAGAACAGTGAGTGGCAGGGGGAAGGAAGCTGTGTGTTCAGTCCTTTATCTCTCTGCCTGTCACTCACTGTGTGGTATTGGATGGACTGACTCGATTGTCTGTCGACTCTCGTCGGTTATATAAGGGGTCTGTCTGGGTCGATCGATGGATGGCCGACATGCACACCGACACAGCCAGCAAGACACAGACAGACAGACAGACAGACAGACAGCTAGGCGAGGCACTGCGCGACAATGTAGCGTCCCTCTGATCCGGATCTAAAATGTAGCCCGCAATCTGATGACCTCTCGTCCACCTCATACTCTGACAACTCCCACACTTACGCTAGTCAAGCCAAAATCACATGCACAGGTGAAACCGTTCCGATAAAATTGTGATCGGTGGTCGTTCGTTCCTCAGCGGGTAGCGGTGCGGAAGGTTGGGTTGGACACGGAGGGGAGAGAGAAACTTCCGATACTGAATATGTGCATCTGTCTGATGTATCCGTCATGTTTTCATGGTTCAGATCCTTGATGAGGCGTGTGGGGTTTGTGTGGGGTCGAGGGTTAGTTTTGTCGGGCTGGGGCTGATGTGGGGCTGTGGGGCCGAGCATGCATGCCGCTGAGTGAACGAACGAGTCTATAGACAACAAATGTATGACCGTCTGTATCTACAAACCTAGTTACTTAGTCGGTCAACAAACACACGCACCTAGAACACCAACTTAATCAAAACAACCAAAGCAAAACAAAACACCACTGCCTGAGCCCAGACTAAAAGTCTCGCCGAATACTCACGGCGATAAAGTGCGCAGCCAAGCTGCTCTGCGCACTTCAAACCACGACCAACGCCAGACGTAGTCCACCTCTTTCGAGACCGATTTCAACACCCAAAACTCCCACTACCAGCAGCGTCAGAAGGAAGTTCAGAAAGACCCAAGGGAGATATCTCCAGGAACCGGACTCATATGCTGCTCTCTTCTTCTGGTCAAGGTAGGGCTGGAAGAGATCCAGAAAGAACTGCTCCAGATACCATCGCTCCACTGGCTGGGCAGCGGGCTGCGCTGTCGGTGCCGCGTCGTACCTGACGCGCACACGCACACACACACAACCACACACACACGTGAGAACGAATGAGAACAGTGGTGCGCATCTCACCTGACGCGGTGCTCATTCCTCGGGCGTACTCCGGGCGGCAGAAGCTCGAAGTATCTCCGCTCTCCATTCTCCTTCACGTAGTACCGCATTGGAAGGAAAAGGCTCTCGAAGACAGGGACCAGATCCCGCGTCCCGGGGAGGAACGCCACCGCCCGCCCTCCCCCCGGTACCTCAACTTGCCGCTCGCCCATCGCGAGTATGAAAGAAATAAGCCAGTGATGAAGGATTGGGATTGCTCGAAGGTCGAGGTATCTCCGCTGTCCATTCAGCTTCACGTAGTACTCCTTGGAAGGGTCCTCGAACACATCTTCCAGATCCCGCGTCCCGGGGAGGAACGCTACAGCTTTCTCTCCGCGCGGTCCCTTCGCTTGTCGGTCATTCCACTGCATCGCGAATAGAAGTCGAGGTGGAGACCTTTTCTGTATCTACCCGTCGTGTCTACCCCTAACTCCGAACCCTGCCCCTAACCCTAACCCCTATCTTCCGTCTGTGTGGACGTACCGTACCCCCAGACCCCGCCGACGCTCTCTAACTTCTTTCTACAGGGTTGTGCTTCAGGGCTGTGCTTAGCTTACACAAACCGCTAAGTCCCCGCGCCACCACAACCATGCACGTGGTCCATGGACCTCGAGCAAGCGAGCTCATGAGACAATGAAACACCTTTCCTTTACCCACACCACAGAAGACGCACCTAGCTAGCTATATGTCCACTTTCAGGTCCTTGAGTTCCTCTGGCGGCAGGATGGTGTCTTTGCCAAAGAGGAAACGCGTGGGGCTGTCGGGGGCTTGGGAGGGGTCGGGCGGCTGACCACATGTCACACACACACACACACACACACACAGGAAGACCATCGATGGACACATACATGCAGATGAGACATCACCGCAGTCTCCGTGTGTGTGTTGGCTTCCTTTCCCACTTACGAGTTCGACGCCGATCCTTTTGCAGATTTTGATGTAGTCATCTCTCGAGACCTGAGTCTCCACGCCAAATGGCAACCTGACACACATGACATGACACACAGACAAGCGGAGAGCACCTGTGTCTGTGTGTATGTGTATGTGTATGTGTATGTGTATGTGTATGTGTGTGGATGGATGGGATGGTGTCGTCTTGCCTTGCCGTGTGGGCCCACCTGATGTCGAGTTGGTCGCAGACCTTCTCCAGGTCAGAGGTGCGCATCTTGAACTTCCGACCCAAATCGATGATGTCACGCTCAATGTAACTGCACCACACACCACACACCACACACCATTCACAGTGAGTGACGCACAAATATGCAGTCTGTGTCCGCATGGCTCGTGGTGCGCACAGGTCATCGAGGTCAAATGGGTCAAAGTAGTGGACCGTCTCGATCAAATGCCACACAAACTCGCCAGAAATCAGCTCCTGAAACCCATCCATCCATCCATCGATCCATGCAACGGAAATGGCGTGTTCTGGTCCACCTACCTTGACGGGCACATCGAGTGGAACCGGTGCAGGCGCCCCCCACTTGCAGCACACGTCACCCAGGAAACGCAGCGGCACGTGGTAGTGCTCGTGGATCTCCTGCACACACACATACACACGTACACACATCAATCCATAAAGGAGCGGCCCGAATGCGTGTTGATGCCTTGCGGCCGCCAGCCCACCCCCCACCCGACCCACCCACCCCCGCCAAGGCACCCACCCACCATGAGTGTGAAGGTGCCCATCCCTTGGCTCCGGTCGACGAATCTGCGCTTCTGCTGGACAGCCAGCTCCTGCACACACGTGCGGCAGGGTCACCATTATCACTTGTAATCCATAGTGCGTCCCGTTCCTTACTGTGCCCATACATACCGGCCCGCCTACCGGGTTGTGTTCGAGAGTGATGCTGCCCTCGGGCATGTCCCCCTGGTTGCCGATCTTGTAGTACTTCTCGATCTCAGGCCACTGGTCGGCAGGCCAGCGGCCAGACACTGCCACACCACACCACACCACCCGATGAGCCACGCGTGTCTGTCTGTCTGTCTGTCTGGTTGTCTGGTTGTCGGTGTGGTGCGTACGTCCTCCCTCGACGTATCCGATGTCTGTGAGGTTCTTGTCATCATCCGCAAGTGCCTTCATCTTCATCTCCTCAGCCATCTGGTCCCACTCGTCCTGCCAGCTGCAGATCCAACGACGCTGACACGAACGAACACAACAACACACCCGCACAGACAGATAGAGAGGGCACGAATGAATGGATCCACAGGTGCCATCCTATCCTGCGGTGTCCTCACTCACCCTCTCCAGCTCATCGATTTTCTCGTCAACCTCCCTCATCCTCTTGGCCAGCCTCAGCTCGATAGGCTCATCCGCCAAGACGTCATCTCGACTGACACCCTCAGACCCCTCCATCTTTCTCTTGTCGTCGAGCGCCGCCTGCTCGGCCTGCCGCTCCTCCCGCAGCTCACGTATGACCTCATCGCTCTGGATCTCCAGCTCACTCTTGGGCCGCTCAACAGGGTCGCGCAGCTGCTTGGGGTTGCGCATGGCGTCCTTGAGCCTGCACGCACCGATGGACGGATGGATGGATGGATGTTCCTGCGTGTGAGGGTGTGAGGGTGTACCTACCGTTGTCTGATTGTGAAGTTGGGCCCTCGTGTCCTGTATGCCCGGTAGGCCAGCTCACACTGCACCTGATACGCATCCATCATGTCGATCTCCGCATCAGTGTAGTTGGTGAGGGTGTCGGGATGCGTCGGCATGATCAGTCCGGCCGGTTGGTTGAGCTGCCTCAGAGTCTGCCGGGCCTCGTGGTACCGTGGGTCGGTCAGCGGGTCATAGTCCTCAGGGTCCGGCTCGTACGGAATGTCCGGCTCGTCATTGCCCGGCAGATCCTTGGCGAAGAAGGCGTCCATGTTTAGTCGACCTGTTGACACCAACCAGAAGCATGCAGACAGACAGACCAACATTCATTCGCACGCACCATTAATTGCTTGCCCTTGGCTGCGTACCCACCTGGTTGGAGCATCACTGAGTGCAGCGCAGTGACTGGTTGCCGTCTGTGTGCAGACGGCAGGGGAAAGAGGGGCCGTTCGACAGCAAACGCCTGGACAGATCCGCGGATGAAGGCGTCCACACGGGCAGCGAGCAGCAGCAGAGCAGTCGGTGCGATGCTTCCCAATAGGGAACAGGATAAGCATGGTGCAGCCACTCGACTCATCCCCAGCGTAGCTATGAACCAAGATCTGAGATGTGCATGGCGTAGGCTCCAGATCGACAGCAAAAAGGCGAGCAACAGATCTCCCTGCGAAACACATTGCGAGCTATGGGGGCAAGTGGGGGCCTGAGACGGCATCCTCACACCGCCAACGATGGGTGCATTCGCGTCCAGCGTGGCCCACGACCCTCTGCTGGGTGACACTCTCCGCTGCGCCGTTGCCCTTCATGACGTGCGAAATGTGCATCTGAAGCCCAACGAGAAATGGTCTGTAGAGATCTGCTGCAGGAGGGGGCCATTAATCTCACCCGCCCTCTGTCTGCTGGCTTGTCTATCTGTGTGTAGGCTTGGCGTGCTGACGATGGGTGTGAGGCAGCAGAAAGAGGGAGCGCCAGCAGCAGCGATGGCAAGCGCCCAGACTTCGACACGCGTCATTCTGGCTCGGAAGCTGCCCGGTCAGTCAGAGAAGGGAAGAGACCCCGAGAGAGGCAGATCCTGCCATGGCTGTTGAGCACCATTTGGTGGATAGTTAGTTAATTCGGCTGTTTTGTGTGCAGGTGAAGTGTATCTGGCCAAGAGTTCTATGTTGACCTTGGAGGTATTCAGCTATGAGGATTCGTCGGGCGAGGAGGAGCGGCGCATCTACGAGAGCTCACCGCAGTCCATATACATGCCCAGAATTGTCATCAACAGAGGTGCACGCGACGGAAGGCCTGCTCGTCCAGTGTGTGTGTCTCTCTCTCTCCCTGTCTCTGTGTGTGTGTCCTGGTGGTGGGTCAGGTTCGGTGGTGATTCCGGTGTGGGCCTTCACCGAGGACATTGGCTACCAGCTCTACCACACATGGCAAGTGGAATCTGCAAGGAATACCGACTGCCACACGAGAGACACACACAAACGCGGTCGCTGATATGGTTGTTTGCCAGGCTGCGTCTGGCGGGCATCCCGTCGGCGGGCGCCTCCTCGTCTTCATCATCATCAGCATATGGCGTGGCGGGCGGCGATGTGTCCCACCCGCCACTGCCGTCACGCATGGGCATGCAGAACGGACTCTCGGGAGCGGAGGAACACGCTATCAAACAAACGTGTACACACACACACACACAGGACAGGGAATACGTCATGTGGGCGTGTGTGTAGTTTTGTCGAGTCTTGATTTTTCTGAGGGTGGCTCGGCCAAGGAGAGGATGGTGTGTGTGAGCATCACGCCGGTCATCGACTGGGCCAACAACAACATATACCCACTCGACGAACACCCACACGTACGTGACGTGAGCCATTCATTGCTGCAGCGGGACACAGGCAGACCAGACACAAGAATTTAATCAATCGGCTGTGTGTGTGTGTGTGTGTGTTCTTCCTTCAGGAGGCCATCAAGGCCCGCAGGTACGCGCCGCTGCTGTACTCCCACACACAGCACCTCTACCTCTGCAAGGTCAGATCGACGGACACAGTAACTAACAAAGGGACACACAAACAGCAGACGGCGGATGTTGTGTGCTTATGAATGATAGGGTCTGCACGAGACGCTGCAGTGGGCGCTGGCCGGCGAGGATTTGCTGGACACCACGCTGGGCACCGCCTCGTCGCCAGTGACAGCATCACCAGGCAACTCACTCACTCACTCACTCACAACCAGACAGACAGCAAGCCAAGCACAGGGACAAATGCCACCCAATGAATGCTTGTTTCGCTTTGCAGATTTTGGTGGTGGTGACGTGGGCGACAGGGCGTATGTCGATGAGCTGCGGCGGTCGATCACCGCCAAGAAGGGCAAGATACAGGCACTCAAACAGTACTCAAGGTGAGTGAGGTGAGATGAGGTGGGCGGCACGGTGCCGCCTGCACTGTTATATTGTGTTGTGTTGTGTTGTGATGTATCATTTTATGGCGTCAGAGCGTTGGATGCCACGTGCAAGACGCAGCAGGAGACCATCGAGACGTTCGAGGCCACACACAAACAAAGAGTCGCCGCCGTACTCGCTGACGAAGAGGTCAGTCAGGGGCACGGCGCACCCACATTGGGTGTGGCTGCAAAACAAAAAACACACACGCATCCAGAGAACGGTGCGGTGACTGTCTGTCTGTGTGAGTGGAGTGCAGCGGAAGCACCACGAGCAGCAGGCGCTCATCACCCAGCTGCAGGACCGACTCACAGCCCTCGACCAGAAAGGCACCGTATCCCCAACCGCCGAACAAGACCTCAAAGACGCCAAAGTGCGCTTCACACGCACACAGATGTCCACTGCACAAATGGATTGGATGGATCTCGTGCTGCATGGCATGAACCAATCAGGCGTCTTTGGCAGAGAAGGAGGAGGCGCTCGGCCGCTTGAAGGAGCACGTGTCTAAGCTGGAGAGCGAGCTGGAGGGCGCACACAAGGAGTCCGAGAGAAGAGTCGAGTGGGCACAGGAGTTCGCTGAGGAGGCCAACCAACGTATATATAGACCCACAAGGAGACAGAGACGTGATGGGTGCACTGCAGCCCTTGTGTTGTGTGTGTAAATGATGCCTTGCAGGCCTTACTGCATCCAATTCCAAGATACGGTCAGCCAGCGCCACACTCACAGCACACAACACAGACACAATGCCCCCTGGACTCTGTTCGCACGCACCTGTTTCCTTCCTTCAACAGAGAGATGAACGCGCACGTGTCTCGGCTGGAGAAAGAGAAGCGCGACGTGGAGGGCAAGCTGGACGAGGCCGCCCGTCAGGTGGAGTCGCTGCGTCAGGGGCGTGAGGGGCTGCTCAAGGAGATCGAGGAGCTCGACAACAAGTACCAGGCGCTGCAGCAGGAGGACGAGGTGCTCCCCGAGCTGTATGAGCTGCGCATCAGATACAGAGACGTCGAGACGCAGCTGATCAACGAGCAGGAATCCAAAAACGTACAAACGTACCCACACACATGCACATACATACATCTCCATCCATCCGTCAGTCAGTCAAGGACACTCTCTCTTGTCTCTTGTGTGGTGTGGGTCCATGGTCTCTGTCGCATGAATCAAGGCCTTGATCACCCTGTTTGAGCAGCTGTGGAGCAACGTCACCGAGTCGGAGCGCAAGCAGCTGTCCTTCAACCTGCAGAGCATCTACGCCCTCAGCAAAAGCACCAAACAACCGCATACTACACAAGCTACCCCAGCACCTGACCAGCCCGCGCCCATCGAGGAAGAGGGCGAGGGAGAGGGAGAGGGAGAGGAGGAGTGCGAAAGCGAGACCGTCACCCCAGCTGCAGCGGCTGCAGCGGCTGCTGTCCACGGCGAGAGTGAGGTGAAGGATTTGTCGGTGTTTCTGCAGGACCTTTCGATCAGCCGGTCGCAGGTTCGCGTGCCGTGGAAATACGAAAAGGGCGCGCACAAGGGATGATGGATGGGTGTGATGGGTGTGGGGGCGTTGAGTGGCGGCTTTGCTCTGCTCCCACAGGCCGGGGAGGGGTGGTGTGGTGTGGGGGGTTTGTTTGTTTGTCTGGTTGGGCCAGTCCAGTCAGTCTCCTTCATTTCCATGTCGATCTTGTGGTTGCTGTGCTGCTCAGGGAGGGAGAAGGGATGCAATGATTGCATCTGATACTTTAAAGCAAGTCCATGGACACAGACAGACACACACACATATATGTCATGTGTATGGACGTACAAAAGGGACGGACGACAGACACGCGTCTGCATGCAACGCAGCAGGGGAAGGGATACATACATGGAATGACCGATCCGGGTGGTTGCTCGCCACGGGGGGGCGGGGGGGGTGGGGGGTGGGGTGGGGAGCTGCTTCTCCAAACAATCGATCAGTCAAGGGATGATCAACTCATTCACACACACACACGCAGACGCAGCAGAAGTACGCCTGCCAACCGCCCCACACCCGCCCATACCGAGCGAGCAGTAAACATCCCATTGCTATCACATCATCACGACACAGACTGCACACACATGGGGCATGGCATGGATGTGTGTGTGTGTATGAATTCGCGCCGGCCAGGGACACACACGACACGAATGAATGAACAGCAGGCAGAAACATAGATATCATATGGACGTCTGGAAGGTATGTACGCAGCACCCTATACTGAGTGACTAGTATACTGCCTGCCTGCCTGCCTGGCTGCCGGTCTGGCAGCCAGCCAGGCAGGAGTGTTGTTAGTGCTGCATCGCCCTTCCAGCTTCTTTAGCTGGTACTTCCGGGCCCTTCACTCATTACGTATACACACACCACACCCTCTTCCAATCTATCTATCTTATTGACATTCTTCTTATTTATCGAGACAAGAGAGAGAAGAGACCCATCACACATCAGCCAGCGAGCCCCCCCCCCCCCCCC